>VDFB02373365.1:130389206-130604654 GCA_007258455.2 Sequoia sempervirens | reverse complement strand
TAGCATCAACAAAATCCATAGCAACAACAACTGGAGAAGGATCACTATGACATACAAATTTAGGCCCTTACGATAGAGAGAGAGTAGTTACAACAATAGTTATAGACCATGAAAATTGATAGGGACTATGAGTGATAATTATGATAGCAGTTGGATCTTTAGTTAGAATAGGAGATTGGATGACAAAAACATTTATAGACTATTGACGTAGCGACACAAGGGCAAGTGGTATCTACGTGCATGTACAAAGATGCTATATAAGAGGTAGCATATTACCAGACATTCTACCACATGGATGTTTTGTAGAGCAGAGGAAACCATACTACTCTCAGAGGAGTGAGGTTGCTCTTAGGGGTTTAGGTGGTGAGCCATTAGTTAGATAGCCAAGAGAGGGTATCCAAAGAAAGCCTCGTGGTGGTCATCATGACTAGTCTCATCATGATGATTGAAAGAGCAGGGGATAGCCCATGCCACTTTTGTAGACACATTTTTGATATACAGCCTGATTTGTATATGCATACACATTCATCAACTCCTTTTTGATAGCCTCTTGTATATGTACTTTTGATGATACTTAAACATTGAATCTAACATTCATACCATGACATTTAGATTTTTATGATATATATGAGATGGCCCAATTCGGTTGCGATGTGATGTTCTATCATTTATTTGGATGTGATGTGATGTTTCCTTTATTTCATGTGTTATGATCATGTATGGATGCAAATGTTGATGTTATGGATGCATTTCTTTATTTATGCTTTATAATATGATATGATTTATGATGTGATGTGGAGGAACCCTCAAAATTTCATGTTCCACTGATCTGAAAATGCTTTTCCTCTAGTTGTCTTGGTTTATCAAAGGTTAGGGTTTAGGGTTTTATGTTGGGAGTTGTTTTACTTAGAAGATTTTCTCCTTTGTCTAAACCCTTGGTCTTTCAGTCTATTCATTTGTTGACCTGTTGCAGCCTATTTCCAATCATGTTAGAAACAACTTGAGTCATTGAGGTCCATGAAATGACCAACCCCTTGGGTTTAGGGTTTCTTGTTACCCGTCACTAAATCTTTCACATGCTTAGGTCCAATAAATTCCTTTGTTTTATAAGGTTGATTAATCGACCTTGTTGGCCTTTACATCCTTTGCATAAAATGGTTTTAGTCTTTTGAGGCCTTATCTTATGTTTTACTAGGAGGTCCCCTCATTAAAACATGTAAGCACGTGCATAATTGGTTCACTTAAGTTCTCGTTCATTGCCTTGCATATCGCTCATCATAGACTGTCTTTAGACTATTTGCCTCAAATTAGCGATGCACGGTGAAGTTCTTTGTTTTGGTACTGCTTTGTGGATGTGAAATATTACTAAGGGAAATTCTTTCTTAGCCCTTTATTTTATCATATGGACATGTTGTATGATCCTAACCTATCGCTAATGATTCTCCATTGCTAATATGTTTAGATTATTGCAAAGTGAATTAGCGATGGGTGATAGAACTGTTGTGCCTTACTCCCATCGTGTCACCTAAAGCCATCGTGGTTTCAAATGAAGTTCCAAAACATATATCAGTGATGAGCAATGGAATATTCACCTCATCACTAGGTCTTAGTGCATCGCGGATTCATTGGAGGGAGCATGAACCAAAGTGGTGATGCGAGATGGATGTTAGACAAAAGGTGACTAAGGTGTTTAAAGGGTTATGTGGCAACATCCAATGGGAATCACTAAAAACAAACAAAGGCACAAGGGTGAATGAGATACATAGATGAAATTTTGAATCAAAATGATCAATGGCTATGATTCAAACTTGGGATGGCTAGTTGTTAGTTCGCTTGCATGAGATTTCTTTTGAACATTAATGGTAGACAAACTCTAGTTATTCTACATAATGAGGATTTTCAATCATTTTCTTTCACAATTGCAATAGCTGAGAGCTAAGGAATTAGTCTAGAACTAGAGGAGAAGGCGTGAGGAGCTCAAGCGAGCTGCTGCAAAGGTGGTCAAGGTATTTTCCCGGGTAAGAAGGTATCCACTTTCTTCTGCATAGGTTGGCTGGTTTAGTGAATTATAGAGGTTTGTAAGCTTTGAATGCTTAGGGTTGGTGAGGGTTTAACTATTTGTAAATCCCATTTGGGTAGGTAGATTATGCGTGCTCTGGGGAGTTTTTGTTTTGTAAGTTTATTTCTGAGAGTATAAACGAGTGAAACTTTTTCTGTAAGTGAAAATCTACAAACCCTAGTCCTATTATTCTATGAGAATGAGTAAGCCTAGTGAAAAAAGCATTAGGGTATAAGAGAAACCTAAACAAAAAGGCACCAAGAAGCCTAAACCCCAGGATGACACACCCATAATTAAGTCAGACGTATTTAAGAAGTCTGCAAAGCTAGAGGCAGTGAAGAGAGCCTTTGCCATATTCATGGGGGGTGAAGCTAAGAAGACTTACAACTTGAGAAGTAGAGTTGTTATTTGTGACCAAAGTGAGCCTAGTGGTGTGTTCCTGAAAGAATAGAGTGCAAGGAAGGAGGAAACTAAGTCAAGGGAATTGACTAGGTGTAACACCCCGCTAAGGGACTTGGTGGATTAACACAAAAGAACTTCAACATCATACCAATAATTTTTTTTAATTAACTAAAGTGAAACTAACCCACTCAACAAAATTAACATGGATAACATCATTAAATTAACATCATATCATAATCACATTATGACCTACAAGTAACATTAATCATAGCCCACTTACATACTTATCCACCATGGTCCTCTAACATCGCTACTATAATACATCTACACTAACTAAACTATAGAAAGACATTTGATACACTAAGATCACATCCAATCAATTCTTTGAATGTAAATTAAATCTCATATGTCAAATTACATATGATAACATAAATTAATTATAATTAAACCTCATCTAACACTATGTCAATATGATCCTAATCTTAATCAACGCCATGAAATAGGTACATAAAGATATATCACATCTACTACTAAATTAAGTTCATATGCATCATAAATACAACATTCCTATGTTAAGCTTGCCATTACATAATAATCAATAATAAATATATGTTCAAGGTTACATCAACTTATTTACATTTCCTTTACAAGAATGCTACAATGTACAAGATTTATTCATCTAAGAAGTACATATATAAGATACATATTTGACACAATTTTCTTAGAGATATCATCTGCATCAAGAAACCAATTTTGGAATGAAGTGGAAGGGAATACTCTATGTTGCACTCAAACTACACCACTTAAACCCCAATGGATGGTTGGAAAATACCACCCTACCATGTGGAACCTTGAGGCCCACTTTCTCTATGCTAGGAGACAACATTAGGCCCCACACACAAGCAAACAACATAAATAACAAGTGACTGACAATAAACATCAAAATGAGACTACCTAAAACAAGAATCAACCAAAATTATAAGGACTTTCACAAAGACTTCCAGATACTTCTAGAGGCCAAACACATAACACAAATGGATAGGAAACCCAAAAGTTGATCATTATACCACAACACTCAATGAAGTACATAACATAATTTGCACAATTTTATAACATAATAACCAACTTTTAATTTCTCTTTCTCAACAATTCATAATCAAGACCAACAATGCATATCTTTGGTACAATTGATCCTTACACAGAATAGAAGACCCAACACAAGATTTCACAAATAGGAAGGGATTATCAACATAAATACAATAACACATGGAAGCAAAAATGATACAACATAATACATGTCAAAGGATAGAGTTATATCCTCTTATACAACCTTCATAATTGAACTAATTTTTCCTCCAGATAATAGTAAATCTATCATTTGTAAAACAACCATAAAATAGTCAAATCAACTTGAAATTCAAATTTGTCAAAGACCCATTTTAGATTTTTCCTGTAACTACTTAGCAATGCATGAAAAATTAACCAAAAATGAATAAAGTTTTTATAAAATGCAAAACAAAATATGCATCTCATAAAAACCCTCTTTTCGGCATACCTGATTAGAACCAAATGACAAAATGAGAAACCCAACAACCAGATCTTTTAAAAAATATAAAATATTAAAAATTTAATTAATTTAACCACTTTCAAATGCCTATAAATCTAAAATCATAGTCTACCATTGGCTGGTTATAGTTATAGGGAAAAACAAGAGTATTGACAGTCATGGAAGAGCAGCCTGACAATAGCCCCGTGTTTCAACCATATCTCAAAAAATATGATTTGGGTTTTTGAGATTTTTGGAAAAATTTAAAAGACAATGAAATGAAAAAGCCCTTTAAATATCTCACTAACTTAGTTCATAAAAATAGATTTATGGCTGATGCAAGAAGACCATTTTACTAAGACAATAAACATATATTGATTTTTATTCTGAAATAAATAAATATTTCATTCACACATAGAATAAAAATATGTCATTTATTTTCAAGAATCAGAGAGAGAAATCAATCAAATTATTCATACATTCAAAAAATAAAAATTTAAACAAAATATTTCAAAATCCAACCTAGATCCAACGCTTGGCATGGACGAGAATTCAATGTTGAGCTCCAAAATTTTTAACTTTCGACTTCCCAATCCAGAATTCCCCTAAAATCACAATTCCCAGGAAAATCCATTCCCCCTCAAATCAAATCGTAATTAAATTCTAAATCACTCTCCTCCAAATTTCTCAAAAACTTTAGAAAGATTAATTCAAAACCATGTAAAATCTCTCCATTCTCAAAAACCTCAAAAATCTCTTTTAAAATCCTCTAAATTTCATGCCCAAAAGTGAAAGTCTCATTTTCCAATATTTGTTCCTACAAATAAAACTAATTAAATTCAAAAAAGAAAAAAAGAAAAAAAATAAAGTAACTTTCTTTCTTTTTCCCCAAAAGACTCTTCTTTTCCAAAATAAAACAAAGAAATCAAATCCCCTCATAAACTAAATTACTAAAATATTAAATTAAAGCACATATCCTCATCCCATGAATGAAATAATTAAAATAAAATAAATAATCAAATTAACTCATTTATTTAGGGTTTCCCACCAAATAAATTCAAAATATTATAAGAGATAAAATAATCTCCTTAAAAATAATCACTCCACAAAAATAGTAAATCAAAACACAAATATAACATATGCTTACATATTAATATTTAATAAATAACATTAGAATATGTTGATATTTATAACCTTATTTTTCATAAAACATAATACACATATAATCATAATAATAATAATAACCAATATTCACTTACACCAAAGAATAACCATAACAATATATATACATATATATAATAACATTAAATCACACCTCATCACATTAATAAAAATTATAATAACAACTAACATGAGCGACCCAAAATCTAATTTTACTCAAATAATCCACAATCCAAGGCTAGGAATAAACCATGAAATAACTTCTCACATAAAAAAAACATTCACATGAAAACATAAATAACGAGAATGATCACAACAATGACTAACCTGACTTACCAAAGGACTTAACACCATTTGGATTGAATCCACACTCAAAGCTAGACATTAGAGTCACACAATCACATAACCCAATAGAAACATTCACACATGTGCAACACTTCAACCATAGGGTAAATGTGATAGGACATTGTCCCTTGAAAAATCGAAAAGGTGGTCACACATTGAATCATTTGTCCCTCATTGGGGACAATGGCTAGGGTTGGGGTATAACTTGGGCCTAGATTTTATCTCCTCAATCACAATTGGGATTAGAGGCATGTTCAGACCTGCTAATTCAGGTGGAGACATAGCCTAGTACCTGTTCACTCAAATATACAAATTAGAGCACATGTCCATAATAGTCAAAGCACTAGGAAAAAAACTCTAGCAATCATATCTCATTCCCATATGTTCCCCATACGTCCAATGGTACGATGCCACTCTTTCCTCATAACCTAACAATATACTATTGCATCATCCAACTATCCAAATAAATCTCTGCATAATAATAATAACATAACAATATGCATCATACTCATAAACGTACTAACAAAAGCTCATGTTCCATCTGCAATTGCAACACTTAAACACAAGTCAGTACCTCTTCATGATAATAAATATAATCACAATCAAAATCATAATATCATTTCATCATGATAATAATAATATGTCAAAATCATGTGAAAATCTTAAAGATAACCAAAGCACTTCCATAGCACAATTATGCCTATAGGTTGCATCCTAGTAACAATCATGTCTGAACACACACACACATCATGATAAACCTATCCTTAAACATATATAACAAGTCATTTCCTAACTTTCTCACATAGTCCATAAATTCATAATATACAACATCAACTGCTTAACATCATTAGAACATACCTTTAAATATCCCTATTATTTCAACTTTATCTCCAAGAACCAAAGCCAAACTACCTGCACATCCACGGTGATAATGGAAGGGTAATACACCAGGTCTCAGGAGAAAAAAAAAAAGAAGGATAAGGACCACAAGGATTATGATTCTTATATGGAGGAACTTGATGTTGCCATGGAAGAGGAGGTAGAAGATGATCCATAGTACACCCAATATCTTTTTACACTTGCAGGTCTAGAAGACTCTGATGATGGCGAGACATGTTCTCTAGTTTTAACAAAGTCATGAAGGAGACATGCACACTCTGATTGTGAAGATGATGAATCATTGTAGAAACAGAGTCCTGGTTTGGAGTTTTCTTTTTTGGACATTGATGTGGAAAATATTAGAGGCTAATGTGGATGAGAGTTTTTAATGTTGCTAGAACAATGAAAGGTGCCTTTTTGAAGGCACGTAAATCTTCTTCAACTCATGGAAGTGAGTTTTTGCCTCATGTGCTTTTCTCCCTTCCTGCAAAGTGCAAATATAACTATCAGGGGAGTTTTGAAATTGAAATGCAAATGAATGTCAAATGAAATGTGATTGAAATTGTAATTTGGCTCGAAGCTTGTTGCTCCATGTTTCTATAAATGGGAATTCCAGGCTAATTACAAGGGGGTTCGAGAGGCTTTTGGTTGGAAAAATTTCATTCTCACATAATAGCAAACTTTTTAAATCAAGCATAGATGAATATAATAGTATTGAGTCTTAGGTGCACATTCTAATTTGTAATAGGATTAATGATTTTATAGTAGCAACATCTTATGAATGAGAATTGCAAATTCTGGAACAAATTTTCTCCTATGTATTTTGTCTTCCAAATTATGAATAGAATGATCAAGGATCTTTTATTTGTCTTCAATCGTTTTGGTTGAAAGTATGGTTTTATTTTTGATTAGTTCAAAGAACTAATTAAATGCTTTAGTGAAATCATAGGTTTGTGAGATGGAATGCAAGGATTACTAAGTAGTTTTTGTTTTTGGATATAATGAGTTGTGTATTGCAAAGCAATATATCAATAGCCTATAAATGTCGAGTTTAAATGCTAATGTATTATAGTTTGTTACAAATAAGAATCCATTACCCATTGATAAAACACTGGTCTATTAGTTTGGTCATCGTAGATGAAAATGAGTCGGCCTGTACCTAAAAGAGACACTAATCTAAATGAAAATTCACGTACACACCATTCATTGCAGTAAAGTGTTATGAAGTACCACTCATTCCTTGCTTTAGGTAATAATTTGATAAGGGTAAGCCAAACCTGTGAGGGATTTTATCTAGTTAGCAGCTTATGTGAATGCATATTTTTTTTACAATGTTCATAATAAAATGGCATAAGAATATCATATGAACATTGTCAGGATTACCCTCCTAGGTCTCACAGAGCCCGAAGTGGATAGGTAGAAGCCTAACAAGCCTTTACCTATTCGTTGGCCAATCCTTACCTTTGTCGATCATTGGATTTTTGGAAGATTCATAGGCATCTGTTGAGATTAATTTTGGTTCTTAAAAAATAACCAACATATTGGTGACTCTACTGGGGACAATCCATACAAGGTCTCTAGTTCCAGATCAAAAGTATTAGATTCTAATATTTTGCAAAATATAAGTTCATCCTTCAGTCTTGCTTTGGCATCAGTGAGTCAATTTTTGTAAATGCTACCTAGGATTTGTTGTAAATCCTATGAGTTTGCAAATTTTGTTAAGATCTACCATAATTTCATGAATTCTCAATAAGTGTGGGTGGTTTCTTTGAGATCTCTGCACTAGTGTGCATTATTTGATGAAATTAAGACAATTTAAGAATGAAGAATTTGCTAAGAAGAGATGAAGCGGCCCTGATGAGAAGCTAGGATGAAATTTCAGAAGACTCTAGTACTATTTGGAAGGAGTCATGAATTGGATAAATGTGAACATCTAGTTTGGATATTGAAGTTTTAAACCTGGAAAGGATTATGTTGCAGCAAATATAGAGGGATTTATGTGTGAATTTGTTGTGCAAAAGATCCAGAATGAAATTAATCTTTGAAGGAACTTTGTATTGTTGAAGTTTAGTCCTATATGAAGAGAGGTGGTGACTCTATGGAAAGAACCTGATGAAATTGTGAAGACAGTTTTAGATCTACAAAGATTTCTAGTCAGAAGGATAATTTACAATAGCTGCAACATATCCAGGTATTTTCCATGTTTTGGTTTTCAAGAAGCATAAACTTGTTATGAAAACCCTATGTAAAAGTTTGGAATTTTTTTAGTTCCCTATTGAGTGAAATTAAGCACTAAGAATGGGAATGATAGTGATAACTTTACATACTTTTGAGTTATAATTTGAAGCCTTTGTGTTATGTTGAAGAAGTATGCTTGTTCTTGGAATCTTCCCATTAGAGAGATCTTAGATGTAGATATATTTGAGTCATGCATTGTGATATTTTAAGATCTTGATAAGAGCAGAAATGGGGTAGTGATCAACTGTACAGTTGATGTTTGAATTTTGTAAAAGGTGTATAAGAAAATGTATCATTCACTTGTACATCCATATGGGGTGTCTCATGCAAGCATGGAAAATGGGCAGTTCGTGTCATGCTGTCAAGGTAAATTTTCTATTGGAAGGTATAGACCATTAAATTTTAATGGTATTCAAGGTTTTCCAAACCCTGTTCCTAATGATGTTAGGGAACATTTTCCAAAATTCAAAGGGAAAAGCCCTGAATCAACATATAAGCATTTGCAAGTGTTTTCTAATTTTATGGGAGATTTGAGATAAACCACAAAGTTGTTGTCATGAACTTCTTTGTTCAATCTCTGAAGGAAGATGCCAAAGACTAGTTTTCACATTTGCCTGTATGTTCTATTTCTTCATGGAGTGAGTTCATGGTCGTATTCATAGAACAATTTGGTGAGAGGATTGATCCATTTTCAGTAAGACAAAAATTTATGAACATCCACAAAGAAGAAGATGAGTTAGTCCTAGCTTTCAATCTCAGATTTTTAAAGGCAATAAGCGATATCCCTAAAAATATAAGACCAAAAGATGAAGAGTGCTTGGTTGTATACTTAGGTTCATTTGATGAAGAACTAAGCTATCCGGTAAGGGATAAAGATCCTACAACACTTCATAATGCATATCAAAATGCCATGGAAATTAATTTTTTTTTGAAATATTCAATGATGAAGGGGTATATGGTTACAAGTGTTGGTTATTCTAGCACACCTCATGTGAATTGAATTCATGGATCAGGCAATATAAATGATTTCCAAGATGATAATGCCTCTACTGTTCTAATTTTTTCATCATCACAACATACAAATTATAGTGAACTAACAAAATTTGAGCATTACTGATCAAATGTCTTTTATTCAAGAATTGTATAAAATATAAAGATGTAAGGGAGAATCATCTTGTGATTTATTTTCAATATTTTTGGATGCTGTGTTGGAAGTCCCCAAAAATTTAGACCTGAGGATTCAACATATGTTGATTTTTTTTGTAAAATTTTTGAGCTAGGACTAAGTGCCTTGCCAAAGGAGTTGAAGCCTCATGGTTTTGTTCAAGTACTTGATTGGATACAGATTGTTGAAGGAGCCAAGTGTGATTATGCACAAAGTATGATGTCTCAAAGTGTTAGTAGTGGTTTTCCTATTGAGCAAAATTAGGAGACAGTGCAGACAAGTGAAAAGGATATATAAGAAAATAAACATCCATCTTGATGTATGGATGACAATAATGATTGTAATCAACCCACAAGCAATGTATATATGCCTATTTGTATACCAGAGATGAAGATGAAGATACACTCACAAGTGCGGCTGATTTCTCACCATAAATCAGTGGTCAAGATATTGAAGATGAAAATTTAGGCATTCACTCTGAAAACTCTAAGCATAGTTTATGTAGTGAAGGATTTTCTTGTGATGAGGATCCTGATGAGAGTGAAGTTTCTAATTATTTTTCTGAGTATTATAACTCTTCTTGTGAGAATGATCTAGAGGTATTTTCTTCACATAAAGGTTGCAATGACATGAATGTTCATGAAGCCACTTGTTTGCAAGTGAGTGGACAAACTTCATTTGATGAATACCTAGAATGTAATTTGGGTTTATCATTAATAGAGCATGCTAACTCTATGAATGATGATGAGTTTGAAGATAAGAATGTATGTGTTCAGTATCCTGATCCTAAGCATAGTATTAGAAATGATGAAGGTGTTGATGATGTTGAATATGATGCTAATGAACATGATCATGTCCTTGCTACTCTTAATTGTTTATGTGATGCAAAAATGGAAATGTATATGATGTGTGAGGACAATATTGATGTGTGTAACATGGAGAGATTTTTTGATTTAGATCTATATGTGAAGCCACTAGCTCATGTGAGTACTGATGAGATGGAATATACTTGTTTCTTTACCAAAATGGATATTTTTTCACACAATAAGGAGTGCATTGATGTGAAAGAGAATGAAGATACTCAATTTCTAATGAAAAACACTCAGATTACAATAAATCTTTCACATTTGGGTCAACCCACCTATCAACTGATGATGCACATGAGTTCTTTGCTATTGACCCTACTAATTCTAAATTATTTGAACCATCCCTCGAAGCATTTTGCATTGAGCTAAATGATGATTTGAAAGATGAATCATAATATGTTACTGAACCTAAAATGAAAAGATTTTTTTATGCATGGGATGTTGTTAGTAATGATGTTTGTTGTGATAACCCTAATCTAAATAAGATCAAAGATACTATGGTTTTTGATACACCATATTTCTAAAGTGGTGGAGCATGTGACAACATAAAGCATTTGAAATGATTGGGTGAGTGTGAATATCAGTTTGAGAATATGCTTGTGTATGGATATTTGTGACTCCAAGGATTTGTATGAATTTTTTATTCATTCTAATTTCTTAGATTCAAAGCTGCAATTTGATGTTAGAAAGTCAAGGTATATGCTTCTGGATGGGACTATTGAACAAAGTGTTTATGACATTTTTCAATTTGATTTCCAAATTGAATGTGATGTCAAATTTTATAATGTCAAATGTCAAATGGACTATGAGTGTTTTTAGTTTTTTTTAGACTGTGTTAATCGGTCAGGTATCCGTCCCCCTATAAATTGTAGCACGCTCCTGGTAAAAAAATTTCACGTGACTGGTGGCACTGGCATGACACGCCCTATACTACCATGGGTTTGGGGGGAGACTAGACCTTGTGACCTCTTGCCTAAAATGGAATGCTTTAGCCAATTGAGCTAGGCCCCCTGCCCCTATGAGTGTTTTCATTTTTCTATTCAATTGGATAAGTATTTAATGGAACATGAATATGAGTTTGATAAGCTAAAAAGTCATATTGACTATGGGTTTCAATTAGTACTTGACTACCAATATCAAATTGATAGAGTTAATGGTAGCCTTGGAAAGTACAGTGCTATGTTCAAATATGCTAGTGGTGATGTTAGTTTTCAGCTTTTTAGTGGCAATGTTTTCATATTTGGCCCAATGCAGACAACATAAAGTAAAGTATTTGACAAAGGTAAATAATGGTTCTAAATTTTTGGGGCCTTGGGGCCACCAAGTGAAGATGAAGCCTATTAAATTTTAGATGTAGGTTAAAAGCTTGTACATCATAAAAGTATTTTGAGAGAATATTTGAAGTGTGTAGCACATTGTATAGTCCTATAAATGTTGTATATATGTTGGTTTGCTTTGGTTTGATCCTCTTGCCCTTTTTGGGCAAGTCCTTGATTTTTGGTCCTTTTGCTTGGTTTGCTTCAACCATGAGATCTAGAATCTCACCATGCCTGCAAGAGGTATGTGTCCCCAATCGAAGCCAGTGGTGGAACCCTAAAAGTTTTATGTTCCATTGGTCTAAAAATTATTTTCCCTTGGTCCTCTTGGTCTATCAAAGTTAAGGTTTATGGTTTTATGTGGGGAGTTGTTTTACTTAAAAGATTTTCTCCTTTGTCTAAACCCTTGGTCTTTTGGTTTATTCCTTTGTTAACCTATTGTGACCCATTTTTGGTCATCTTAGAAATAACTTGAGTCATTGAAGTCCATGAAATGACTGGCCCCTTGGGTTTAGGGTTTCCTATTACCCGTCGCTAAATTTTTCACATGCCTAGGTCTAATAAATTCCTTTGTTTTATAGGGTTGATTAATTAGCCTTGTTTGTCCTTTACATCCTTTGCATAAAATGGTTTTAGTCTTTTGAGGCCTTATCTTATGTTGTCCTAGGAGGTCCCCTCATTAAAACAACATGTAAGCATTGTGTAATTGGTTCACTTAAGTTCCCATTCATCATCTTGCATATTGCTCATCGTGGATTGTCTTTAGATCGTTGGCCTCAAATTAGTGATGCATGATGAAGTTCTTTTTGTTGATACTGCTTTGCAGATGTGAAATATTAATAAGGGCGATGCTTTCTCAACCCTTGATTTTTTCATATGGACATGTGGTATGATCCTGACCTATTGCTAATTGTTCTTCATCGCTAACATGTTTTGATTATTGTAAAGTGAATCAACGATGGGCAATAGAATTGCTATGCCTTGCATCCATCATGTCACCTAAAGCCATTGCAGTTTCAAATGAAGTTCCAAAACATATATCAGTGATGAGTGATGGAATATTCTCCTCATTGTCAGGTCTTATTACATCGGAGATTCACTAGAGGGAGTGTGAACCAAAGTGGCAATGCACGATGGCTGTTAGACAAAAGGTGACTACGGTGTTTAAAGGGTTACATGGTAGCATCCAGTGGGCATCACTTAAAACAAACAAAGGAATGAGGGTGAATGAGATCCATAGAGGAAATTTTGAATCAAAACAATCAATGACTATGATTCAAACTTGGGATGGCTGGTTGTTAGTTTGCTTGCGCGAGCTTTCTTTTGAACATTAATAGTAGACACGCTCCAGTCATTCTACATAATGAGGGTTTTAAGTCATTTTATTTCACAATTGCAAAAGCCGAGAATTGAGGAAATGGTCTGGAACTAGAGGAGAAGGGGTGATGAGCTCATGTGAGTTGTTGCAGAGGTGTGAAGACATTTTCCTAGGTAAGCAGGTATCCACTTTCTTTTGCATAAGTTGGCTGGTTTAGTGAATTGTTGAGGTCTGTAAGCTTTAAAATCTTTGGGTTGGTGAGGGTTTAACTGTTTACAAATCCCATTTGGGTTGGTAGAAATTGTGTGTGGTCTTGGGGGTTTTTGTTCTACGAATTTATTTTTGAGAGCATAAACCAGTGAAACTTTTTTTGTAAGTGAAAATATGCAAACCCTAGTCTTATTATTTTGTGAGAATGAGTAAGCCCAGTGAGTTAAGCATTAGGATAGAAGGGAAACCTAAATATAAAGGTGTCAAGAATCATAAACCCTAGGATGACACACCCATAATTAATCTAAACATATCTAAGAAGTCTACGAAACTAGAGGCAATGAAGAGAGCCTTTGCCATATTCATTGGGGGTGAAGCTAAGAAAACTTAAAACTTGAGAAGTAGAGTTGTTATTTGCAATCAGAGTGAGACTAGTGGTGTGTTATTGAAAGAAAAGAGTGAAAGGAAGGAGGAAACTAAGTCAAGGGAATTGACTAGGTCTCATGAGAGAAAGAAGAAGGATAAGGACCACAAGGCTTATGATTCTTATATGGAGGCAAACTTGATGTTTCCATGGAAGAGGAGGAAAAAGATGATCCAAAGTAAACCCATTATCTTCTTATACTTTTAGGTATAGAAGACTTTGATGATGGAGAGACAAATTCTTTAGTTTCAAAAAAATCATGGAGACATGCACACTCTGATTTTGAAGACGATGAATCATTGCACAAACAAAGTCTTGGTTTGGAGTTTTTTTTTTGGACGCTAACATGGATGAGAATTTTTGATGCTACTACAATGATGAAAGGTTCCTTTTGGAAGGTGGGTAAATCTTCTTCGACTGATGGAAAGGAGTTTTTGTCTCATGTGCTTTTCCCCCTTTTTGTAAAGTGCAAATATAACTGTTAGGGGAGTTTTGAAATCAAAATGTAAGAAAATGTCAAATAAAAATGTGATTGAAATTGTAATTTGGCCTAAAGCTTGTTGCTCCCATGTTTCTATAAATGGGAATTCAAGGCCAATTACAAGGGGGTTTGAGAGGTTTTTTGGTTGGAAAAAGTTTGTAATCACATAATAGCAAACTTTGTAAATCAAGCACAAATGAATAGAATAGTATTGAGTCTTAGGTAGGCATTCTAATTTGTAATAGGCTTAATGGTTTTACAGTAGCAACAATGTATGAATGATAATTACAAATTTTGGACAAATCCTCTCCTATGTATTGTCTTCCAAATTATGAATAGAATGATCAAGGATCTTTTATTTATCTCCAATCATTTTGGTTGAATGTATGGTTTTTTTTTGCTTTAGTTTAAAGAACTAATTAAATGCTTTAATGAAATCATAGGTTTGTGAGATGGAATCCAAGGATTACTAAGTAGTTTTTGTTTTTGGATATAATGAGTTGTGTATTGCAAAGCAATATATCAATATCTTATAAATGTTGAGTTTAAATGCTAATGTATTATAGTTTGTTACAAATAGGAATCTGTTACCCATGGATAAAACACTGGTGTATTAGTTTGGTCATCCTCGATGAAAATGAGCTAGCATGTACCTATAAAAGACACTAATCTAAATGAAAAGTCACTTACACAAAATTAATTGCAATAAAGTGTTATGAAGTACCACTCATTCCTTGCTTCAGGTAATAATTTTCTTAAGGGTCAACCAAATCTTTGAGGGATTTTATCTAGTTAGAAGCTTATGGGAATGCATCTATTTGTTACAATGTTCATAATAAAATAGCACATTAAATCATATGAACATTGTTGGGATTACCCTTCTAGGTCTCACAGAGCCTGAAGTGTAGAGGTAGAAGCCTAACAAGCCTTTACCTATTCATTGGCCAATCCTTACCTTTGTTGATCATTGGATTTTTGGTAGATTCATAGGCATCTGGTGAGATTAAGTTTGGTTCTTAAAAAATAACCAATAGACTTGTGACTCTATTGGGGACAATCCATACAAGGTCTCTAGTTCTAGATCAAAAGTATTAGATTCCAATATTTTGCAAAATATAAGTTCATCCTTCAATCTTTCTTTGGTGATAGTAAGTTAATATTTGTAAATGTTGCATGGGTTTTGTTGTAAATCCTATGAGTTTAAAAATTATTTCAAGATCTATCATAATTTCATGAATATTTTCATAAATTCCCAGTAAGTGTGGATGGTGACTTCGAGATCTTTGCACTAGTGTGCATTATTTGATGAAATTAAGATGATTTAAGAATGAAGAATTTACTAAGAAGAGATGAAGTAACCTTGATGAGAAGCTAGGATGAAAAGTTCAGAAGACTCCAATCATGTTTGGAAGGAGTCATGAATTGGTTAAATTTGAACATCTAGTTCAGATATTGAAGTTTTAGACCTAGAAAGGATTGTGTTGTAGTAAATACAAAGGGATTTATGTGTGATTTTGCTGTGTAAAAGACCTAGAATGAAATTAATCTTTGAAGGAACTTCGTATTGTTGAAGTTCAATCCTCTATGAAGAGAGGTGGTGAATCTATGGAAAGAACCTAATGAAATTATGAAGATAGTTTCAGATCTACAAAGATTTCCAGTCAGAAGGATAATTTACAGTAGCTGCAACATATCTAGGTGTTTTCCACGTTTTGGTTTTCAAGAAGCATAAATTTGTTATGAAATCCTTATGTAAAAGTTTGGAATTTTTTTGGTTCCCTATTGAGTGAAATTAAGCACTAAGAAAGGGAATGATAGTGAAAACTTTACATACTTTTGAGTTATAATTTGATGCCTCTGTGTTATGTTGAAGAAGTATGCTTGTTCTTGGAATCTTCCCATTAGAGAGATCTTAGATGTAGATGTATTTGAGTCATGCATTGTGATATTTTAGGGTCCTGATAAGAGAAGAAATGGGGTAGTGATCAATTATAGAGATGATGTTTGAAGTTTGTAAAAGGGGTATAATAAAATGTATCATTCACTTGTACATCCCTGTGGGGTGTTTGATGCAAGCATGAAAAATGGGCAGCCCCTTTCATGCTATCAAGGTAAATTTTCTATTGGAATGTATAAAACATTAAATGTTAATGGTATTCAGGGTTTTTGAAACCTTGTTCGTAATGATGTTAGGGAACAGTTTCCAAAATTTGAAGGGAAAAAATCTGAATCAAAATATAAGCATTTGCAAGTGTTTTTTGATTTTATAGGAGATTATGAGATAAACCACAAAGATGTTGTCATGAAATTCTTTGTTCAATCTCTGATGGAAGATGCCAAAGATTGGTTTTCATATTTTCTTGTATGTTCTATTTCTTCATGGAGTGAGTTCATGGTAGTATTCATATAACAATTTGGTGAGAGGATTGATCCATTTTTAGTAAGACAAAAATTTATGAAAATCCAAAAAGAAGAAGATGAGTTAGTCCCAACTTTCAATCTCAAATTTTCAAAGGAAATAAGGGATATCCCTAAAAATAAAAGACTAGAAGATGCATAGTGCTTAGTTGTATACTTAGATGCATTTGATGAAGAACTAAGCTATCTGTTAAGGGATAAATATCTTACAACACTTCATAATGCATATAAAATTACCATGGACATTTAAAACAATTTGAAATATTCAATGATGAAGGGGTATATGGCTGCAAGTGTTGGTTGTCATAGCACAACTCATGTGCATGGAATTCATGGATCAGGCAATAGAAATGATTTCCAAGATGATAATGCTTCTGCTGTTATGATTTGTCCATCATCACAACATACAAACTATAGTGAACTCCAAGTTGAACATCAAAAAAATTTGAGCAATGCTAGTCAGATGTCTTTGATTCAAGAATTGTATAAAATGAAAGGGCATAAGGGAGAATAATCCTATGATTTATTCTCAAGAGTTTTAGATGCTATGTTGGAAGTCCCCAAAAATTTTAGACCTAAGGATTCAACATGCATTGATTTGTTTTGTAAATTTTTTGAGCTAGGACTGAGTACCTTGCCAAAGGAGTTGAAGCCTCATGGTTTTGATCAGATACTTGATTGGATACAGATTGTTTAAAGATAAAAGTGTGATTATGCACAAAGTATGATGTCTCAAAGTGTTAGTAGTGGTTGTCCTATTGAGAAAAATTAGGAGACAATGTAGACAAGTGAAAAGGATATATCATAAAATAAACATCCATCTTTTTGTATGGATGACGATCTAATGATTGTAATAAGCCCTCAAGCAATATATATGCCGATTTGTATACCAGAGATGAAGATGAAGATGAAGATACACTCACAAGTGCAGCTGATTTCTCATCACAAATCAATGGTCAAGATATTGAAGATGAAAATTTAGGCATTCACTCTGAAAACTTTGAGCATAGTTTGTGTAGTGAAGGATTTTCTTGTAATGAGGATCCTAATGAGAGTGAAGAATTTGATTATTTTTTTGAGGATTATAAATCTTATTGTGAGAATGAGATAGAGATTTTTATTCACATGAAGGTTGCAATGACATGAATGTTGATGAAGCCACTTGTTTGCAAGTGAGTGAAAAACCTTCATTTGATGAATATTTGGAATGTAATTTGGGTTTATCATCAATAAAGCATGCTAACTCTGTGAATGATGATGAGTTTGAAGATAAGAATGTATGTGTTCATTATCCCAATCCTAAGCATAATATTAGAAATGACGAAGGTGTTGCTGATGCTGAATATGATGCTAATGAACATGATCATGTCCTTGCTACTCTTAATTGTTTATGTGATGCAGAGATGGAAATTTCTATGCTATGTGAGCACAATATTGATGTGCATAACATAGAGAGATTTGTTGATTCAAATCTGTATGTGAAGCCACTAACTCATAAGAGTACTGATGAGATGGAATATGCTTGTTTCTTTACCAAAATGGATATGTTTTCATCCAATAAGGAGTGCATTGATGTGAAAGAGAATGAAGATACTTGTTCAATTGCTAATAAACAACACTCATATTACAAAAAATATTTCACATTTGGGTTAGCCCACCTATCAATTGATGATGCACATGAGTGCTTTGTTGTTGACCCTATTAATTTTGAATTATTTGAACCATCCTTTGAAGCATTTTGCATTGAGATAAATGATGGTTTGAAAAATGAATTAGAATATGTTACTGAACCTAAAATGGAAATAATTTTTGATGCATGGGATGTTTTTAGTAATGATGTTTGTTGTGATAACCTTGATCTAAATATGGGAAAAGATACTATGGTTTTTGATACACCATATTTCCAAAGTGGTGGAGCATGTGACAACATAAAGGATTTGAAATGGTTAGGTGAGTGTGAATATCAGTTTGAGAATATGCCTGTGTATGAACATTTCTTGTTCATCACAAAAGATGAATGCTTATCTGGTATGGGACAAAAATTAGGAGATGACTCCAAGGATTTATATGTGTTTTTTATTCATTCCGATTTCTTAGATTTGGAGCTGCAATTTGATGTTAGAAGGTCAGGGTATATGCTTCTGGATGGGACTATTGAATAGAGTATTTATGAAAGTTTTCAATTGATGTGAAGATTGAATGTGATGTCAAATGTCAAATGGACTATGAGTGTTTTCAATTTTTTGTTTAGTTGGATAAGTATTTAATGGAACATGAATGTCAAGTCTCAACCCTGATGCAGGTTGCTTTTGGTTTTGTGAGGATTTGTTATATGACTTGATGTGTGTGGTAGAATAATAATTAATATTATGGTGTTTTAGTGTGATGATATATGAAAAGTGTTTACTTAAGTTATGAAAATTTGAGTAGTATCGAATGTGTTTTACTTTGAAGATGAAGCAAAATAGACTAGAAATATTTGAATTCATATATTATATTGCTTGATTTATATCTTTATGCGATACTAATTCAATTATTGTTGTGTGCCTGAGTGCACTTGAGTTGCAGGAGGTCGAAGACCAAGGGTGTGATTAAGGAGAGGAGGTTAGTTTCTTGACAGGACAAAGCAGGAAGTCCTCTCGATCACACACACAAGCACTTAGATTCATGTAGTATGCATTTAGGAATGTCAATTTTAGTGTGTTTGTTTTGAATTATGTGCAAATTAAATAACAATTAGTAAATTAAATAAATGATGAAGTGAAATCATGATAAAATAAAGGATTAAGTTTTAATTAAAGTTAATTATAGATTTTGATTTATATGCTTATGTATTCTATTCTTCTTTTAATTTGTATTAATATTTGAGTTAATAAGTTAACTAATAGTAAGAAGATTTTTATTTTATTATTGGGTAAATATTTTCAAAAGGGGTTTACATGCAATTAAAATAAATATTATTCTTATTTTTAAATCCATTTTCAAGATTAGGGTAGGAAATGGAAAGGTAAAAGCATTTTTTTAAAAAGGGAAAAGAGTTCCCGAGAAGGTAACAGTTCTTGGAAAACATTCTTGAAAACAAGCTCTACAATTTTGCTCTAATGGCTGCCAAGAAAATGCTGAATCCTTTTGCTTAGTGAGTTTGAGAATTATTCTTTGGGAGATAGGAGGAAAATTAAGAGTTGGTAAAGCATTTGGAAAGGAGGAAAGAAGAAGAAGACTCTCAGAAAAGCCAGATTGTAAAGAAGCAAAGAGAAGAAATTGTCTGAAGAGCATTTCCAGCTGGAAGCGTAATTTCCAAGTTTTCTATTCTTTTTCCACAAATCTGTTTTGCATACAATTCAAATATGAGTTGGATAAGCTAAAAATTCATATTGACTATGGGTTTCAGTTAGTACTTGACTACTAGTATCAAATTGACAAAGTTAATGGTTGCCTTGGAAAGTACAATGCTATGTTCAAACATGCTAGTGGTGATGTTAGTTTTCAGCTTTTTAGTGGCAATGTTTTCAGATTTGGCCCATTGTAGACAACAAAAAGTAAATTATTTGATAGAGGTAAATATTGGTACTACATTTTTGGGGGCTTGGGGCCACCAAGTGAAGTTGAAGCCTGTTAAATTGCAGATGTAGGTTAAAATACTATACATCAGAAAATGCTTCTAAGAGAAAATTTGAAGTGAGGAGCACATTACATAGTCCTGTAAATGTTCTATATATGTTGGTTTGCTTTGTTCTAGTCCTATTCCCTTGTCTAGGCAAGTCCTTGGTTTTTGGTCCTCGTGCTTGGTCTACTTCAACCATGAGATCTAGAATCTTGCCATGCCTGTGAGAGGCATGTGTCCCCAGTTGGAGCCACTAGTGGAACCCTCAAAGTTTCATGTTCCATTGGTATGAAAATGCATTTCCTTTGGCCCTCTTGGTCTATCAAAAGTTAGGCTTTATCATTTTATGTGGGTAGTTGTTTTACTTAGAATATTTTCTCCTTTATCTAAATCCATCACCTTGCACCCATCACATCACCTAAATCCATCATATTTTCAAATGAAATTCCAAAAAATATATCAACGATGAGTGATGGAATATCTAATGGAATATTCCTCTCATCATCAGGTCTTAGTGCATCATGGATTCATTGGAGGGAGTGTGAACCAAAGTGGCAATGCACGATGACTGTTAGACAAAAGGTGACTACAATGTTTAAAGGGTTACGTGGTACCATCCAATGGACATAGCTAAAAACAAACAAAGGCATGAGGGTGAATGAGTGCCATAGATGAAATTTTGAATCAAAATGATCAACGACTATGATTCAAACTTGGGATTATTGGTTGTCAGTTCGTGCGCGTGAGCTTTCTTTGGAACATTAATGGTAGACACCCTCTAGTCATTCAACATAATGAGGGTTTTAAGTCATTTTCTTTCACAATTGCAATAGCCGAGAGCTGAGGAATTGGTCTAGAACCATAGGAGAAGGCATGATGAGCTCAGGCGAGCTGTTGCAGAGATGGTGAAGAAATTTTCTTGGGTAAGCAGGTATCCACTTTCTTCTGCATAGGCTGGCTGGTTTAGTAAATTGTTGAGGTCTATAAGCTTTGAATGCTTGGCGTTGGTGAGGGTTTAACTATTTGCAAATACCATTTGGGTTGGTAGAAATTATGCGTGGTCTGGGGGTTTTTTTTTGCAAGTTTAATTTTGAGAGCATAAACCAGTGAAACTTTTTTTCTAAGTGAAAATCTACAAACCCTAGTCCTATTATTATGTGAGAATGAGTAAGCCTAGTGAGTTAAGCATTAGGATAGAAGGGAAACCTAAAAAAAAAGGTGTCAAGAAGCCTAAACCCCTAGATGACACACCCATAATTAAGCCATATGTATCTAAGAAGTCTACGAAGCCAGAGGTAGTGAAGAGAGCCTTTACCATATTCATGGGGGGTGAAGCTAAGAAGACTTACAACTTGAGAAGTAGAGTTGTTATTTGTGACTAGAGTGAGACTGGTGGTGTGTTCTTGAAAGAATAGAGTGCAAGGAAGGAGGAAACTAAGTCAAGGGAATTGACTAGGCCTTAGGAGAAAAAGAAGAAGGATAAGGACCACAAGGCTTATGATTCTTATATGGAGGAACCTGATGTTTCCATGGAAGAGGAGGAAAAAGATGATTCAGAGTATGCCCAATATATTCTTACACTTATAGGTCTAGAAGACTCTGATGATGGTGGGACAAATTCTCTAGTTTCAACAAATTCATGAAGGAAACATGCACACTCTGATTCTAAAGATGATGAACCATTACAAAAATAGAGTCCTAGTTTGGAGTTTTTGTTTTTGGATGTTGACATGGAAAATATGAGAGGGTGACATGGATGAGAGTTTTTGCTGCTGCTACAATGACGAAAGGTTCCTTTTGGAAGGCAGGTAAATTTTCTTCGACTGATGGAAAGGAGTTTTTGTCTCATGTGATTTTCCCCCTTTATGGAATGTGCAAATATAATCATCAGGGGAGTTTTGAAATTGAAATGCAAATGAAAATGTGATTGAAATTATAATTTTTCCCAAAGCTTGTTGCTCCCATGTTTCTATAAATGGGAATTCAAGGCAAATTACAAGGGCGTTCAAGAGGTTTTTGGTTGGAAAAAGTTCATACTCACATAATAGAAAGCTTTATAAATCAAGCACAAATGAACATAATAGTATTGAGTCTTAGGTGGGCATTCTAATTTTTAATAGACTTAATGGTTTCACAGTATCAACATCGTATGAACGAGAATTGCGAAATCTAGAACAAATATTTTTTCTTCCAAATTATGAATAAAATGATGAAGGATATTTTATTTGTCTTCAATTGTTTTGGTTGAATGTGTGGTTTTATTTCTGCTTTAGTTTAAAGAACTGATTAAATGCTTTAATGAAATCATAGGCTTGTGAGATGGAATCCAAGGATTACTAAGTAGTTTTTTTGGATATAATGAGTTGTGTATTGCAAAGCAATATATCAACAACCTATAAATGTTGAGTTTAAATGCTAATGTATTATAGTTTTTTACAAATAGGGATCCATTACCCATGGATAAAACACTTGTCTATTAGTTTGGTCATCCTAGATGAAAATGAGCCGGCTTGTACCTGACAAAGACACTAATCTAAATGAAAAGTAACATAGCATTCTTTGTAGTAAAGTGTTATGAAGTACCACTCATTCCTTGCTTTAGGTAATAATTTTCTTAAGGGTCAGCCAAACCTTTGAGGGATTTTATCTAGTTAGCAGCTTATGGGAATGCATCTTTTTGTTACAATGTTCATAATAAAATGACACAAGAATATCATATGAACATTGTTGGGATTACCTTCTTGGGTCTTACAGAGCCCAAAGTGCAAAGGTAGAAGCCTAAAAGTCTTTACTTGTTCATTGGCAAATCCTTACCTTTGTTGATCATTAGATTTTTGACAAATTCATAGGCATTTGGTGAGATTAAGTTTGGTTCTTAAAAAGTAACCAACACAATGTTTATACAATATGCGATGCATGATATATGTTATGGATGCAATGCAATGGATGTTTCATTCTCTTTTTCAACATCTTTATATGAAATACTATGAGATGGATGTATTTCCTTTTATGTGTTTTCCATATGATGATGTCATGCTTAGAAGATAATATGTAGGATTTTTGTATGCTAATGGTTTGGGTGCTACCATAGTACTATGTCTCACTTTTGGGATGTGTTGATTTTTGCTTGAAATAACTGTTCTTAGAAAAACTAATGATTTAAGTCTTGAGAGGCTCCATCTAAAGGGTTTTAATTGAAGAGGGATAGATAAGACCCCCTTAGATCAAACCCCCTTGGATAGAACCCCTATAGTATTAAATCATACCCACAATGGAGTCTCCTTCATAGCTATCAAAATGCTGGAAAAAACCACTTTTTCTTTACCTTTTGAGGGATTAAATACCAGCATTTAAAAATTTTATTTTTCAAGATTGTAGCCAATGAAACTAGCTTTCCAACAAGTATAGGTTTGATATATTTTCATTTTATCATGTATTTAATTTTCAATTTTTACTAAACATAGGTTTTTATTTGAACATCAAGCTCCTTGTTGTGCAGAGGTGGAAAAATAGTAAACCATTGTAAAAAAATTTCAAAAAATACCCATTCCCCAGATATTGATTTCCTTGTTTCACCGAAAAAATAAAAAAATGGATTTTTATATATACACAAAATTTAGGTTGTACGACACACACATATGTCCAAATTATAGTTACAATGACTTCAAAAATTAATTTTAAAAAATTAATGCAACAAAAAATTCTAAAAAAATATCCTTTCCCTAGATATTGATGTTAAGAATCTATATTCCAAAAATTAGAATTTAATCCTTTATAGAAAAAAATTTATGTTGTACGACACAAACGTTACTTTATAAAAATGTTGTTTTTTGTCTAAAACTAGTTATTAAAGGAGATGTTGAAAGATTCATGATTTATTTTCAAAAATTTGAAAAAAATATATTTAGAATCTACACACAAATTTCCACAAACCACTAGTTCACATTATCTTCAAATTCTTTATGGTTTAGCTACTATAGGTCTCATAAGATGAAGATTCAGTTAAAATATTGATGTAAATGTCCATCTTGGGCAAAAAGTTAGACAGTATTGTGATTTCACCCGTTTGTGGATGTAGGGCGAATGCATTAAAATTTTTGTTGACTGTCATGGTACCATGTTAGCGAGGAAAGAAGATCCAAGAATAAAATTAATGGATTGACCATTGATTTCAAGATTGATTCAGAAGTCCAAAAATTCTATGATTGTTTGAGACTTTGTTAGATATGGTGATAAGATTGATGATATGCACTCATTTTTGGGATTGGGACACTTCATCATTCTTTATTATTGATATAACACATAGACACGTTGCATGATGGTATTGCGATGGACTTTGACTTTGGAAATAGATAGGATAGTCCTTGTTCACACCTTGACATATGAAAACCTTGTTGAAATGTAGTTTAGAAGTTTAGAATATTTTAGACCAAAGCATACACAATAGTTAAAAATCTACTCAAAATGATCTCCCTACACACAACAAAGAAAGTATGCACCAATATTATTTCACAAGAACGTCCCACAAGCATAAAAAACAAAAGACAATGTTCAATGCCCCATTCCTTTCTCTCTAAATCATTTAGAAATCATCGAGAGGTCCATGGAATGGGTCTATAAGATAAATCACAAGAATAGATCAAAACAAACAGTCAATATTATCTATATATCTAGCCAAGGTAACATAGCTAAGGTGATGTTTGATGATGATGTCCATTGTAGGAAAGATGCATCCTAGGACATTTTTATCGAATGTTTTAACTAAGACTAAGTGTTTGATAGGTTGTTGATACAAATGCTATTGACTCATTTACCTATGATCTAGACTTTAGATTTTGACATTTAGGTTCACTCTTTATGACTTGCCACACTTGTTTTATACTTGTTTTACCAAAGGTTGATGATGACAATTGATATATTATGAATGGAAGTTTATTGTGGGTGAAGCAACATGGGATGGGTGGTTTTTGGAGTTTTTTTGGAATATTTCAATGTTTTTGGTATTTCACAATGTTTTGAGGCTATTTTTGGTCTTTTTGAATGTTTATGTTTTTGATTATTTGAGACTATTTATGATTTTTGAATGTTCTCCAATGTTTTTGGTTTTCAAGTTTTCAATTTTTTTTTGTGTTTTCTGAGTTTTCAAATGTTTTTGTGTTTTATGATTTTTCAAATGTTTTTCATGTTTTTTGAGTTTTCAAATGTTTTTGTGTTTTCTGAGTTTTGACCAAGACCTAAAAGGGATTGACCTAGGGCCTCAGGGGCTTATCAAATGTTAGCCTTGCCTACGTTATACACATAGAGACCATGTAGTTTGACTGAATTTGACCTATTATTGATGAGATATGAACACTTGATGGATTGTTAGTTTATTATGATGGACTCCTAAAGGATTGACTTAATGTGTCTTGGTGGCACATTAGTGATGGCCTTGCCTACATTCAATCTCAGAGACAACATAGTTAGACATGGTTAATGTTTTGGATTTTATGATGTTTTGACTTGTTTAGGGATTTTGATGTGTCTTGGATGTTTTGGATTTTGAATTTACAATTTTTCAAATGTTTTTGGATTTTTGGCTATACAAGATTTTGGTGTTTTTAGATTTTCTAAATTTTGCAAGTGTTTTTTGGATTTTGATGAGGTTTTCAAATGTTTTGGGATTTTATGAGAGATTTCAAATAACCTTAATATATACAAGAACCTAATCCAATGCAAGCATAACAAATTACCCCTAGCGTGATGTGATAGAATACCTCGATATAGGTAGGACAAACTAACTTTCAAAATGTGTCAGGTAGTACTAAAGGGGAATGTGATACTTATGCAATATCCAACTATGATACATATGCAAATGTGTGATGGAATAAATAGGATTAGTGATGCGATGGATGGATGTGATGTAAAGTAGGATAAGCTTAAAGAGCCACTGATAGATGGAGGTGCTTATTTATGGAAGGCACTTGTTTGACAGGTTTTCACCAAGGTACTTGCCCAAAGCACCACTAAAGTGGTTTTGATGAGCGGATGATTTTTTTCTTTACCATTTTCAATCCTTTTTCTTTTTTTTTGGATTTTGTTATTTTATTTTATTTTTTTGTATTTTTTGAATTTACACCCTTCAAGCCTAGGCATAAAACCTTTTGAGATGCAAACTATTGATGGGCTCCTGCAAGGGTTCTCCTTCAGGTATTGACAACTTATAGGATCTTGATCCATAGCTTGTTGTGATGATAAATGGTCCCAACCAGTTGGGCTCAAACTTTCCTTTGCTGTCTTGATCTGGAACATTCTTCTAATTTTGCTTGAGGATAAGATACCCTACCTAGAAAAACTGACTCTTGATTTTCTTGTTGTAGCTCCATTTCAGTCAATTTTGGTATGCTTGTAAATGATTCAAGGCATCAAGATGATGCTTATATAGGAATTCTAACTCATTCAACTGAGACACCTTATATTCTTTATCAGTGATAAGATTTTGCAGTGACACTCACAACAAGGGAAGCTCGACCTCAATAGGTAGGATGGATTCAGATCCATAGAGTAAGTAGAAAGGGGTTGCACCTGGAGCTTTGTAGATACTGGTTTGATAGGCCCATAAGGTGAGGTTTAACTAAAAATTCCAATCACAACTAGCTTCATTGATCATCTTTTTTAGTATTTTCAATATGGTCTTGTTTGTAGCCTTAGCTTGACCATTGCCTTGGGGTAGTAGGGGGTAGAGAACCAATGTTGTATGTTTAATTGTGGGCATAAATCTCTTACATATTTATTTTTGAAGGGTGTTCCATTATCTAAGATAAGGAATTGTAGAACACTGTAGCAAAAAATAAGATAATTCAAGATGAACTTGGAGATTTTTTTCTCCATTATGTAATTCATAGGGATAACTTCCACCCACTTTTTTAATTACTCAATGGATATCATGATGAATTTATGGACATTAGACGAGGTGGGGGTAGCCTTTTCTATGAGGTCGAGTCCCCACTGCAAGAAATTCCAAGGTGTAACAATTGGTTGTAACTCTTGAGCTGGAGCATGGATAAGGTCTCCATGCTGTTGGCACTAGATACATTTCTTCACATATTGATGAGCCTCTCTTTCCATGGTTGGCTAGTAATATCCCATCCTCAATAGTTTCTTGGGTAAGGTCATACCACTAGAATAAGAACCACAAATTCCATCATGTACTTCTATTAGGGTGGTCAAGGCTTCCTCTTGGTTGATACATCGTAATTATGTCCCCTCGATGCTTCTATGGTATAGGGTATCACCTAATATGATGAATTAGGATGCCTTATTAACAAAGGTTTTCTTAAGATTAGAAGTGATATCAAATGGGAGGGTACCTTTGCTAAGATAGGTGAATATATTATGATAACATGGGGAACCAAGACCAATGATTTCACACACAAATTTAGATTCAGGTATTTTAAAAGCTGGTATGAGAAGTTGTTCTACCAAGAATTCATATTGAAGGACATTATGTGGCATATCTAAGAAAGATCCAATTGTAGCCATGCCATCAATTGCTTGATTGTTCACAAGGGCTATTTGCTCAAAGGTTATATCTATGAAGAAATCCTTAAGAATTTCCACCATATTCTTGTAAGGAGTGAGTTTATCATCCTTGGTTTGGTAGTCATTGTTGACTTGGTTAACAATCAATTGTGAATCTCCATAGAATTTTAACTCCTATATCTACCACTAGATTGCCATTCTTAACCCCATTATGAGAGCTTCATACTCAGTAATGTTGTTGGTACATGGAAAGGATAGCTAGTATGACCTTGGAATATAATTACCTTAGGGGTGATAAAGAGGATGCCTGCCCCTGATCCATGTTGAGTATATGATGCATCAAAGTATATTTTCCACTTATTCATTGTGTTGAGGAGAAATACTAGCTCATCAAGAAACATAGATACCAAAGGATTATCCACATAGATGGGTCCTTCTGCTAGGTGATCCACAATTACTTGTACTTTGATAGCCTTCCACTCCACATAGTCTATGTAAAACTCTATTAAGATCATTACCCACTTGGCCATTAGTCTAATGAGAATTTCTATAGACAACAAATATTTTAATTGGTCAATCTTAGCGATGAGCTTGATTTGATGTGCTAGCATATAGTGTTTGAATTTTTGTGAAGTAAAAACTATTGCTAGGCATGCCTTCTCGATGGATGAATAATTTATTTCATATCCCACCAAAGTACTACTGATATAATAGATGGATCTTTCCTTTCCTATTTCATTGTGTTGGGCAAGAAGAGCACCTAATGCTATTGATGTAGTTGAGATTTATAGGATCAATGGCTTGTTTGGTATTGGTGGCATGAGCACTAGAGGTGTCAATAAATAGTCCTTGATCTACTGAAAGGATTTATTGCATTTCTCATCCCACTTATATTTTATTCCTTTATGGAGAAGGTGATAGAAGGGGTGGATCTTGTCTGACAACTATGTTATGAATCTCCTAATGGATTGTAACATTCTTTGTAGACCACACATCTGTTTTAATATTTGTGGTGGCTCCATGTCTAGAATTGCTTTTACCTTTGCTAGATCTATCTCAATCCCTCTTTGTGATACTATGTAGCCATGAAGCTTGCCTAATGTAACCCCATAGACACACTTTTTTGGGTTCAATCATACCTTATATTCTTTGAGCTTGTCGAAGATTGGTCCCAATACCTCTATGTTCTCTTTCCTCATCTTTGATTTGGCTAAAATATCATCCACATAGTATTCGATTGTTTTGTGGATCATATCATGAAATATTTGGGTCATTTCCCTTTGGTAGGTCACTCCAAGATTATTTAACCCAAACAACATCATATTCCAATATTATGTTCCCCACAGACAAGTGAATGCAATTTTATGTTGGTCCTCCTTAGTGATCATGATTTGGTTATAGCCTGAAAATCCATCCACGAGTGATAAAATTTAATGTCTTATAGTTAGATAAACAATGATGTTGATGTTTAGGAGAGGAAAGTCATCTTTCAGACATGGTTTGTTCAAGTCCCTTAAGCCTGTGCCTATTATGATGCCCCCAGTGGGTTTGGAGACTTGCAATAGGTTGGAAACCCACTCAAGATAGTCGATTGGTTAGATAAATCCGATGTCAAGGAGCTTCTGTAATTCTAGTTTCACCAGTAATGCTATCTAAGGGTGCATCTTAGTTTTTTTTAATTTGTTTTGCTTCAAGATAAACTACTAGGTGATGCATATCCACTTTAGGATTGAGCCCAGACATATCTGTGTAGGACCATGCAAAGTTTTCCCTTCACTATTTAAGGAACATTGCCAAGTTTTTCTATTCTTCATCTAACAATGATTCAACATAGAAGGTTATCTTAGGTACCTCCTCTATTCCCACATTCACCGGAGTTGTTTTTTCTACCAGTACTACTAATTTCTCTAGATGTATTACACTTAGATGGATATTGAATCCCTCATCCTCTGGTGCCTTAGAGAGGCTTTCACCTTTGGATGCATCCTTTCTTTTTACTATTTTATGATCTGAAAGTGCCATAGTGTGGTTTTCACTTAAAGGCCTACATGTTATTCTCATGTCATTGATTTTGTGACTGAGGGATTCAATCATCTCCCTATAGTACGCTTGTGTGTCTAACTCTATGTCAAATCCTACTTTATGATCCCCACATGGAGAATTGTTGTGGAGTCCCATAAATTCTGAGATTGCTTCATCATTTTCAAACATATCTAGAGTTTTTGGTCTTTGTTAGTCCCAATTGATCAGTTGGGGGTACACTAGGTTTAATTTAGAGGTTTGGCCATTTGGGGTAAAGGATGTTGTGGTTACCATAAATTTGGAGGTATGCTCAAATAATTCAATGACGTCAAGAGGAAATTCATCTAGGGTAGTATCACATGATGTTGGTAACTAAGAGGAAGCCTCAACCCATTTATTATAAGTACCCTTGCCAAGAAGGGTCACCTTGCTAGTGGCACATCCTAAACCAAGATTCTTTGGACATCTCTCAAGAATGATGGGTTCTAGCAAACCATTGTTATTTTGTCCCAACTTTTCATTCTTGTTATACCCCCATCCCATCATTAGCTATAAGCCTTTATTGTCATCTTGCATCGTAAGAACAAGCATGGCTCGGTTATCCTGATACAACAATTTAGATACATCTTCTTCATTGACATCCTCTTTGTTCAAGTTCCCCCATTTGGTGAAGGTGGTGGATGCTTCCTTCATTTTTTTAGCTACTTTATTGATAGGTTGGGGTTTTCCATGAGATTTGGAAGAAAGAGGTAACTCTCCTAGCACAAAATTATCCTTTTCTATATTATAATCCCCATAACTGTTATCCTTGATTACTGCCTTGATGTTGGGAATATTCTACACAATGGGTGTTGTGGATTCTAAGGTGTATGTAAGGGAGGATGGGTCAACAAATGTGGAGGAGGATGTAGGTCCTTCATCATTCTTAGTTATTTGGGGGATTTTTAGAATTTAGGCTCAAGGTTCTTGGAGTAGTAAAAGGGCTCAGGATCACCATGGATGGTAACTGCTTTATCCTCAAAGGGAAACTTGACACATTGGTGGTACGTGGAAGCTACAATGTGCATGGCATGAATCCATGGTTGAGTGAGAAGAATGCTGTAGGGAAGGTAAAGATCTAGCACTTGACATGTGGTTTCAGAAATGATAGGTCCCACTTAGATAGGTAGCTTGATGATGCCTTGAGACACCCACTCTTAATCATCGTATGCCCTTATGGTTACACCTTTTATCTTTTTAATAGCATCCTTTGAGTAACCAAGTTTTTTACTAACTGAAGGGTGCAAATATTTAGACCAACACCTCCATCTACTAGGAATATTTTAAGTTTATTCTTATGAACAATGACCTCAAGATGCAAAGCATGATTGTGTGATGATTGCATTGGTAGGTCTTGTTATGAGAAGGTGAGAAGATGGGGGGTGATGATATGCCCTATCATAGCTTGAAATTTCTCAATATCCATAGTCTTAGGTACAGAGGAAGCTGATAAAGCATTTTCTAGTATATCCCTATGTGCGGGGATAGCTTCAGTAATTCTAGTATGGAGATCTATGTAGGGGTTCTCTTTAGTTGGTCTAGGAGACTATAGTTGCTAGAGTTTAATGTCGATAGTGTAGGTTGTTCCCTAGATTGTGATGAAGCTCCTTGGATTGTGACCTTTCCCCATCGTGTGGTGAATCCACACTCCGTATTAGGTCCTCAGATGATGATTATGATGAAATTGTCACAAGAGGCTACCATGTTGAAATATACATGCACTACGTTAGTGTAATTTTTTCCTTTTCCATTGTCATTCCATTTGTTATGATCTGGCATTAGGTTCTTGTATATCTTTAGGTCTTGATTACATGCTAGTAGATCAATAGTCACATCCCAATTTTTGATGAGATCTTGGATAATGTTCTTTAGCTTCATACAAGTAGACATTTTATGTCCTTTGATCTTGTGAAAATCAAAAAGATCCTTTTCATTATACCAAGGTGGTTTAGAGTTTCCTGATAGTTTTGGAAATTGGGGAGCATAATCAGGTTTGACTATACCAACTTCTGCATGATGGATTCTATGAGTTCCCCAAATGGTGTGTATTTGAACTTTTGGTAGTTATTCCTAGGGGGTGGTCCTCTTTGTTGCTCATTGGTGTTATTGATTTGATTGTTCTATGGTGATGTGGTGGTTTGTTGTATGTTTTACTGTGTGTTGGTTGGTTGATTGGTGTTTTGTCTAGGAGCACTTATGCCTACTTTAGAATCAATGACACCATCATTTGTTACATTCTTGTTCTTATCCCACATGCGGGGCTTACTGTTAGAACTAGTAGATGGGTGATTGTATTTATACACTTGTGTTATTCCTTGTGAGATTAGGTCTCTCTCGGTGTTGACGGCCCTAGGGATAAGATCGTCATAAGTGGTGACACATTGCATTTTTAATTGGAAGGATAAGTCTGTGTCAACATTTGCTATGATGATCCCTACTTGTTCTTTAGGAATAGGCCACTTGCTCTTACTAGTTCTTTGCCTCCCCCTTTGTAGGAAATTTGTGAAGGATTCTCCTTTGTTTTGCTTTAGAGTGTATAACTCTTCTAAGCTTACATCCATGTCTAGGTTGAAGAAGAAATGTTTGATGAACCTATCGATTATTTCTTGGAAATTTTTAATTCTTGGAGGAAACCATGAGAACCAATTGATTGTTGGGCCCACCAAACTGTGAGGTAAAAGGCACATCAAGTAGGAATCATTGTAAGCCACCTCCATACACATTACGTGGAATTATTTGATTTGATCCACTATATTTCCCTCTCCTTTGTATTTATCAAATTTTGGGACCTCAAAACTAGGTGGGAATGGTACCATTGCAATGTTCCTATCGAAGGGGTATGGACACAAGTTTTGTTTTGCATGTGGTTTCTTGGTTTTCCCCATTTGTGTGTCCTATATCTTTTTTTGAGCGCCTTGAGCTATGATGACGCATCGTTTTGCAGATTTGGTGGAGGAGCATATGTGGTATACTGTGGGATGGTGGATGAGTTGTAAGTGGGATTTTGATATGGAGTGTTGTATAGTGTGTAGGATGGATTTTGATATTGTGAAGGTGAAGGTGATAGAGGTGGTGGTGTATATGCTCCTTGTGCAATTGGATTTATGATGTTTTGTTGGGGAGTATCGTACAAACCTTGTTGTTACTACTTTTGTTGCGTAAGCACATTTTGTTGTTGGGCATATTGTTGTGCTAGCAATGCTTGTTGTTGGGATTGTTGTTGTTGGTGTGTGAGCAATGCTTGTTGTTAGGCTTGTTGTTGTTATTGTTGTTACACGATCAATGCTTGTTGTTGAGCTTGTTGTTGTAAGGCTTGGGATTGTTGTTTTTGCAACACTTATTGATAAGCTTGTTTTTGTTGCAAATATTTTTGTTGGGCTTGTTGTTTTTTCAAAGCTTGAGCTTGAGCTTGTTGTGCTTGTAACACTTTTTGATAAGCTTATTGTTCTTTTTGCAAAGCTAGAGCATGATCTTTTTGTTCTTGCAACGTGGAAGTGTTTTGATGTTGGGATACATGAGATGGATTTTGAGTGATCATGGTCTGAGTGGATTGTGGGTTTATTTGAGATGGTTGTTGTGTGGTGAGTGGTTGGGGGTTTCTTTGCACTATCATTTCTTGTAAAATCGTCGATTGGGATGGAGGAATGTAAGTTTGGGACCCTGTTTGATTTTTGCATGGCTTGGGGGATCAATGGGAAATATGATGGTGCCATTTGGTGTTGTGATATCAATGACACATTTTGACCTTGGGTCAATTGATTAGAAGGGTTCCCTTGACTGATGTGTAGATGTGTAGAGGGTTCCCTTGTGTTTGATTAGGGGCCAAGGTATTACCTTGGTTGATGAAATTTGTAATCAATGTGTTTCTTTGATTTGGATTCATGATAGATGGGGTTGATGTGTTTTATGGAACTAATGGGTTTGATGGGCTAATTGGGTGGTTGGATGAAGATTTATCTTGTTGTGTTAAGGGTTGAATTTGTGTAAGGGTTTTAACTTTCCCTTGTTGTTCTTATTGAGGCACTTGGTTCACATTACATTGTGTAACATTGGGCATACTTTGGGTACTTGTGTTGGTGATGGAAGAAGATGGTTGCACTCAAAATGTCGAGGCTGTTGTGTTATGGAATGTGAGAGGTATGTATGGATGTAGAGGATGTTCAGGAACGGTAGTGGAAGAATGTGATGGGGCACCAAATGTTGGTGTCCAATTTATGCTTTGGGGAAGGTTGGTGTTTTGTTTATCCAAAAGTGTGTTTCCTTCTACATTGGGTATGAGACCAAGGTTTGTTGCAACTCTAGTTGTGAGACTAGGAGTTGATGTTTGATTTAGTACAAGGGATGGAGTAGGTTGATATATAGATTGAGTCAATCCTTGTGCCAAGGGTTGTGTGACAAAACTTGGGGGAATTGAAGCCACATTTTCTAAGGTTTGTTCCCTAATTGTGTCAAAGTAAAATGTAGAAGGGAGTTTAGCCCCTTCTTTTACTAAATCTAGCATGTATTGGGTAGGGTTCCTTTTCATCAAAGTGTTAATGATGTGGTTTGTCTTAGGATCTTGTTGATATTCAAGGAGTTCTTCCTTGGTGAGCTCATGGGGGTTGTTTGTGACATATTATACCTTATACCGTTTGTCTAATGGATTTTGTTGTTGTTGTTGTGAGGGGGTAGAATGGATTCTAGGATCAAATTCTTATGGGATAGTATCACTTGTGGTAGATGCACGATTTTGCTTTGCTCCATGTTTCTCTTGTGTTGTAATCTTTTTGTAACCATAAATTGTGGGTCAACTATGGTAGAGGTGTGTTGAGATTTATAGTGTTGAAACTCTCTAGTTGACTCAAAATTTGATTAAAAGGACCCTCTAAGTTGTTTTGGACCAATGGTGTGAGTGGATGATGAAAAGGGTGAGTGAAATGGAGGATGAACTTTCTAAACTTTTGGACAACACTTTAGACTTAAAGGTTTGATGTTTTTATGTCTTGGATGAAAGGTGATAATGAACTTCTAAATCTAAAGGTAGACATGTGACCTTTAAGATAGACTAGTTCAAAAAGGATGATGACTAACTTAAACTAAGTGTATGAAAAAGGATTCATTTACACACATAGAGCTAAGTTAGGGGACTGGAACTTGATGATAGCCTAAGTCGAGAATGTTGATGTATCCAAAAGTTTCTAAATTTGTTTGTGAAGTGTAATATGAAATGTGTGAAGATGGATGAGATGTTTGACCCAAAATGTGTTAACCTAAAAGGGACCTTTGTTTTACAAGACCAAGATGGTGAGAAACATGCTTTACCTCTAAAGTCATTAAACATAAGAACTCAATGTTTTGATAATATAATTATGATCCTCAGTGTTGGAAATAGTTTCCTTGCTTCACTTTGTTGCTTTGGGAGTCAATGTGTTTCAAGAATAAGCCCAATGTGTGGTGTGTTCATTTGGTTTTAAACTTTGTTTTAGTGAGATTTCTTTATTACCACATCAAGATGTCTTAATTAAGTTCAAACTAAAATATCTATGACTTAAGAAACTTTCATTCCACAAAGTCCATTATGTGAAAATCAAGAGACTAAGGCCATAGTTTCCTATGTTGACTTTTGAAAGTATGAATTAAGATATAAGTCAAAATATTTAGAAGCCTCTAAAGATAAAATCCTTAGGGACAAGTAGCAATATAGAACTTTTCAAAGGAGTTCACACTAAGTCCTAATGGTTTGAAATTTGAAGAACATGTTGATGTTTGTTTAAATTGTTTTGGAACCAAGTAATGTTTCAAACTAACCCAACAAGCAATAACAATCATAGCTCAAGTAGGTACATTCTTCTTGGTAGGCTTACCTCATGCTCCGAAGGGATGATTTTACTTGCAACTTATGGAGGAATCAAATAGAGGTATGTTAAGAATGAAATTTTAAGCTCTACGCCTCAACCATAAATCAAACTTGGTAAGTAACTTTTTGGAAGTAAATTCCAATGCACCACTTTCAAAGAATGTTTCAGAAAAATTGGTTGGCTACTACACAAAGGTTTTTAATGACACAAACCGATAACATTGAGACATATAAATCATCAACAAGCCAATAAAGTTATTAAGCCATTCAATTTTGGCCAATATGTCCAGGTTGGATTAGGCACAATATGTTATTCCCATCGTAGATTGAAGATACTATTTTTCAAGTTCTCAACTTTTATGTAGCCCATCAGTGAACATGCTTATTGAGAGTCACATATATGAGTTCTCTACTACAGGATGTATCTCATTAGTAGGCCCTTTCTTAATAAGAAAAATTCTATTTCTCTTCACCCAAGATCACACGAAGTGCAAGGGGAGAGGATACATAGCAAGTTCTTAGGGTGACCAAAAAAAAGAAAGATTTGTATACTTGGAGTGTTTCTCTTCACCCAAGATTGCATGATGCACAAGGGGAGTGGATACACACTAAAAGTCTACACAAGCAAAGCACTCATGCAGTACAATCATTCTTTTTAACCCACAAAGGAAATGATGACCTCATTTTAAGCACCAAATTGAAGTGTTCGTTTGTGTTCAATTTTAACAAATATTGCAAAATGAGATTGTATGGGTTCAATTTTAATCAACTTTGAAAAGACTTAAAGCATTTGTGATTTTTAAGCCCAACTAAAATCTAGTTATCCTAAGGTTGTAAGTTTTAAAAACCCAATAGAAATTTAGTGGTCCTAAAACATGAAACAAAGCAACATATGATGGGTTATAATTACCCCATAAGTGTTGAAAACACTTTTACAATATATGGTCAAATGGTAGTATGCTCCTTCACTTCAATTTTTTCCAAATTTGCAAAATCAGTTAACCTCACAAAAACAAAACTAGATTTAGTAAAATATTAGAGAGTATATGAAACTAAAAATTTAAAGCATACATGAAAAGTTGACTCTCTATTTTACCTACAAAAGCATCGTTGTTCTGTAATAACGTCATTGTAAACTTGTCAAATGCATTGCTGAAAGTCAAATGCGTCACTCTGGTGAAATGTGATAGTGCCGCTCTACAAAAAATAGTGAAATCAATAGCATCACTATATCAATAGCATCACAATATTCAAAATCACAATATCAGTCAAAAACATAACAACTCACAATATTTAAAAGGCGTCGCCATAGTTTAGAAGCATCACTGTAGCTAAATCAAAGGCATCACTATATTCAAATGTGTCATTGTAGCTATCAAATGCGTCACTATAGCTGTAAACTGCAAAACATGGGAATCTCAAGAGAAATTCATCAGATTTGGTTAGTAAAGCACTCCTTCTAGTGCCAAAATGTGATCATAGTTATAATATGAGTTAAATACACCATATCCATATGAATTTAAGCTATATTTAACTAACTAAGCTATGATCCCAATGAAATGTTTGAAAGCTTCAAACCAAGCAACCATTAAACTAAGCATGGAATAAACCATAAAAGCATAAAAGAAACCTAATCTAAAACTACAAAGCTCATCCCATTGGGGGATTGGTGTCATATTGATATGGAATGATGACCCTTTCCCAATCCCTTGGATAAAATGAGCATCTAATCAAACTCTATTGATGAAAGCTTAAGAAAATACTAAAGAAACTATGCTAAGGATGGATGAAAAAACTTAATAATGGATGCAAGGATGAATAAAGATAGTATTCAAATGTGCAACATAACTTTTCTTTGATGGAAGTGGATCTATTTCTCTCCAAAATTTGAGGTATTTATAGGAGAAAATGGTGAATCAAGGGTTAAGATCAAATGGATCAAACAATGGTCAAGATGTAATCAAAGGTGAAGACATGGATCAAGGGTTCTCATCAATGGATGAGAATGCAAGATCACATGGATCACAAAATCAATCAATGGCTCACAATGATTCAAACAATCATACTTCCTAAAACTTAGGAAGTTTGTTAGGAAAGAATATTCCCTTTTTGGAGCTAAAATGGGAGAATATTCCCATGCAAGTGGATGGGTGAGGGAAAATTAGTAATTAGTTAATTAAAAAAAAAATTTAATTGTGCAAGTTGAGGAATTTAGGATTATCATTAAATAATTAATTTATTTAATGAAAGGGGTTAAGTGACATTTAATTAAATGATTTAGATTATTTAATTAAATGAGATGAGATAAGGGGGGTTTAACTTAAGAAATTTGCATTATACAATTAAACAAGATGAAATGTTAATGTGAAAGGGGGAGAATTAACCTAATAAAATTAATTAGATTAATAGATGAGAAAAATGATGCATTTAATTAAATAACTAGGATTATTTAATTAAACGGGAAAAAAGAAGATGAATTTTAGGATGAAACAATGTTAGTGACCAGATTCAAGTGTGTAATACCATTCAGGGCAATTGTAAGTGTCTACAGATAGGACTTGAAAAATCATACTGTGATGGATTATGGTGTTTATAGTCACCATAACATCGATTGGTGGTTGTGGTTTCTCTGCTACCTCTAGATGTTGTATTTGAATTATATGTTATTTATTTTTCTTCTTCTATGGAGGCTTCTTTACCTCTTCTTCCTCTTCCTCTTCCCTATAATTTTGAATTATATTGATTTTTACTACCTGCTTGACCCTTTCTTTGTGAGTCTTCTTCTCTGCACTCATTTGTATTAGAGTTTCTAATATATCTTGTATGTTTTGGTGTGGTTACCATTCATGAAGATGATGCAAAACCTTCAAATTGTGTGCTTGTAGTCCCATGTAGTATCCCAAACCTTCTTGTGGCTGGTGTATGGGTTTTTGGAGTTGGTACAAAAGATCATGGTTGTGTTGTTTCCTTTGGTGCAATGCCCCATTGCTTGTGCATATGCTATTTTTTTCTCAATTTTTTCTTGGGCATTATTCTTATGTATTTGATCCATACTTTGTTTATATGTACCAAATTTATTCGTATTTGGGTCTTTTGGGTTACTGAGTATGTTTGTGGCATAACCATCCATCTCTTTCTATGATATCTCATAAGGGAGCTTAGGAACCCAAGTTATCTATGGCTCCACTACCTCCATGTAGGTATAATAATTATCCACTTGAGAAAGTGATGGTGTTGATATAATGCTTGATGGATTTGTATGGTATCTTCTCTGTGATCTACAGTTGTTGTTGGAAGCTTTTTAAGGATCCCCACTATGTGGTGGCATATGTTTGTTTATTTAAGAATTTCCAAGCGTGCATTTTGATTTGAGCTGCTATCAGAAGGCTTGTTTGCCATACTTTACCTTTGAATTTTGGGAGCTCATTAAGGAAGTAGAATACTAGGAAGATGAGTGGTGTACCATACTAGAAGTCATACCGAGAGGTTTTAATTTAACTAAGGTTCTCCATAAGATACTGTCTCATGACCTCAAAAAGGTCAAATATTTCCCCTCTACCACCATTTGATATACAGTGTGACTTGTTGTGGCAGTAGAAAAATCCTCCCTATTTACATAGTAAATTTTATATGCAATCCCCATTATTTCATACCACATTGCATGGTTTGTGATTTCATGAATGCTTAGGCTTCACCTATTTTGTGTTGCCCCAATTAATGTGGTCACTATATCATTATTAACTACTTTCTTTTCTGGTACGTCCCCCACCATGCTCAACCCTATTACCACATGAATTTATCCTCTTATTATTTGGTAGGGTTTTTCAAGATATATGAACTTGTCATGGACTTTGCTTAGAAATAGTTGCACCTAGTTGTGATCATCACAAAAATATGGGAAATCCTTCTAGATGCTAAGATTCTTCTTTTTTATTTCTTGGAATCAAGGTTGTTATGCCCTTTGATGTAGGTTGAGGAGAGTTAGCTTGAGCTATTCAAATTGTTTATGATTGATCTCTTTTATTGACTCATGTTTGTATTTTCTCATGTCCTCTATGTAGACCACATCTATGGGGATACTCAAGAATGTGTTGTATTTATCTACCTCCCTTGCCTTGAATGGGTATTTATTGTATTTCAATAATGGATTCTCAATAACATTCACCGTGGTTGGGGTTGTCGTCGTTTGTAGTTGTGTGTATGAGTATCAGAGCTCATATATTGTTTTTTTATTTAGAGTATTCAAATGCAAAGTGATTTTAGTATAGTTGTGAGGGTGTTAAATAGATTTAGATTGGTCAAATGTAGTTATGCCATTTTCTCATTAGGTTTCATGAGATTTTCTATCCATTTGCAACTTTGGCATGATAACGGTTTGATTTTATTGTTTAGTGATTTATGAAACATATTCTACATAATATAGACTACGTGTCTTTTCAATATTTATGATTTTTATACTTCAGGTTGGCGGTAATGTTTAAGTCTTGTGCCATTGACATATCCTATTATGCAGTTTCCATCTAACTTTATTAATCTCACCGCTACTGACTCTACAATTTCATGTATATAGTATGGTTCTAACCACCTTACCTTTAACTTAACCTACTTTGTGAATTTACTATCATATAGTAAGACTAGATCCCCTATCCTTAAAGTCTTAGTGAGGAGGATTCTATCACGCCAAACCTTCTATCTTTTCCTTTCTAATTTTTGATTGTATAAGGCTATGAATTTATTATCATCTAATTTTTATATTTCTTTAATCCTTTGTACTAAGGACTAATCCTTATCTAACCACAATGTGAGTGTAGTACACAAGTTAAGGACTATAAATTTCATGGGAACTTTTGCATCAATTTCCATAAAATAATTGAAATGGTGTCTTATTGGTCCTTTTGTAGGATGTGTGGTAGGCCTAGAGTACCTTATGTATCTTTATATCCTAGTCTGATTTGTTTCCATCATACATTTTAGTGAGTGCTATCCCAATTATCTTATTTCAAGATTCATTTGCTCCATTTTATTGTGGATGATATAGTGAGCTCTTTTTGTGTATGATCATGAAATTTTGTTGAAGCTTTGCAATTAATTTATTAACAAAATGTTTTCCTTGATCACTTACTATAGTTAATGGGCAACCATACCTACTGATTTATTATGATATAAGAGTCTTGCAAAAGTTTTTATGGTAAAGTCCTTAGTAGGTTTTGCCATTTCCCATTTTGTTAAGTATTCTACACCTGTTATTGTGAATATTTCTCTTGAATGTTTAGTTGGTGGTTCAATGGGTCATATCAAATCTATTTCCCATTTTCAAATGGGATTTGTTATAATACTAGTTTCAAGGGAATCTCATCTCTTGTAGTAGGTTTCCCCACCCTTTGACATATGTCATAGTTCTTCACATATTCTTTTCCATCTTTGTGTAGGGTTGGCCACCAAAGTCTAGCTAGTTTAACCCTTTTAGCTATTATTTCACCACAATTATGTCCTCCTTCTATTCCTTAATTCATGTGCTTCTTTTAGGATGGATTAAATTTCATACTTATAAACAACTCTTCTTATAAATTCATCTTGTCCTATATGATGCAATTATCCTTCTATTAATGGGTAAACCCACAAAAGTGGTTTACAATTCTAGTGAGGAAGGAAAAGTAGCAAAAAATGACCCCATGCAATTTTTTTTAATTTTTAGGGGTTCAAAAAAACTTTTAGTTTAATTGAACCCAAAACCCCCCATTTGAGTGAACCCATTTAATGATGGGGCCCACCATTCCCGACAAAAATCCAAAAGTGAAGGCTTGTGGAAAGGGGGTTTGCTCGAACCTTGGTTCAGGAAAACCGTAGTTTGAGCGAATCCTTGGGGGTTTGAGTGAGCCCCCATGGTTTGCTCGAACCCCCCTTTTCCCCCCTTCTCCCCCTCAGGCACCAAAAAAGTCTAGAATTTTGTGCTACAAAGCTCAGGTTGAGGATGAAAATGGAGGAGAATTCATAGACCCAACTAGATAATGGTAGTCCTTAGGACGAGCTATCCAATGAATATAATTTTAATATGTTTTGGTTTTATTATGTATTTATTTTTTCATTTTTATTAAACATAGGTTTTTCACTGAAAATCAAGCTCTCTGTTTTGCACATGTGGAAAAATAACAGATTATCATTTTTTTTTGAGAAATATGAGTGCACTAGATATTGAAGTCCTTGATCCAAAAAAACAAAATTGAATTTTGATATATACAAAAAAATGTTATGCGTTATATGGTCTGCCTATGTCTAAATTGTAATTGGTTTGACTTCGAAACTTGATTAAGGAAAAAATATTCAATAAAACACTATGAAACCAATTGGAAGGACTAGATACCGTAGTTAGAAATCTATATTAAAAAAAAAAAATTATCCTTCATGGAAAAAAAGTTATGCGTTATACGGTGAGCATAACTCCTTAAAAATGTTGTTTACTGAAAAAAACTAGTTTTTGAAGATGGAAAAAGAAGTGCAGTTTGATTCCAAAATTTTTGAAAAATATATATTTAGAATCTACAGACAAAATGTCACAAATTACTAGTTTGCATCATCTTCAAATTCCTCATGGTTTAGCCGCTATAGGTGCCCGAAAGTGAAGATTTAGTTAGAAAAAATTATTTTAGTGTCCAGTTTGGCCACAAATTGTAAACCAGTATCGTGGGATCACTCTATTAATGTATATGGTAGGGAATTTCATAGTAGGGATTCTTTAGCTTACAGTGAGAGATATGTGGGAAATTTTATTTTATATAAGAGTATATCAATATCATTTATCTCCTCTAGTATCAAATTTAGTCTAAATAGATGTGCACTAGGTAGATCTTCTAGTTCTTCCCTTGTTTCAATTATTGATAAGTAATAAAGTCCTTGATTGTGTTTTCTTATTTTTACCATTATCTTAAAATTAAATTATTGGAAAAAGAGTAACCACTAACATATCCTTCCTTGTATGATAGTTGTATTAAGTAAGTAATTTTATGTTTCATGATTGGTAAATAATGTAAATGGTGTTGACAATTGATAGTGTCTAATTTTTTGTAATGCATAAACCATATCCAAGGATTCTTGTTCTATAGTGGTGTAATTTTATCTGCCTTAGATAATTTTTTTCTTGTAAAGGCTATAGGATGGTCCTTATTTCCTCTGGGTTGGGCCAATACTACTCCTATGGAAATTATAGATGCATCTACATGTACGTGGAATGGTGTATTCTAGTCTAGGAAGATTAGTATAGGTGCCTCTACAATTTTTTTCTTTAGTGTATCAAATAATTTTTGAAATTCCTTAGTCCACTCAATACTCCTACTAGATTTATTATTTAGTAGTTCCTCCATTGGTGCAACTATTCTGACATAACCCTTTATAAAATTTAGGTGATATCTAGTATATTGTAAGATTTTTTACATCTAAAGGTGTCTTGGGTGGTAGTAGTGTCATGATTAAAGTAAATTTCATGTGGTCTACCATCAATCCTTCTTTGTAGATGATATGCTCTAATAAGGTCCCATAAGGTACCACAAACATGCACTTATTCCAATTTAATTCAATTTGCATAATTTGGCACCTATTTAACATCATTTTCAATACTTTTACATGGTATTTTATCAATCTTTATACCATCCAATCATCCAAGTATACCTCCAAAAATTCATGTATAAAATCTTTAAAAGCATTTACCATTATCCTCTTGAATACTACAGGTACATTATTTAGCCTGAATAGCATCATTGTGTACATGTAAGAGCCCCATTCTATCACAAATTTTGTTTCTTTTTGATCCTCCTCACTCATTTTTACTTGATGATAACCGGAAAATCCATTGGTGAAAGAGTAGATTTCTCTTCTCACCACTAGTTCCAATATTTCTTTAGTAAATGGTGTAGGAAAGGGGTCGTGGATGTAGGCTTTATTTTGTTCTCTAAAGTCAACAAAAATTCTTATTTCCCCTATTTTCTTATTTTATGTTACCATAGGGCTAATCCATTCCACATATTTGAATGGTTTGGTTATCCCTACTTCCTAAATTTTATCTACTCCTGCTTTAACCTTCTTTTTCATGTTTGGGTTTAGTCGGTATGGTATTTTACGTACTAGTTTAACTCCTTTCAACTATATCTTCATGACTCCTACTTCCTCCTTTATACCCTTTAGGTTTGTAAATGTTCTAGGAATAGTTCTTAAAATTTTGATAAAATCTCTATAACATGCATCACTAATATCTCATCCCAATAGTCTCCTATTTTAGCAAGTTTAGGATCTCCTTAGCAATATTTTCTCCTCTCATTTTAATTAGTTGGTTATAATAATTTTATTTGGCTTCTATTGGATATTCTAATTTTATTTCTCTTTTTGGGACTTCTATGTCTAAGTTGTGTGTATCATCCTCATCCTTGTTTGTCAGATAACATCTTCTATTTGGCAATGTAGATTCCTTATCTATCCATTGTATGTATTTCTATATTCCATCTAATTGTGGGGGTAGTGTAGAAGTTTTTGGTATTGCCACTTCTTGAGTTTCATCTGGTTTGATTATTATCTCCTTAATTTTGAGAAATACAGTATGTATGTGTGTATCTTCATTGTAAAAAGAGAAGGTATGTTTAAAATCCATTATAAGTTATATCCAATCTCTTATTTTTCCTCTTCATTCTTGGTTTACGTACCACGTCTATGCTGCACATGTTAGTGTCCAATAGAATAATTGGATATATATTCATTAATCATATTCATTTATTGTTCTCCATGTGGTGATAGAATTGGTTAAATGATCTTCTGGTAAAATATTTTTATTATATTTTGATATTTCCTTGTATTCTCTTTCCTCTTGTAGAAATATTGTTTTGGTTAAGATTTTAAATATTTCCCATTGTGTTAATTATTCCTTATGTATTTCACCAACATGGAACGTTACAAATGAGTGTATGATTTAATATGTCAAGTCTCATTTCTTTAGTTTAAAAAAATGTTTCTATTTGTGTAATGAATGATAATAAGTCACCAATTCCTGAGTATTTGGGTAGTTTGATATGTGAAATTCCCCACAATATGTGATTTATTTGGTGAGATATTTTAGTTATTTCCTCTATGCTATCTTCTAACATATCACAAGGGTTTTGTAGTAAACTTTTTGGGATTGTGTTAGAATGTGGAGAATCCTTTTTTAATCATGAATATTCTATGGAATCTGGTAATCCTTTGAGAATGGATTTTTGGTTCCTCTTACATCAATACATCTATCACATCCTCAATATTTGTGAAATATGTAGTGCTTTCTATTTCAACTTCTTTTGAGTTTAATTCTTCCAAAGTGTCATTTGGCTATAATTGTGTGATTGTATACATGTTTTTATTTTTAGATTCATTATATTATTTTGGGTCCACTTCTATATATGATTCACTCAGAGTGCTCCCTAACAAGATATAAAATTTTATGTCTTTATTAGCAAATGGTATTTTCTCCTTTCTAGAGTCTATAATTCCATTTGCATTCACAAACCATTTGAGTCCAATTAATGCATTGAATGAATCAAAGGTCTTCTTTATATAAATGAATTAAAATCTACTATTTGTGTCACTCATTTGACACTGAATTCTACTTATTCCCATGTTTGCTAGGTTTTCATTCCTGCACCATTTTCTAGGCTAATATTATAGGGTGTTTGTTCTAGTTATGGTTTTACTATTTGTTCCCATACCCATTTTGGGAGCATGTTTATATCAGCTCCTAATTTCACCATGGCATTAGTTATTTTCCTGTGGTCTATGCTTATTGTAATCATAATTGGTCATATTTTCCTTTGTTTTTAATTCTTGTTTATGGTTCTAATTTGTGGTATTTTATTATGTTTTTCTAGTACTTGACAAATTTCTTTAGTTTATCCAATAGGTTAGATTTTTAAGAAATTATTATCAATTGCTTAAGTATGCCTACTTCTTGTTTATAAAATTATTCATTCTATTATGTTTCTTTCTCTTATTCACTTGCAATAGCTTTCTTTGTTTCTTCTATTATTTGATCATGTTGTTTCTTATTTGGGTGGAGTTATTCCTCATCTAAGGTAACTTCTTCCTCTATAGTTTCATGTGTTGAATATCCAGAATACTGAGGGGGGGGGGGTGAATCAGTATTCCATAAAACCATGATAAAATCCATCTAAACATTATCACAAATATGATTGAATCAGTAAGAGATAACATAGAAACAAGTCAATGCAACCATACACATGAACACCAATATTTTTACATGGAAAACCCAAAAAGGGAAAAAAAACAATAGGGGTTAACTCACAATATATTATATCCAGATACAAAATATTATAGGGCTCATTGCCATGACTCACTATCCTTAAAAAGGCTCACTTCTTGAGTACAAAAGATGGCTAACCACCAAGATACAATGATAGTGCCTCACTGCCAAAAGATTGAACTAATAAGATACACCTTCAATGTGCAGGGTTCAGTTCCACTAAAGCTCATAATATGAAGTACTACCTCACACAATATTCAATCAAAAAAACTGCACTGATCACAATTAATAAAGCATTTATGCTCAAATCTTCACACACCTCTTAATCCTTTTCGCACTCACATTTACTTCTCATTTCACATTCACCACTCATGTGTGTTTTCTTCCACTACTCCTTGTTCTCATCTCACTGCTCAAAATGTCTTATATATACAAGTATAACTTGATCATCAATTAGGTCGACCTAATTAGATGAACACAAAAATGATCAAAACCTTCTTTGTCAACACCATATATGATTTAAACATTTTATCCACATAGTGCATTATACCAAGTTGGTTATCATCCATAAAATATAATTAGTCTTCATAATATATTGCATACACTGATTTTTCCAAGACTAGAACACAATTCTACAAACTAACAAATAATCCTCAAAGCAAACACCTTCCAGATTTGAGAACAAATTAATTTCCCATCATACTACCAACATAAAGACTATCAACAAAGCCACAACATAAGAATGCCCACCTTAGTAGAATGCAAAGTCTCCCACATAGTATGCCACATATAGAACAATGGTAGAATACATAGTTAAACTCTATCAAAGATAACTTTTTTCTCACAACAAAAGATGTCTCAAGATCCAGGATATAGTTATTTGAATGAGTCAAGAAAACATGGTTAAGAGATTGGATTTATATTAGATCTTGTGGTGAATTTCGAACTCAAATTCCAACACATTGATCCATCAAAAAAGGGTATTATCGATAGAGAACAACTTCCAGTAAACCAATCAGACTTCCCGTAAAGTTATCACCATGTTGAAATAAATGAAAACATAGGAAAAACCAACACAAACCATCCATACTTCATGCTCATGTTGCAAGGCTCCCAATATCATGTATATCATTTGTGGTATTGGTTCCTTGTCTTGTTACTACTACTGCTTTGTTGTAGGTATGATTTTCTACTTTGGAGTTGCTAGTATTCTTAGATTTCATATCAACTTGATTTTCTTTTTGGCATCTTATGTTTGTTTCCTCAGGCTCTTTTGGTGTTTTCCTTAATAGCCTTTCTCCCCTAGATGGATTTATATCTTGGAGTTCATCACTCTTTGATTGTAGTGTCACATTCCTATAATAAATTTGGGATTTGTCACAATTGAATATATCATATCTTGTGCTTTTGCAAGATCCATAGGGTTTCTTCCTATCACCCCAACATTATATTGTGAAGTGTCCTTGTTTACCACATCTAAAACATGTGACATCTATTTGTATTCTACTTCCTTAGCCTCAACCTCTATCTCCTCAAAATGGGCTTCTTTCAATATATGGGTCTTGATTCTATTGATTTTGTACAGAGTTAATATTCCTCTTATTTTACCACTGTGGTACTTTATATCCGTGGTCTTATTGATAAAGTGGTCTTTCTTCCAATCCTTTGATGTATGCCAATTTTTTTTGGTTGTTATGGTTATTTTGGTTGGGTCTTCTCTTAATTGAAATAATTGTGAGGGAAAATCTTCTATTTCATGCTCATCCCATTCTCAGCAAATTCTACAATAGTCAGTTTATCTTTTTGGGTAGTACTTGTAAATCTACGTACAAGGTGTTATCTTTCTTCTCTCCAATTTCCTTTGGGAAGACATTTCTTGTGTGTCCCTCTCATCTATAGTAGGTACACCATACATTTAGTTATGTTGTAAGAATATCTTGTTTTGCAATAAGGTATTGCCGAAGTCTTAATTTTTCATCCCTTTTTTTTAGTTTCTCTATTTCTTTGTTCTCTTTTTCCATTTCCTATTTCCATCAAGATTGGTTTTCAATCTGACATGCTAAAGTAACAAGTTTCAGATAAGTAGTAAAGCTTCTCCCATCAAAGGCTATCCTAATTTACTTCGTAGATGAACCTTTCAATTTTTTGATTTTCAGTCAATAGTTCTAATTTTGTAGTGATTTCTTTAAATATTTTATCAAATTCTTCTATTTTTTCATCCATGTTCTATTTAAGTTCTCAAAGTTTTCTAAATCCTATAGGTAGTTCCAAAGTGTCAAAGTTTTCTAGAAAATGTTTTTTTACTATATCCCACTCTTTGTCATTCTCAAGAGAACTTTTATGGTACCATCTATGGGTGTCACCGCATATGGATCCAATAAACTCAAATAGTTTTGTATTATCCCTAGTTATGTTTGTCTTTATCATATTGATTCTAGGATAAATATATATTTTGCTGCTTCATTAGTATTTTTTCAAATATGGGTAATTTCCTAGGATAATTCATGTTTGGTTCTTCTTCATATTCACTATTTGTGTATCCTAGGTCTCCTATGTTATTCTCTTCACTTTCCTATTCTCTTGTAGCTTTTTCACTTAAAGTGTGTTCTAATTCTTCTACAAAAATTCTTCTTGATTTTAATGGCATTAAGGGTGACTCTTGTTCTAGGGGTTGTAACTATCTAAACTATATATTCATCCTTGGAGATGTTTTTTGTTAGTAAGTGTCATTTTATTAGTTGATGACATCACTTCATTAAAGGTTGTTAAACTCCTGGGATCCTGCATCTTCTCTTCTTATTCTCAAAACACTTCTAGTTACTAACTCATCCAAGTAATTAGTGTCAAATTTTATGTTTTGAATATTTTGTAAGGAGGTCCCTACTGGTAACCAATCCTCATTTATACTCATTTGAATATTTATCCAATCTAGATAAGCAGTTGGTGTTCTAGTTAGAGGTGGTGTCATATTTCGTACAACTCCTTGTTCTAAATCCTTTCTAGTGTTTCCATAATGTTCAATCCCTCCCTCTACGTTTTGTATAATTTGATTTATTATTTCCATGCTAGGAATTATTTGTGATATATTTCCTTACCTCTTTAGTTTCACCCACAATGGTGTGTTCAACAACACCTCCAATGGAACACTCCTCTTTATATTTTATTTTCTACTATTGACTCCAATTCCTATTTTCTTTTCCTTTTTTCTAATTCTTTCATTCTCCTATAGTATCTTTCTTGTCGATCCTATTTTTTCCAACCTTTTGTCTTCCATGTTAATTTAAATTCCCTATTGAAAATATGTGTTTTCATTCATCTCAACTCAAGATGTGTTGTCATTGATGTCAAAAGTGTGTGATAAAGATTGTATAATACTCTGGAGATAGTTGATCAACTAATGTAAGACAAAAGTGTAGTATGAGGAAGATTGGTGATATGATGTCTAAGTATGATGTGGAGGTGGGTAAACTTGTTCCAATATGTTTCCATTATTCCTACATTGACATATTAATAGTTTGGTAGACCAGACTAAGAGATAAGCTACAAAAGTTTTGCTAAGGAAATCACAGAGTATACTCTAAAACAATGTCATGATGTTTTGGTCTACATCCTTCTACAGAGAAAGATTTTGTCTTGTGATTCATAAGATAAGATGGTTGAGATGTGAAGGTGTTATATCCAAGAATTCAAGCCATTACACCTTTTGCAGTGAAAGATATAAGTAACTGTGCTTCGGTTTGTGTTTTGGTAGAGTAAAGTGTTGATGAAGGCTTGTTGGAATACTCCACATTCCTTTGATATGATAGATGCAACTATGTGGAATTGGGATATGTTCAAAGAGGTATACGAGATCTTCAATGAAAGTATTAGATGCTCTAGTGTACAACAATGCAATATCCTATGTTTTGAAGTGTTACAGTTTGTTTGGAATATTTTGTTTTCATCCATGCAATATGTTTCTCTTCTTGCAACAGCATATGATGATAAATTTCTTCAAGAGAATGTTGAAGAGATATTGTGCATATACTACATTGTTCACATCTTGGTTTGCATGGTGTTTTTGGTCTCTCTCCAATGGTGTAAAGTTGAGCAATCGGTAGTTTTGGCGGCGTTGTCATTGTTTGGGCAGACAATCTTGTTTCTTTCATTTGCAGTTGACCTTGATTAATTTCTTTTTCTTTGGAGGATGTGTTGTGATGATATTTGTTCTTTTTATGTTGTGTGTTGATCCATAACTCATTTTTCTTCATAATATATATGTTTGGAATTGACCTATGTTGTATCATATGTTTCATCTAAAGGTCATCTTGGAGCTAACCTAATTGAGGTTTTGAATTGTTGTGGAAGGTATTTATAGAAGAAAAAAATCATTTGTGAAGGAAACTAAGGATAGTGAATTGAGATTGTGTAGTATGTTGAAGATGAAGTGTGTAGAGTTAGTATGATGGAGTAATTGTACGAAAAAGGGATTGCAACATCAACATATGTTGGATGCTTATCTATAGCAGTTCATATTCATGTATTTCATTATAAATTTCATTTATCCTACTCTAAGATAGTGAGTCTCAATAGGTACTTATATCTTTCCCTAAGGTTGTGCACATTAGTCTATAAGTCTTTAGGCAATGGCCCTTAAACAACATTGTAATTTTAGTAAGTAGTGAGCTTCATATATTGTGAGTTAACTCTCACCATGGTTTTTCCCTCATTGGGTTTTCTACATAAAAATCTTGGCATCCTTGTGTGGTGCATGTTTTCATTTCTTCTCTTCTTTTAGTTAAAGTGATTAAATTTTTAATGGAAATGTTTAAGTTTTAGTATATGCTGATTCACCCCCTCCCTCTCAGCACTTTGGTGTGCTAAAAAATTGGTATCAGAGCCAAGTGCATTTGAGAAGCTTACCAATTGAGGTAGATCCTGCACTTGAACATATGGTCTTGTAATAAAAATCAATGATATATTTATTCTAGAACCAAATCTTGAGGAAATGGACCTTGAATGTTGGGACATCAATCTAGAAGATTGTGAAGTAGATTTTGAAGAACTTTGATTTGCTCTTGAATATTTGGATGAAGCAAGAACACTAAATATGAAATATGAGGTCATGCTTGAAAAATAAAAGGAGATAATTGTCAAAATGAAGGCACAAGATAAAGAATCAAAAGAAAAAATTGGTAAACTAAAATCTCAAATGCAAGGAGATAAAGAAGGTGAGGCTAAAATCAAGGAGGAAAAAGTGACAATCTTTGATCTAGAAGTTAAGATTGAAGAAGGTAAGAGGATTTAAAATTGTTTGAATATCAATCTCAATGATAAAACTGCTAAATGCTCAAAGCTTGAGGAAGAGATTGCCTCTCTAAGAAAATAACTTGAGAAAGCAAAAGAGAAAATTGAAAAGGGTCTAAAACTAAAAATAGTTTATGAAATTCTTGATGAGTTGATTAAATCTTAAAATCCATCAAAAAAGAAGGTTGGTCTTGGTTTTGAAAAAAGGAAAAGTCCTATGACCAGTATATTTGCAAACCTATATGATAACTTCAAAGCAAAAGGAAAGTATGAAACAAGGGAGGAGAAATCCTACACTAAAAAACCTAAGGATACATCCTCCAAAGATGAAAAGACAAAACGAGACAACAAGAAAGGTGGATTCACTCATATTTGGAACATGAAGAATAACTTCAAAAATATGCTCCTACTAGGTATTCTCAATATTTTAATGGTAATTACTATTCTTGTAATAAGATTGGTCATAAGACTATTGAATGTAGAATCAAGCTGAGTCATAATTCATTTAGACCTACAAGGTATAGTGCTATGAACTCTCAATCATTTCAAGGCAATTTTTTTTCTTGCAATAAATTTGAGCATAAGGTTGTTGATTGTAGACAAAGAAGAAATGATAACACTAGTAGAAGATCCTTTGTTCCCTAAAGAGACAATGTTGTTTCATTTCACAAATACTACTATGCATATGAAAATTTTGGTTAGAAGGTTGTAGAGTGAAAAACTAAGGCTAAGAGGAACAACTTTGTTTCAAAGCACAACATAGTGTGCTATAAATGCAATAAGGTTGGGCATATATCAAATTTTTTTATAAATGGGTTTGTGAAGCCACTAGTTCAAAACCAAAAAAAAAGGATGAAACCCTAAATCAATAAAAGAAGGGTAACAAAAAGGTTTGGAAGGAAAATCAAGTTCAGGAAAATGAGAAGGATAAACTCTGCTTGTACATTTTGCACAAGATCCTAAGACAAACTGAGATAGAGAATTATCTTAGGTGGAGTTTTCATTTTGAAACCATTTTTTCCACTTGAAAAGGACAAGTTGTTGAAGATCTCAGTGTAGAAGATGAGTTGGTTCAATTTCTTTGGTATGAAAAACTGTTGAGAAAGAATGAATATTTTAATAAAGGTTCCAGAGCAAGTGAATGATTTCTGAAGGTGTGTTGAGCTTCGTTTCATCCCTATGTTGACACAAAGAATTTTAGTAGAGGGTTTACCTAATAAAGTATGAATGTATTTATGAAAAAATGTTAGGGATTTTTGAGAAGCCTTTTATGTGGTTTTGGATCATTTGATCTTATTCAATAGATATCAAATATGTACAAGAGCTAAGGAAGTGAAGAAGGTTCTTAGTGAGTTATGTGCAAACCCTAACAATAGTATTCATAGGCATTTCTTTGGTTTTCTTGTAAAACCCTAGTATTTAGATAGTGCTATCATGAACACCAATTGTCATTGATGTTTTTGAGAATCCAAGTCCAAAGTTCAAGAAATATCCATACATATCTACTATGACCAACAAATATGGAGAATTTTCTCATGTTTTGATCAATATAATTCATCCTGAAGATGTCTGCATATACATTCACTCTCAATTGAGTGAGTACAATCATCTAAAGCTGGAAGAGTTAGATACAATCATCTCTTGGTGATGATTTTTAGTTCAAACCAAAGTATGTGAATGTGGAAGAAAAATGCTTAGATGTGTGGAAGGGCTTTCCCAAGTTTTTCTTTGAAGATGAATGGGTCAAAATTTTCTTAAGTTGGATTCATGAATATATCTTTTGGCTTGATCAACCCCACCTAATCACAAAGGAAGCTATTAGGGTTGTGACTAGATTGTGCTCCCCTAGACTTGTACTGGAATTGAAGGCCGTATAGAATGAAGAGGTTATGAAGCTTACCAGAGCTAAATTCAAGAAAAGGACCCTAACTATGGATTAAATTTCTGACCTAGGGGTCTGGTATGCCACGATGGGTACTGGATATAAGGTTTACTACATAAACATGGAAGGTTCTACTACTACCACCACCATCTACATTGATCATCAAATGGTGAAGGAAGGAAAAAATTATGACCTTTGGGAGCTTTTGTGACAATAGTTATTGGAGAATTTTCACAGAACCAAGGATTCATGCTACAATTTTTGGTATGGAACTTTGATTATTTGTCTCTTTTTCTATTTCATGAAGGAAATTCTTGGTTTAAAGAATGTAGTTTGGAGAAGGGACATTCTTGTTGCACATCAAATTATAGATCACATGTGTAGCTTTCTAGATACCAAATAATGTGATACAATGTTCTAGGGATTCTTCCAAACATTTCAAAATGAAATGTAGAAGAGGGATATGATACCCTCACAAGCTGTGGAAAGATACAAGAATGATATCACCTTTATGGTGGATAAAGATAACTGTTATATGGAAGTAGTTGAACCAAGAACTTCATGGATAAAAAAGTCACCCAATAAGGTCTCTAGACCTAATTGGATTGAGTATATTGACATATTTCTCAGCAAACCTAAGGATCCAACTGTTGAAAGGTTTGGAACGTATGATGAAATAACCAACAAGAAAATCAAGAAAAAGGTAGAAGAAAAGATGGAGAAGAAGTCAAATGTGGAGAAAATGATGTTTGAATTGAAAAAGGCTCTTGGAACTCTCGAGGGTCCTACAGAAGGATCACAAGATCCTAGAAGGACAAGTATATCTACCTTTGCTACAGCTTCCAGACCAAATCAAACACCTCCTAGAAGAAGAAGGGCTACTATTGTAGCACCGGTGCAAACTAAGACCGTTGGAAGAAAGAAGCCTAGACCTAAGCAATAGACAAAAAGGGAAAAGATCAATCCTATGAATTTGGATGATGATGAAGATGATGAAGAAGAATAAATGAAAGCTTTTGTTTTGAGGAGAAGGGTAAAAAGAGTAAGACAAGGTGAAGAAGAAGAAGTCCCCTTACAGAAGAAGAAAGGAAAGAAGATTGAAAAAGAGGAAGATGAGAAATCCCCTCTGGTTACACATGAAACCCTTGATTTTGGGGTGATCCTAAATGGAATTGTTGAGTACAACCTACTAGATAGTACAATGGAGCTACATCTAGATGTCCCTTTAGAGGATAAGAAAATAATTGAGAAGGTTGTCATTGAATATATGCTTATGCAAAACATTCCCTTTAGTGACATTGTTGACAAAGCTTTGGATAGCCTTGTTGAGGATTTGAGGTAGAGAAGAGAAGAAGCTATCAAAGTTGATGAAGAAATGAAACAACCAACAATCAAAAAATCTGGGATCTCTATCTCCCAAAAATAAAAATAAAAAGATTGTTCGAAGACAAGCCAAGGAGATCCACACTAAAAAAAGAATAGATCTGTTGATGAGCATGGATGAAGATGTGAAAAGGAAGATCTAGAGTGAGACTGAACATTCCAAAAAGAAAATAATTAATGAATTGCAAAGTAATGATGTTGTTGATTCACAAGTGCTTCCATAAATATATGACACTAATGTTGATGCACAAGTGCCTCTGGATGAACAAGAAACTGAAAATATACCTCTTCTAGAAAACAAAAATGAGAAAAATATATCTGGTTAGCAAGAAGTACAAGGATCCTTCAAACTTCAAGAAGAAGAAGCTGTCTTCGGTGTGCATGAAATGCAAGAAGCATATGGTATGGAGATTGAAGTTGAAGAAGAGAAAGAAGAATAAAAAGAGAAAGAGAAAAATGATAAGAAAAATAAGTCTGCTCCTCCAAAGAATACTGGTACAAGAAATCAAGGTGAAGTGGGTGTTCCTCCTCCAGGGAATTCAGGAAATGATGAGTAGATGAGAGAATATAATCTTGAGATAGTTCATGATGCAAAAGAGAAGAAAATTGGGAAGCAAGATTCTTCTATGGGTTAAGGTTCTTCATCTTTAGATTCTTTTAGGGACCTACTAGGGATACATATGCAATTTCAACCTATAGTAACATCCTAGCTTCTACAAATTCCCACTCATGAGGGATAAGTTGACTTGTCAAATATTTCTCCCCTCCATAAATTATAGCTTGGTGATATTTTGTATGCTTTCGCAAGGAAGGAGATTCTACAAGAACATGTGAAGAAGAGTGCTAATTGATGATGCTATGAATATCATTCAAGAGGTTTACTTGAGGTAACCATAGATGCTTCCTTGGCTTCAAAACATAAATTGAAATTATTGATGGATTATTTTAAGGATAATTCTTCACACATTGAGTAGAAGGCAGTGCTAGAGGCCCTAAGGAAGATTATTAATAAGAGAATGGTTGAAGCATTTGATTGGTGCACTAATGCACACAATAAAAAGCAAGAAAATATAAAGATGTTTAAGGATTGTGTTGATGAGGTCACTACACTTTATCAATTTTGTTGTCCAAGCTCCATCAAAAACATCAAAGGTAAGATTGATTCCATTGAGTCACAAATTATTGAATTGGCTAAGACATATGATTTGTCAAAGGATAAGGATGGATCAATAAGAGAATAAATAAAGAATTTTCATTTACAATTGTCTTTACTTTAGGATCAAATAGAGAAAACAAAGAAGAAATTTAGTCAGCTAAGGAAAGTAGTCAATTTGAGACTTGCTTCATTATTGGGGTTGCTTGCTAAAGCAGAAAAGATTGAGCAAAAAATCAAGGCTCCAAGCAGTGCGGATGAGGCTCAGGATTTATGCATGTAATTTGAGTGTCAAAATCATATTCTCAGCTCAACAAAAGAAAATTTATTTACCACTTTGACACAACTTAAGTAAATTTACAAGAATATTCTACCTTCTAAGGAAGTTGCAATGGTGTAGATAAGACAATTTTGGCTTTGTATAGCCTTGCAGAGGGTTTCAATATCATTTTTTTGGTTTTTATTGAAAATATTTTGTACATAGCATCAGTTTTGGGGCATCTCCATCTTAGGGGGAGTATTTTGTAGATATCATACAGTAAGGGGGAGTTCATATAGTTTTTGGGTTGTTATAAGTAAAATATATTATCCCCTTTTCCCTTGATGTCAAAGGGGGAGAAAAGAATTGTAGATAAGTGGGTGTTTTAATCAATGACAAAGGGGAGAGATTGTTGGAAATTTGTGTTGTCATTGATGTTAAAAGTGTGTGATAAAGATTGCATAATACTCCAGAGATAGTTGATCAATTAGTGCAAGACAATAGTGCAATATGAGGAAGATTGGTGATCAATCTAATGTCTAAGTAAGATGTAGAGGTGGGCACACTTGTTCCAATATGTTTCTAGTATGCCCATATTGATATCTTACCCCTTTGGTGTACCACACTAAGAGATAAGCTACAAAATTTTTGCTAAGGAAAGCATAGAGTATACTCTAATACAATGTCATGATGTTTTGGTTTGCATCCTTCCATAGAGAAATATTTTGTCTTGTGGTTCAAAAGATAAAATGGTCGAGATGTGAAGGTGTTATATCCAAGAATTCAAGCCATTTCACCTTCTGCAGTGAAAGATATAAGTAATGGTGTTCTAGTCTATGTTTTGGTAGAGTAAAGTGTTGATGAAGGCCTATTGTAATACTCTTCATTCCTCCAATATGATAGATGTGATTGTGAAAACTTTGGGATATGTTCAGAGAGGTATAAGGGCTCTTCCATGAAGGTCTTAGATGCTCTGGTATACACCAATGCAATATCTTATGTTTTGAAGTGTTACAATATGTCTGGAATACTATGTTTTCATTAATCCAATATGTTTCTATTCTTGTGCCATCATATGATGATCAATTTCTTTAGGAGAAGGTTGAAGAGATATTATGCATAGACTACATTTTTTACATCTTGGTCCACATGATTTTTTTGGTCTCTCCTCAGTGGTGTAAAGTTGAGCAGTTGGAAGTTTTGGTTGTGTTGTCATTGTTTGGGTGGATAGTCTTGTTTCCTTCATCTATAGTTGATCCTAATGAATTATTTTTACTTTGGAAGATGTGTTGTGATGCTCTTTGGTCTTGTTATGCTGTGTTTTGATCCACAACTCATTTTTCTTCATAATATATATGTTTGGAGCTGACCTATGTTGTATCATATGTTTCATCTAAAAGTCAATTTGGAGCTAACCTAATTGAGGTTTTGAATTGTCGTGAAAGGTAATTATAGAAGAAAAAATTTATTTGTGATGGAATCTAAGGATAGTGAATTGATATTGCTGTGTTGAATATGAAGTGTGTGAAGTCAGTATGATGGAGTAATTGTGTGAAAAAAGGGACCGCAACATGAACATATGTTGGATGCTTCTCTATAGTAGTTCATATTCACATCTTTCAATATAATTTTCATGTAACCTACTTTGAGATAGTGATTCTCAACATGTCCTTGTATCTTTCCCCAAGGTTTTGTGCCTTAGTCTACAATTCTTTAGGCAGTGAGCCTTAAACAACATTGCAATTTTTGTAAGTAGTGAGCTTCATATATTGCGAGTTAACTCTCACCATGGTTTTTCCCTCATTGGGTTTTCTACATAAAAATATTAGTTTTCTTGTGTGGTGCATGTTTTCATTTCTTCTCTTCTTTAAGTTAAAGTGATTTAATGTTTAATGGAAATGTTTTAGTACATGTTGATTCAACCCCCCTCTCAGCACTTTGGTGTGTTCAACATTACCAACTTAATTCTTTCATCAGTCTCTACTTTCCTTTTATTATCTCCTTTCTCCATGGGTTTTTGGGTCTGGATATCCATTAATCCTTATATATCCCATGGGTAGTTTAAAGTTTTGAATAGTTACATCTTTTCAAGAATATTTTAAAATTCCTCCCCCTTTCCTTTTATCATCCCTCAAGTTCCTACTCCCTTTGACATAGGTAGTATCTAAGGGTAAAGTCTGCATAAAAATGAAGGGTACTCTCCTTAAAATCTAAAACTCACAACAACAATAGAGAATTGCACAAACAACATATAAGAAGGAAGCAAATATTTTCTATTATCACTGAAATGAAAATGAAATTACAACATTACAACTGCCATCACATGGGCTTTCTTATTACATAAATCTACAAATCTATAAATCAGAGTCACCATTTACTTTTCTGAACCTCCCTTTATGTAACCCCCATTCACATCCTTTATTTGGAATACATAACTTCTTTTGAATCTTTCAGAAAGTGTAACCCCCACAAAAAGAAAATTTAAAATTTTATTATATTTGGCAGTGCAGCTTCGTGGGGTCATAACTTTCAATTCGACTATTAGATTTTTAATCATAATACCTTTTTCAAAAATATTTCAAGAAGGTGCTTGGACTCAAAGTAGTACCTAAAGGTAGAATACTTTGATTTTTTTCCAATTTTTGGGCCCATTGGGATCCTCTAAGTTCCTTTGAATATCTCAAAAAGATTTGAACAAGATTTTTGGTAATTGAAATTTTAATACCTCACAAATGACAAATGATATTGAAGTGATTGAACTTCACAATTGGCTTTAATTCACCATTCTAGAGGTCCGTGTAAGATTTTTTATCCAGCTGCGTATAAATGAAAACTTACTAAAAATAGTAACCCTACCAAAATTATCCCTTATTGAAAAGAAACAACAATTGTTTTGGTTGATGGAAGATTGCACTTACACCTTAGATGCTCCTACATCAGACACTTGGGGTAATTTGAAAAGTGACCCTGTTACTTCTTAGGAGTTAGAGGGAAACCAAGATGGTTAACCTCAACCTAAGATAACCATGAAAAATCTTCAACTGGCCTGAATCATCTCCATTTCACCAAGTACTCTGCATATTGCTTGTTTCTTGTGCTTCTATCCACATGGCTATCCAAAATTTATTCTATGTCTTCCTTCTCTCAAGTAGGTGCTAGAATGTTCCACTATGCCTCTGTCAATTCATTATCCTTATCTCCTTCATGATATTCTATCAAATTAGAAATGTTAAACATAGGAGAAACATGAATCTCACTTGAAACCTCTACATTATAAGCATTTTTTGAGTCATTCTTCTTCAGGATCTTGCATGGTCCAAACTTCTTCATCTTTAACTTGTTGTATGTACCAACTAGAGACCTCTCCTTTCACAAATGAACCATGAATTTGAATCTCCTACCTAGAACTCCTTATACCTCCTTTTCTAATCTTCCTTAGCCTTATACTCCAAGTTCATCTTATTGATATGTTTCTTCACCTCTTCATGAAAATTCTTCAAGTTCTTAGCAAAATCTTTAGCCTCGACACTACTCTTCTCTCCCTTATCCATCTTTCTCAGTTTAGAAGTAGTTCTTGAACTACTCCCATACATAATCTAGAATGTTGATTTACCAATGCTCCTATTGACAAAATTATTATAAGCAAATTTTGCTTGTGGTAAAATCAAATCCCATCCCTTGGGTTTGTCCCTTACTAAGAATTTAAATAGGTTACCCAAACTCCTATTCATTATCTTTGTTTGTCCATCATTATATGGATGGTGTGCAAAAATAAAATTCAAATTGGTCTTCAAATTCTTCCATAATGTCCTCCATAAATAGCCAACAAACTTGGTATCTCGATTTGAAACTATGCTCTTGGGTAGACCATGTAGTCTCACCACACACCTAAAAAATAACTCTACAACATGAACAACATCACTAGTCTTATGACACAAAATAAAGTGTGTCATCTTTGAAAAATTCTCCACCACCACAAATATGGAAACATGCCCTCTCTATTCCTTAAAAAAACAAGAAAAAAATCCATACTAATGTCCTCCCATGGCCTCTCAAGTACCTCATTAGTATCTTCTTTATCGACTCTAGGGATCTATACAAAACACATATGCTTGTGTATCATACCTTCTAGGAACTTTCTTCCATCAACCAAAAAAATCCTTGCATTATTGCATATCTTTTCTTCTACCTCATTCAGGGGTTTCAACTTATGATGAACACCATCCTTTACAAAGGAATAGGTGTTGGCATGTCCATCATTCACCACTCATAGATCAAAATTCCACGGTTTTCCTAACATGTGATAAACATCCATAGGTATAATATCACACAAAACCTCATCCTAATAGTTACAATCTTAAACTTTACCAAACATTTCTCATTGAACAAAGCTCTATGGTCCTTCTACAACCATGTGATCCGGTATGGATTTGGATGCCTTCTCTTCTCCAACTACAACTTAGTAACCATTTCCTCTAAAATAAGATTATTAGTTCTACCTCCATCAATGATTATATTACAAACTTTACCTTCACACTTGCATCGAGTGCATAATAGGTTCTTCCTTTGATCTAGTTCCTTTTCCTCATTCAACAAGGCTCTTCTGACAACAAGAGCCTCTCCTCTTCAACACATCTTCAGAATATGATATCTCAGCATCTTCATCTACATGGGAAACTCAGGCATTACCTTCAGGTCTTCTATTTGTCCTCCCTTGATGTTGAGGACACTCATAGGTTCTATGCCCTTCTTTGCATTGAAAACAGGTTCCACAAAAGCCTCCTCTTCTCAATCCTCATCCAGATATTCCTCTTCCTCTTTGGTCTCCATTATTTTGATCTTGAGGATGGTAGGTATTGTCTCCCTTCTAGTTATGACTGCTATTAGATCCTTTATTATTCTTTCCACCACGACCTCCACCCCTTGCTTTCTCTTGAACCTTTTGTTCAGCTTCTCTTCCACCTTTAGGGAAAATTGATATGCATATTTAATTGTGATCATCCTCACCAAATTCAAATCCTCTTGGATGATTGGTTTCAACCCATTAATGTAATGGGAAACCTTCTCTTGTTGGCCTCAAAATGGTCCGTTCTAATCAAGACCTTGTAGAATTATTATGTGTAGTCCTTGATAGATCTCACTGCTTGCTTAAATCCTTGCATCTTCTTGAAAAAATCCAATTCATAATCTACAAGAATGAATTACCTCTTTAGTTTATCCACCATCAAATCCTATCTGATTATCTTCTTTTTACCTCTTTAGTTTCTTTCCAATTGGACCTCTTTCCACCATATGCTAGCATGGCCTTTGCAAATTTTCTCATAGTCAAAATACTCTTCCATGTATTTGACCCAATCAATCAACTCCTTTGCATTCAAGTTTCCAAAAAATTTGAAACTTCTATCTTCAACCTCTTTCTAATCTTGGAAATGGCCCTAAGCAGTCTGACTTCTCTGGGATCTATTACATCCTATGCTTCTTCTTCGAATGGCTCTTCATTTTCACCCTCATCTTCACTTTCATCTCTTCTTCTAAAATCAACTCCTCTAAGCACATGCTCTTGTAGTGCTTGAACTTGTCTCTAGAGGGCTCTAAAACCCTCTTCTATTACCCTAGCATTTCTTCCACCACAGTTTCTTCGTGGAGGAATCTTTTCTCATAGAAACACAACCACTAGTATTGGTGTAAATTGCCTCACATTCGGTGATTAGTCTACACACTTAGGAATTTCTCTAATATCACTTGATGAAGGGTACTCTCCTTACAATTTGAAAGTCACAACAACAATAGAGAATTGCACAAACAAAATGCAAGAAGGAAGAAAATATTTTCAATTATCACTGAAATGAAAATGAAATTACATTACAACTACCATCACATGGGATTTCTAATTACACAAATATGCAAATCTATAAATCAGAGCCACCATCTACTCTGCTTGGCCTCCCCCTCTATAACCCCCATTCACATCCTTTTTTTGGAATGCATAACCGCCCTGGAATCTTTTGGAAAGTGTAACCCTCACAAGAAGAAATTTTGAAATTTTATTATATTTGGTAGTGCAACTTCGCCAGGTCATAACTTTAGATTTAATTGTTGGAATTTCAATTATAATACCTTTTCGTAAAGCTCTTGAGAAGGTGCTTGTGCAAAAATTAGTACCTAAAGGTAGACTACTTTGATTTTCCACCAATTTTTTGGCCCATTCAGATCCGAGCTAAGTTCATTTGAATATATCAACAAGATTTTTGGTAATTGAAATTTTAATATCTCATAGTTGACAAATGATTTTGAAGTGATTTCTTCACCATTGGCTTCAATTCACCATATTGGAGTTCTGTGTAAGATTTTGTATTGAACAGTGCATAAATGCAAACTTACTAAAAATAGTATTCCTACCAAAATTAGCCCTTATTGAAAAGAAACATTTTTTTTTGGTTGATGCAAGATTGCTCTTACACCCTGGATGCTCTTGCATCAAACACCCAGGGTAATTTGAGAAGTGACCTTGTCACTTCTCAGGAGTTAGAGGGAAACCAAGATGGGTAACCTTAGCCTTAGATAACCATGATGAATCTTCAACTATCCTTCCTCTCCATTTGCCGAAGTACTCTACATATTGCTTGTTTCTTGTGCTTCTATCCACACTACTATCCAAAATTTCTTCTATCTCTTCCTTATCTAAAGTAGGTGTTGGAATGTTCCACTACACCTCTATCAATTCATTCTCCTTATCTCCTTCATGATATTATATCAAATCAACAATGTTAAATATAGGTGAAACATGAATCTCACTCGACAACTCTACCTCATAAGCATTTCCTAAATCATGCTTCTTTAGGATCTTGCATGGTCCAAACTTCTTCATCTTTAACTTGTTGTATTTACTAACTAGAAAAATATCCTTTAACAAATAAACTATTAATTCATCTCCTACTAGAACTCCTTATACCTCCATTTCTGATTTGCCTTAGCCTTATAAGCAAGTTCGTCTTACTGATATTTTTCTTCACCTCTTCATGCAAATTTTTTAGGTGCTCAACAAAATATTTAGCTTCGACACTACTCTTCTCTTCCTTATCCATATTTCTCAATTCAAAAGTAGTTCTTGGATTACTCCCATACACAGTTTGAAATGATGATTTACCAGTGCTCCTGTTGACAAAATTATTATAAGAAATTTGTTTCTATGGTAAAATAAAATCCCATCACTTGGGTTTGTCCTCTACTAAGAATCTAAAAAGGTTACCCAAAATCCTATTCACCACCTCCATTTTTCCATAAATTTATGGAGGGTGTGTAGAACTAAACTTCAAATCAGTCTTCAACTTCTTGCATAATGTCCTCCAAAAATACCTAAAAAACTTGGTATTCAATCTAAAACTATGTTCTTGGGTAGACCGTGTAGTCTTACCATCTCTTTGAAAATAACTCTTCAACATGAACAACATCACTAGTTTTATGAAATGGAATGAAGTGTGCCATCTTAAAAAATATATCCACCAACACAAATATGGATCCACCAACATTCCCTCTTATGGAATCATTCCCTCTTTTTTTCCTCGATAAACCAAGAACAAAATCTATACTGATGTCCTCCCATGGTCTATCAGGTACCTCATTAGTATCTTCTTTATTGACTCTAGGGATCAATGTGAAAAACATATGCTTGTTTCTCATACCTTCTAGGAAATTTCCTCCATTGACCAAAAAATCCTCATATTACTGTATACCTTTTCTTCTACCCCCTTCAAGGTTTTCAACTTATGACGAGCACCATCCTTTATCAAGGAATAGGCATTGGAATGTCCATCATGCACTGCTTTATGATCAAACTTCCATGATCTTCCTAATAACATGTAACAAAAATCCATAGGTATAACATCACACAAAACCTCATCTTGATAGTTACCAATCTCAAACTTTACCAAACATTGCTTATTGACCAAAACTCTATGGTCTTTCTATAACCATGCAATTCGATGTGGATTTGGATGCCTTCTCCTCTTCATTCTACAACTTAGTAACCATTTTCTCTGAAACAAGATTATTAGTGCTACCACTATCAATGATGACATTACAAGCTTTACCTTCACACTTGCATCTAGTGCGAAATAGGTTCTTCCTTTGATATGGTTCGTTTTCCTCATTCAACAAGGCTCTTCTGACAACAAGAATCTCTCCTCTTTCAACATCTTTAGAATGTGAAGACTAAGAATCTTTATCTACATGGGAAACTGAGGCATTACCTTCAACTCTTCTATTTGTCCTCCATTGATGTTGAGGAAACTTATAGGCTCTATGCCCTTCTTCTTTGTATTGAAAATAGGTTCCACGAAAACCTCCTCTTCCTAGTCCTCATTGAGATATTCATCTTCCTCTTTGGTATCCATTATTTTTATCTCGAGGATAGTAGGTATTATCTCCCTTTTGGTTATGACTGCTACTAGATCCTTTAGTCTTCTTTTGATCTTCACTTCATCCTCCATATCACTATTCACTAGTCTTTCCACCATGACCTCCACCCCTTTGCTTGCTCTTGAAAATTCTATTAAGCTTCTCTTCCACCTTTAGGGAAAATTGATATGCATACTCAATCATGGTCATCCTCACCAAACTCAACTCCTCTTGGATGATTGGTTTCAAACCATTAATGTTATGAGAAGCCTTCTCCTTGTTGGCCTCAAAATGCCCTATTTTGATCAAGACCTTGTAGAATTATTCTGTGCACTCTTTGATAAATCTCCCTGCTTGCTTCAATCCTTACATCTTCTTTAGCAAATCCAATTCATAATCTACAAGAATGAATTGCCTCTTTAGTTTCTCCACCATACAATCCCATCTGGTTAACTTCTCTTTACCTCTTTAGTTTCTCTCCAACTCGACCTCTTTCCACCATATGCTAGCATGGCCTTTCAGATTGGCCTTTACAAATTTCCTCATACTAAAAATAATCTTCCATTTCATTGACCAAATTGATCAAATCCTCTAGATTTAGGTTTCCAAAAAAAATTGAAACTTCTATCTTCAGCCTCTTTCCAATCTTGGAAATGGCCCTAAGCAGTCTCACTTCTCCGGGATCTAGTACATCCTATTCTTCTTCTTTGAATGGCTCGTCATTTTCAGCTTCATCTTCACTTTCATCTCTTCTTATGACTTCAACTCCTTTATGAAACTCCTCTTATAGTGCTTGAACTTGTCTTTGGAGGGCTCTAAAACCATCTTCTATTACCCCAACATTTTTCCCACCATGGTTTCTTCGTGGAGGCATCTTTTCTCACAAACCCACAACCACAAGTCTTGGTGCAAATTGCCTCACGTTCGACGATTGGTCTACACACAAGAAATATTGCTTTTATACCACTTGATGAAGGACACTCTTACAATTTGAAACTCATAACAACAATAGAGAATTGCACAAACAAAATGCAAGAAGGAAGCAAATATTTTCTATTATCACTGAAAAGAAAATGAAATTGCAACATTACAATTTCCATCACATGAGTTTTCTAATTACATAAATATGCAAATTGGAGACACCATCTACTTTTCTTAGCCTCCCCCTCTAGAACCCCCATTCACATCCTTTATCTAGAATGTGTAATTGCCATAGAATCTTTTGGAAAGTGTAACCCCCACAAGAAGGAATTTCAAAATTTTAATATATTTGGTAGTGCAACTTCATGGGGTATAACTTTTGATATGACCGTCAGATTTTCAATTATAATACCTTTTCAGAAAGCTCTTGAGAAGGTGCTCAGGTACAAAGTAGTACCTAAAGTTAGACTATTTTGATTTTCTTCCAATTTTCAGACCCATTTAGAGCCTCTAAGTGCGTTCGAATATCTCAACAAGATTTTGGGTAATTGAAATTTAATATCTCACAAATGATAACTGATATTGAAGTGATTTCTTCACCATTCTAGAGGTTTGTGTAAGATTTTGTATCCAACTATGCATACATGAAAACTTGCTAAAAATAGTAACCCTACCAAATTTATCCCTTATTGAAAAGAAACACCATTTTTTTTGGCTAATGCAAGGTTGTTCTTACACCCTAGATGCTCCTGCATCAACACTTTTTTTCCCTTTATTGCTATCTTCTTTTCTATTACTACTATTTTATTCCTTTACTCTATTTTTTTCTTTATTTACTCTAGGGTCTCAATAATGGAACCAATGTTAGCAAGAGGAAATTTGGAATTATAGTCCAAAGATTTGTACCCTAGTATCCCTTATGTATTCTATTTATATCCCAAAGGATACAATGAGAGACAAGAGTTTGTGTGGTAAGAACCTATAGCTAAAAAAAATTCATTTATAGATTAATTAATAACAACATTCATCCATAACACATACATCCATTGAATCCTTATAAATCCTTACATATATTCATATAACGGTTACATTAGCAGGCATTGGTCTTTGCTCTATATTACAATCCTTTTTTATCACCTATATCTATATCTCTCTCTTTATTTTGCTATCTATTACATACATATATTAGTTCTTGATCTCTTATAGAGACATGAACTTTATAGTTCACCCTTTACTCTATCTTCCTTGTTGTCCGAAGGTTCCACGACTATGGTAGGTTTCACTCTTTGCCCTGTACCCTGCTAACATTATGGTTGCATGGTTGGATAGTATTTCATTAGAACCTCCTCCATGATTATATTACTAGGTGTACAAGGATTTAATAGCTTTATAATTTATAGAGGATTCTCATCTAAAATTATAGTCTTCCCTTGAACTTTAAAATAAATACATCTACTTATGATAGTTATGAATCCAAGGGTGAATGTAGGGGAAAAGGGGAATGAGCATGATATAAAAGAGAATACCTTAGTCAGTTCCCTATTTGGTTTTTTCAATCTCCAAAATAGTAATATAATAATTTTGGGTGTGTGTAGACCTAGTGACAATGTGAATGTTGTGTGTAAGATATTGTGATCGCAATACAAAAACCTAGGGGGAAGCTAATAATAAGTGGTGAGATATTATGATGGGGATAAAAGGATATGATGAGAATAAAAAATAAGGATGTAAGGGAAATATATAGTAAATGGTTTAGATTTGAGTGGAAGAGGATTAGTGAAAGTTTTCAAACTTGTGGTTTGGGTAGAGGTAAGGGAATTAGCCCCAAAATGTTTCATATGAAGGAATTAGTGAAATTGATTATATAAATAGATAGATGGGAAGTAGATCACAATGAATCCATAGATTTAATAACATAAAGGGTCTACATAATTGAAAAATATATAGAATTGAATAATTTTACATACTCTATAATCACTTGTGTGTTGGTAGAGATTTTTTTATAAATCTTTTAAATTATGAATTGATGAGTATTTAAGGGAATCCATGATAAAAAAATGAGTCCATATTATTTTCTTGGAAAATTTCCATTGAAATATTAGTGAGAATTAGGGCATGGAGAAATGGGTATCTATAATTTTTAAAATTTGAACATAGACACTACCATTGGGGTAGTACAAGTGTTTGCGAAGAGTCAATAATCCAAAATTTAAGGCTTATCAATTGAGATATTTATAATGCAAGGAGTTATTTCATTATCCTTTTCTTATTAGGGGAAATGCTAGAATTAGGTGAAATGGTCCTACAAATATACTAGGGGAATGGACACCAAAAGAAGTGTAGAAACATAAGGTGAAGATTATAAATTAGGTGATTTAGAACCTTACACTTTCATCTTGGAATATATTCAAATATTTATTTATCCTCTTTCAAAATTCCTTATCTTTCCATCATTCAAGAAAATATTCCTCCTAGGTTGTGGCTATCTAAAATAAAATTATAATTAAAAGTGTTCTTATTGATAATAGTTTAGGTCTTAACATATGTAGTACAAATTTCTTAGGGAATAATAAGATTGATCCTTCCAAGTTGTAAAAAACTAATCTATCCATTTTGGGATTTAATAATGTTAGTCAAGAACCTCATATGACTATTAAGATATCTATAATTATTATAATTATTAGCACTATCATGATCACTGAATTATTCTATGTCATACTAGGAAATTTATAACTTGTGCTTGGTTTCAGATTTATTATTGAGACAAAATTTTTCCTTTCCACCCTTCATCAATTTTAAATTTTATGTCTAACAATGATTCATATATAATTACATTAAGAATCCCCATTCCAAATTGTCAAGTGACTGAGTCATAGGTACATCTCCATCTTCAAGCATATATATATTGCTCCTCTTTTTTAGTGTTTCATCAAACAATATTATCCTAATGTTACTACTAAAGGTTCTTCATCTAATTAGGCTCTTTTTTCTTCTAACCCATCTCCTAATAATTTACCTTCCTCTTCTATTCCACCTCCAAATAATGATATACTTTCCTCTTCTACTTTACCTTCTATAAATGATGTACCTTCCTACTCTACCTCTCAACTCATATCCCCTCATTATTTATTTGGGGATGATTGGGGTTCCTCAAATTTTACTCCATTCAGAAAATATAAGGTCACCCTCTAAGACTTTTATATTAATTATTTACATATTGAACATCACACATTTGGTCAACACCCTCAAGCTTATTTTTCATCTTTACCCTCACCACCTACTCAACATACATTTAAAAATAATTTTAATTCTATTGATTCTAGTAGAAACAACCCTCATTTATACTCTCATAATTTAGAAAAATTATATGGAAATTGTTTTAAATTATTCTTCAAAAGGGTTTCCATTGTCAAGGTCAACACTGTAAGGAGAAAGGAATTAATAAAGCTATAACTCTTGTTGGTATAAACAAGGAATTTCACCTAACTAGTTCATCTACTAGGTCTTATTCACTCATATTCACATGTTAAGTTTACATAGGAATCTAGGAATCTTTCTAGAAGTCTCATGTGTCATGTGATCTTGTCTTATATTATCTTTTCATTTACTTTAGTTATATCATTATATAGGATTAAGACAATTGCCACAATATTGTCTTGTTCTATCTCTCAACCTTGCATATATAAGAAAGGCATCATAAATCCATGTAAATTATATTGAGGTTTAATCAAATCCATTGTGCCCATAATCAAGAAATATTTTTCTCTTGATTATCTCTTTTAGAAGGCATATTTTGGTGTTGCAAGTGATCATAGAGGCTTGAGTTCATTGGTGACTTTAGAATGGTATTATAGCTTTAAATATATAAGTACTTTCTTGAATATGTGAGATAATCATGTATGAGATTTGTGTGGGTGCACTTTAGGGAAAAAATAACCTCACTATTGATTCTAGAAGGCCCAAAAACCCCTATTTTCAAATAAAGTACTTGATATTTGAGCGATTGGAAATTTTTGGCCATTTTTTCTAGGATTTAGATATTTATCAATCAAAAATTTCATCCATCCATACAGTCATACAAAATGCATATGGGTCATATAGATCTGTAGGTGTTAACTGGTACTTTGCATGCATCCATGTCATATTATGAGTAGTCAACATATTTTCAACATATTTTTTATGCATTATGCCAGTCCTCTATCATGGTTATGGCAATGGCAAGTAAAGGTTTCAATAAAAAATTTAATTATTTTTAAAAATTTAAGCATTCAATTTTAGCATAGTAATAGTGTGTGGTTTTATTAGTAGCATGTGAGGCTATCAATAGGTAGGCAATGCATGGGAGCCACTGGTGTTGCTGCTAGCACTATCGGCTAGACCACCACCTAGAGTGGCACCACTCCAATGGAATATATTTTTTTAACCTTGAACCAAGCCCAAGGTCATATGGGTGTCTTGTCACCAGTTCCTAGGGCCTAATTTTTCTCCTAATTCCCTAATTGGGAATTTTTTTCAAATTGATATAACTTTCTACTAGGTTGTCAAAATTTTGCAAATGAGATATTGATAAAAAGGTGGTTTTGAGATATTTGCAGTGGTTTAGGTAATTTTCTATTTTTTTGCAAGTACAGTTAATTTCTAATTGAAGTTAGATCTTCATTTTTATCCTTCAATCTCATAAATTTTTACTTAGATCTATGATTTTCATGATGCTTGTAACATTGGAAAGGTATTGTGGAGTTCTATCAAGCCATCCATGTACTTTTTCTAAATTCAACCAAAAGTATATTTAATTATTTTTTCATATTTATATTTTAGAGGATTACTTGGACATTTTGGCACTTAGAAAAGTTTTATTATAATAAAATCACTTCATTTCAATTGCTTGATATGTATTGATCTTTGATTTAATCATTTGAGGAGTGTATCATTGAAATAATCATGGATTATACAACACATTCTTCTATAATCATTCTAACTAAGAAAAAATACGAGTCTCAGAAAAAATCATCTTGACACATTGGAGGTGGCTCAATCTTTAGTCTGATCTTTATGGACTAATCCTTGAGCTAGAGACATAATGGAAGAAATCAATTTGAGTTAATAAAAATAATCTGGTATAATCATTAGTGTTAACATCTTTTGGGATACCTACTGTCACTTTGTTTCCCCCCTTTTGATCCATTTCTACCCAAGTATAAGTGTTTTAGGTTTGGTGATTGGTCTTAACCCTTAACCCTTAGTAGTTTCCTATATTTTCCTTTCATTCCCTTGATTTCCAAAGTTATAATGAAATCCTTAAAATATATCTTAATGTTTTGAGATTTGGGAATAGGTCATCCTCCTTAATCCTTACCATCATTTAATTATAAGGCTTAGGTCTTCCTACCAATCCCTAGTCCCCAATGTTATATCTTTGGCCTTTCATGATGGGGTCTCCCACTTATCTTTTGTCTTATTTTTGCGATAATACTTAAGTATTCCTCTTAATCCCTAATGCCTAACATCACCCTTTCCTCAACACTCTTCTAAATATTTCCACCAACCTTATGGCTTTTGGTATCCTCCTTCCCTTGTTCCAAAAGTGCTAGGCCTGATGTCCAACGTTCAATGAAAGTTGTCTCTTGGGGATCATAATTTCAATATTCTTCATTGATATGCGATATGCGATATGCGATAGTATTGAAACCTGATGTTTGATGAAGGTGACCTTTCAAGGTTACACATAATCTAATGTTTACTTATTTAATCTAATGGTTGGTTCAGGCCAAAAAAAATCAATTTTCTTGAAGGGCATGTTTTCAAGCCATAAATGTCATTAATGCTTAGTGACTCTCCTTAGATGTCCAATCTCAGATTATAAGACTTTGAGGATGGTATTAAATGATTTGAGTGCAAATTTTTGAAAGGGTTGTGGAAGCCATGCTTTATCTATTGTTTGGAAGTGTCCCTTTTGCCAATGTACCATGCTTAGATCACATTTTATGGGTGATACCCATCCTTCTACATGTATACTCAAGGTTCATTAATACAAAGGCATGGTGAAGGTTCAAAGAGTGTTTTTTTTGGTAAAAGGGATGTGATGCCTATATATATTATATTATAAATAAAGGATTACAAAAAGCATGCTTCAGAATGCCATATGAGAGTGGCATTGTCGTATCATCCCTATCAAAACTATTACTTGCCTGTTTGATTACACCTTACATTTCAAACTATCAACCTTGATGGAACCCTCAATTTTGTTTTGTTCCATCTTAAATCCTTATTGCATTTGGATGTAGGGTTGCTATCTGAGGGTTTAGGGTTTTATTTGTTACAAATGCTTATAGGGTTCTATTTGGTCATTGACTCCTTATTACCCATTTCCAGTCATTTTAAAACATCTTATGTCATTCACTGTCATTTGGTACCTGGTCCCTCAAGCCTAAGTCCAAGTCTTCTATTTTATAAGGTTAAGTAAAGGATCTCTTGGCCCTTACATCCTTTTCATTTCGTGACTTAGAAGTTTTTGAGTCTATTATTCTCATGTCATCCAAGGGATCCCCTTCATTAAGAATAACTTAAGTGCACATGTTTGAAGGTTTTCACTTAAGTCCCGATGACCATTGTGTTCTTATCACTCATCCCTGATTACTTCAAAGAGTGCATATTTTGAATCAGTGATGAGCAATGAGGTGATATTTTTATGCTATCACTCATTGCAAATTGTTGCTAGAGCTCCTAGATCAAATACGTGATGAGCGATGTCCTTTATATGGTTGAAGGATCGCTTATCGATAATGGTTTTCAAGTTTTAAAATTTGTATTAGTGATGAGTGATGCCTTGGTCCTATGTTCTTGTGTTTTTATCACTCATCGCAGATGATCATAAAATGATAAGTTAGGGATCAACAATGAGTGATATGATGAAAAATCCTTTACAATCGCATGATTGCGGATATGTTTTAAATGCTAAGTTCCATATTAGCGATCTACGATGCATATTGTAAACTTTGTAAACCCTCTCATCGCTAATTGGTCACAAAATGTATGAGGAAAATTAGCGATTAACGATGGCTTTTTTATCGCTCATCTCAAATTCATTTCAAAACTTGAGTTTTGAATTAGTGATAAGCAATGGTATTCTCTAAAAGGTTTTTTTGCTAATTTGATGTGATCCTATGAGCGATTCCTTTTGTTCCATTTATTTTATGTAGGTCTACATGTCTAAATTTGGTGCCTCCACTACATCTCCTGTCACCGATGGGATCCTAGGTGCAAAGTTTGAACTAGCAATGCGTGATGGAGGGATGGATGTGACCAAAGGATAGGCCTCATGACCAAGGGCTGAAGTTTCATCATGGGGATGTTTACTTTGCGAATGAGGTCGATGAAGGACGAGATGCATCCGTGATATGAGATGACTACTAAATGGAACATGAAATGTGGCATGATCCTAATGATTTAGCGTAAAGTAAAAGGGAAAGTAGCTAAAGGGTTGAGGAACCGTTGATAAAGTTTTAAAATAGGATGATCCAATGGATTGAAAATTATCACATGAATAATTTCATTGCTAATTGTACCCTAAAACTTGGGGAAGATCAACGATGAGCGATGAAGCGTATAAGGAAATTTTCTCTCAAGAAAGTAGACTGGTCTAGTGTACTTCACCGATATTAATGAAAAGGACAGATTAGGTTGACGATACATTGTGATTGATAGATCACAACACTTGAGCTGACATCATTGTTTTCTATGAGCAAGTTGCTAAAAGAATGAAAAAACAAGGCTCATATCACCATGGAAGAAGTTTTAAATGCTTTAAAATCAATGGCTTAGATTCTAAGCCGAGTTGTTAAGTTATCAAATCACTCGCGTGAGGAACTCTCAAATCATTAATTCTACATAATTTAAACTGCCTATTTAATACAAATTGCTTGTTGATCATCTTTGTGATAATTCAATATGTAGTAAATGAGAGGTGTGGGTTAATAAGGAATTGTGCGAGTATTGATTATCTTGAAGTCAGGAAATAGACATTCTTGTCCTAGGCAAGTAGGTCTACCATGGTGCTTCGAGAGTCTAAGAAGCTGAGTTTGTTTGAGTCTAAGGAAGATGCTCTTGAGGATGAAAGTGGAATGCAAGGAGCTCTTGATACACCAAAAGGTAGAATAGGACTTGGGAAATTCAAGGAGTATAGTAACAAAGAGAATTACTTTCCACGGGACCAAATAGTTTCAAAAGAATTAGTCAAACTCAGAGAGAAGAGGATGGTGGAATATGAAAAGAAGGAAAGGAGAGAGAATGAGCATTACAAGGCTTATTCAAAGGATGTAATTATCCATGTGAGGTTTCTAATAACCCTTCAGATAGTGAGGGTGACACTAATCTAGAGGGTGATTATTATCCCCTCTCCTTGGTACCATCAAGGAATTCTGACAAGGAGGTGGTGACAGTTTCTCCAGTCCCACCACAAGAAAAACATGGGTGAGTATCCTTTGAGGTTGATGACTCAAAGTGATGTCTATGCCCTAATTTTGTTTTTGATGAAACCATGCCCTTTCTGTTAGGATTTTTCTATTCAACACTCATGTGATTTCTTGTTTCGAGTGCTGATGTGGTGGGTTGGTATGTAGGAGAAGTGCTAGACTACTTGACGTTGGTGGTATGTATGTTGTTTCTAGATGATATACAAGTTTGTGCTAGAGTTGCTATTGGAGAATCTTCTTTGGTCAACAAGGATTAGTATTCAACACGGTTGCAAAAAACTCTACTTTTTGAGGAACTATCATGTCTTCATTCAGGAAATATGGAATGTGGTCTTTTACTCTTCCATTTTCCTTAAATGATTGCATGTAACTAACTAGGAATGTCTCAAATTCTGGTACAAATGAAACAAAATATAAATGTAATTAACCCTGACACTTGTTGCTCCCTTGTTCTATAAAAGGGATTTTAGGGATAATTACATGGGTTGGATTCTGAAGTCTCAATAGGGTTTTAGGTGAAAGCTAAGTTTAGGAAAGGCACTTTGAATAGAGTGTTGATAATAGGACAAAATTTTGTCTTGGATATGAAATCCTGTATGAAGCGATCTTAAATAAGTTTTATAGAAATTATTGATATCTAAAAAAATATTAGTCTAGAAGAAAATACTCTCCTATGTATGTTCCTTACAAGTTATAAATGAGAAATACTAATGGTGTTTTCATTTGTCTTCAAATATTTCATTTGAATGTATTACTTTGTTTTCAACTTTAATTCAAGGAGTTAATTAAAATGCTTGAATAGGGTTATAAACTTTGTAAGGAATTTCCTAGGATTCATAAGAAGTAAATGTTTCAAGCACAATGATTTTTCATAAATGTAAAGTAGTATGAAAATAGTCTGCCTATCTCTAAGTTGAGTAATTTGTAAATTATTGATCCTTATATATTTATCTCCATTGCTCCAATTGATGAGACACTGGTCATTTTGTTAGAAAATATTGCATGAAATGAACAAATAGTGTTCCTAGCCTTGGACTTAAGATAGAAAAATATTTAATTAAAATATTTCCAAGGATAGTATAGGTGGGATTATCCCCAATTCCTAGCAAATAGCTGGTCACCCATTTAAGAATCTGCCAAATCTTCAATGAGGGGGACCCTATTTGCAATAAGTAGGAATCAATTTGTGTATAAATGTGTCACTAATTGAATATATTTCACAAAAACATAATTGGGATGACCCTCCTAGGTTTCACAAAGCCTGAAGTGAAGGAGTAAGGACCATAAAGTCCAATGCTCAGTGAGTTGGCCACTAATCTAGCAGTTCTTCATCATAGGAGTTGGCTACTTCTTAGAGAATTGCTTGGTTTTGCTAGAAAAATAACCAACAAACCTCATATGATATATGTCTTAAAATGCAAAAGGACTTATGATATACAATTTTTATCAGAATTTTATCAACCAATTACAAACTACCTACCCTGATACTACAAAAAACTAAGTATTGCATGTAATATATACAATCATACTAGAAATGCCTTGACATATAGGGCACAAAATTTCCCAAATTCCAAAATTTTGTCTTTATTCATTCCTCCATGTGAGCCAGTTCTATAGAGTTCTCATCTTGACCTTCAAAATTTTCTATTTCAATCTATACACTCAAGGCATTGTGCATAGGATCCACCAATTTAGCTAATTCCATTTGACTTCCATTACGAGGAGGATGAAAGTCATGAGCTCGTAGGAAATAAATTGCAAAAAACTTCTCCTTTATATCAATGTCCATGCTAGTGTAGAGAAACCAAAATTCTTTTACAATTCCCTTAGGAAAATTCTATCATACTTATGTTGAAAAGATAATTTAATGGCATCATAAATGTCTTGAAAACCCTGACGCTACTTCAGATATTTCCTGGGAAAAAGATCACCTATGAACCCCTTACCTTTAAACAAGTCATACCCTTGAGCCACCATTAAGAGAGCATTATCACGCAAAAATTGCTCCTTAAAAAATTTCTCTGCTATGTCTTCTAAATCCGCTAAACATTGACACAATTCCACCAAGTTTGAAAGAAAAATAGAGAGAACTTGAGATGGGAGTAAAACCCTTCTTACCTTCGAATTAATGACTTCAATACCTTCCATTGTGCTCACACAATCCTCCACTTAGGGACAATCTAGGTTGAACATTATGTCTATATCATCATGTAAGAGGTAGCCTTCAAAAGGCCTTTCCCAAGCTTGCACCTTCATGCAAACATGAAAATTCCATGGTTGATATGCCATTTTAACATCTTCACTACCTTTGTTTGACAGGTGTCACCTCCAGAATTCTTTGTTGCCACCCGCACCCACACAGAGCATGCCAAAGCACTAAAGATATCCTTACCTTTCCCACTAGAACTAAAATGATGCCACAACTATTCCAAATTACACCAAAGTAGAATACACTCATCCTTGGAACATTTTTTGATTTTATCTCTTGAATAAAGCACACTTTTATGTTCATTGTAAAGGGTTCTTCTCATGTTTTCTCTTGTAGATACATGTATATTTTGCATTTTTTGCAATTGAAACACTGGCCTATGCATCTTTATCAATACAACTTTCTATCTTACCTTCTCTCACCTTGGATGTGTTGTGAAAAGTCTTCTTTCATTCATATTTGAATAATTTTTTCTTTGTTTTATAAGGTTGAATATTATGTTAAATATGTTAGAAGAATCTAACTTTAGAGAAATATCTTTCCCTCTTATTGTATGTTAAACCCTAACCTTCATGCAACTTCCTAGGAATTGGCATAATACAAAGTTGTGTGGATTCATTTGGCATTTTTGTTGATATTCTATGTAATTACAACTAGGAATAAACATCTGTAACTTTGGTGCATCACCATCTTTTCAATTTTCAACATTATTTCTCTCCCTTTTCTATTGTGAGCTAGTAGAATAGGATTAGTGATAGGATTTCATATGTTGGGTTGGAATAAAATGTCTACACCTAGTTTAGAAAAGGAACTTGACCTTCTTCAAAGATCTAACTTCAATTGCAAGGTCCACATCTTGAGGTTATTTCTATTGTGTCATTGGAATATTGAGCCTATGTTCAGTAGGGTGAAATTTCATGTGATTTTTTTTTGGCATGCTTAGTGTGATAGGTTTAATGAGCCTAAATTCATTTTTCTAAGAATATTGATGTGTTTCTTAGTAGTTACAATCATTGGAAAATGATTCAAACACTTGGTGACTCTACAATTCAAATTTGGGTGACTCTGTTGGTATCCACCCATTTCCTTTGGTTGAGCAGATCTATGTTCCTATTTAAAATAATTGTAAAAAAATTATTTCTCTTCCTATGCTCAGAAATTTCAAGATATTATGAAAAACCTATGTTCACTCCCCCATTTCATGAAAATACAAGTTTTATCCTCCCTACGAACAATATCAAGCTAGAAATGCTACTACTTTTGCTTCATAGAGCCTTGTTGTAGTGAACTATCAATCCTCTTCAAATGCTCATCTCCCACCCACCCTTGCTTAGTCTTTTGGGTAGCCTACATATTCCCATCATTAGCCTCAATAAGCTATTTTTATGCCAAACTAACATTGTTACTTTCCTAGTCAGCCTTAGAATGTTGATAGTATGGAGATTAGTTACATCAAGCACATATTGATAGACTACAATAAGAAGTTAGATGATATCAATGAACAATAATAATTTAATTCACAATAGGAGTTTTCTTACCATGCCTACCAAGGGGATCAAGAGTATATCTCATAGTAGGAAGAGATTTTCCACCAAACTCATTTGCAGTAGCAAGATATGGAAGCTCAATAGAGATATGAGAAAAAATGGAGGTTCAAAGAAGGCAACATAAATATTGTATTGCAAATAAGATTACTACTAGGGAGGAGTAGATGAAACTATTGCTTGTTCAAGAATAAAGGCAAGAAATCAAGTTTTCTTATTACTATTTGGATCAACATATGGAGGAGGTTCCTAAGTTAAAATTTCCAAGTTTCAAGCAAGATAAGCCTCCTTAATCATCAAGAAAGTTTTCTAGGATAGAGATCGTAAGTTTTAAGAGCCTTTATCCCTCATAGGATCTTGTACTTGTGTATGCTTAGTCATTTGTTCCTCATTAGAAAACCCCTCTCGATCCCCAACAAGATTTTTAGGGGATTTTTGATTTCTTTTATTTTCTTAATACTATTTCACTTTAGAAAGGTGGAATTATTGTTTGGTGAGATTTTGGTTAGAAGAAAAAAGGAGGGAGATGTTCCAAGTAGAGGAGGAGTAACTTGTTGTTTGTGAGCTCTCATTTGATCCAAAAAAGAATGTTTTGACCTAGTACAAGAAAAAAATGAGAATGGCCAATTGCAACAACAAAGAACTAAGCAAGTAGTGAATGGTGATGAAGCAGATGAATTAATCTTCCCATTTGATGAACCCCCTTGTTTCATTGACAGTTAGTAGGGGAGCTTATTCAAAACAATAAGAGTCCAACTAGTTGAGTTGGAGTGAGTATGACCTCAATGATTTGGGGCAACAAACTTATTTTTTGATGTAGCAGATGAAGGTCCCTAGTTTGTTGAGTCTTATAACTTCTTTGAAGGAGAGATCATAAAGAAAAATTTTGTGGAAAAAATACATGGTGGACAAGTTATGACATGGGTCTAATGTTGTTGAAACTAATCACCAAGAAAAAGAAGATGTATAAACATAAAGAGACATCCTAAAGAATTTGGTTCTTCATTTGAGGTGTCTCACAAGATTACAGTATGTGTTGATGAAATGTGCATCAACAAGTGTAGTTATGATGTATGATGGTTCTCTACTATCACTAAATTTGATAACATTGATATGAAGTCTTCATTGAAGATGAAGATGTGACCTTTTGCATTGGGGATAATGTGGTTGAGTTAGAATATTTCACATGGGACCAACATACTGAAAAATTCATCATTTAGAAACAACACATTTTTCAAGAGAGTAATGATATCATTTCTCAACTTGATAGTATGCCAAAACTTCAAATATTTTTATTTGAATTACATGAGGAGGATTTTCCCCATGCAAACCAACAAGCAAACTTGGAATAGTTTGCATCACCATGTGAGATAGAAACTTTCTCATTTTTTTCCAGTTCATGCCATGGGGAGGTCAGTGGTTATGATGGTAGCTTACCTTGTGTAAGGAGAGTTCCTTTTCCTTTGTAGGTGGTTTCCTCCTAGATATTGACCTATTCTAAAAAAGTTTCACCCTTGTTGCTATATGTTCACCTAAGGGACTATTGTCAAAGGAATATGGCACTTACATTATATGGTTTCCCTACAATGACAAGGTCTTCAATGAAGTGATTCCTCACCATGTGGATGGTGTGCGTAGATTTTTTCATACATGCATATGCTTTCAATGGTTGATATTGGGTGAAGAATTCAACCATGGTCCGAGGGAGATCAACTCCTTTAGAAGGTTTGTCTTTGATAGAGGTAGATTTTTGTAGTTTACATTTTGTAACTTGTTCATGCACATATTATCTTAGTTGTTACTTTTCAAAGAATTCTTGCTATGCACTCTACATTCTCATGAGGAGAAATTATGATCCTAGATTTTTTTTTCCTCCAAGTCTAGGACTACACATGTTTTTTTGTATTTTCTGAGGAAGGATAGTTGTTGTAAATTTCTCTTATGACTTTGTGCCCTATAAGCTAATAAGGCTTTTGTATTCCATTATTACCAGGAATCATCCCACAAAGGTCACCAAATTTTTGTCACTTTGTGTCCCCCTTCTAATCCATCGCTTGCACAAGTATAAGTTTTTTGGTCTAGGTCATCGACCTTACTCCTTAACCCTTATTGCTTTCCCTTATTTTCCTTTCTTTCCCTTGATCATCGAGGTTTCGATAAAATCCTTAAAAAATATGTTTTAAGGTTTCAAGATTCAGGGATTAGTCATATTCCTTAACCCTTACCATAATTTCATCATAAGATTTAGGTCTCCCTCTTGATCCTCGATGTCATATCTTCAACCTTTGGGGATCAGGTCTCCCTCCTATCTTCTATCTTATTTTTATGATAAGAATTAAGTCTTCCTCCCAATCCCCAATACCTGACATCTCCATTTCATCAACACTCTTCCAAATGGTTCCACCAACCTTTTAGCTTTTGGTATCCTCCTCCCCTTCTTCCAACAAGTATTAGACCCGATGCTTAATGTGTAATGGAAGCTATCTCTCAAAGATCATCGTTTCATAATTCTTCATGTTATATTATTCATCGGTATGCAATAATACTGATGCCCATTGTCCCATGAAGGTGACCTTTTTGGTGGAATCATTTAATGTTTACATATTTAATCTAATGGTTAGTTTGAGCCTAAATTTTTGGCAATTTTCTTGAAAGGCATATTTTCAAGCTATAAATATCATTAATGCTCAATGAATCTCCTCAAATGTCCAATATCATATTCTAATACTATGAAGATGGAATTAAATTATTTGAGTGTGGATTTGGGGAAGGATTATTGTGGTCATGGTTTATTTATTATTTGTAGGTGTTCCTTTAGCCAGTGTCCCATACTCAGATTGCATTTTGTAGGTGATCTCGATCCTTTTACATGTATACTCAGGGGCCATTAATGTGAAGGCATGGTGGAGGTTCAAAGAGTTTTGGACACTCTTCATTGGCATACATAAAGGGTTCTTCCCTGGTTTTCTCTTGTAGATACATGCATACTCTACATTTTTTGTAACTGTAACACTAGCCTATGCCTCTTCATCAATATATCTTTCTATCTTATCTTCTCTCACCTTGGATGTAATGTGAAAAGGATTCTTTCCTTCATAGTTGAATGATTGTTTCTTTTTTTTCTAAGGTTGAATGTTGTGTTAAATATGTTACCAAAATATAACTATGGAGAAATATCTTTCCCTCTTAGTGTATGTAAACCCTAACCTTCATGCAACTTCCTAGGAACTGGTATAACAAAGATTTGTGTGAATTTATCTATAGTTGTATTGATTTTGTATACAATCACAGGTAGGAAGAAACATTTGTAACTTTGGTGAAGCAACATCTTTTCAATTTTTAACATTTTTTCTCTCCCTTTTCCCTTGTGAGTTGGTAGAATAGGATTAGTGGTAAGATTTTATATTCTATGTTGGACTAACATATTCACACCTAGTTGAGAAAAGGAAGCCAACCTTCTCTGGAGATCTAACATCAACTACAAGGTTCCACACCTTGAAGTTGTTTCCATTATGTCATTAGAATGCTGAGCCTATGTTTAGTAGGGTCAAATTTCATGTGACAATGATACCTACTATCAAATCTCAAGAATCAGGTGCCCATGCACACTTTGGACCAAAATTTGGGAGATCTATGGAGATCCACATAATCCCCCATTCCTAGATGATCCAACATTAGATCTCCTCATTCCACTTAATGATGTTGATAATCTACCATTTGATGATTATACATTAGAGGAGCTTGAATATGATGCAATACTTGAGTGTCTTGATAATCAAGAGACCTCTCCTACAACTCCCACTTCTCCTATTGAGATAGAAAATCCATCTCTAGTTGCTAAATCAAATTTTAGAGATGCTTCATTGAAATTTTCTAGTGATTCTTTGCAAGAGGTAAATCATAGTCTTTCAAATACATATTTGTGGTATGATTACCTGATATGTATTTTAGACTTGTTTATGGAGTCTGACATTTTATATTTTGAGGAAAAATTCAAGGTTTTATCTCTTCTCTTTTATGACAATCCCATCATAGTTTTTGTCACATGATCTTTGTCTTTGGATCTAATTCATCAATTACCACTTGATCCTTGTTTTTCACCTTCTCTATTGATTGGGCATGTGCCTGATTTGATTGTGGCATCATCATTTTCCATGGAGATGGTGACACATGAGTATATTTTAGAGACATAATTCTCATACATTTTTATTCTTCTTCCTTAACAATTCCTATTGCAAACGAAAATCATTCTTGCATTTTTACTTGTATTGTTTCTTCCAAAAGGGAGGAATGTTGTTTGTAGGATGTGGATCATGTTTTATCTTCAAGCATATACCATTTATGCAAGAAATTACACATTGTGGTGGGGGATACATAGTCTCTCTCTTTCTCTCTTATTGGGGGGATATTGATTATATATTTGTGATGGATCTCATCCTTATAGGATCTTGATTTCTCCATCCACCACTTGTTTATATTTATTTTTATCTTTTCTTTCTTTTGGAGAGGATATTTGTCCTATTAGGTTTTTTCCTTTTCTCTTTTTGTGAAAGGTTGCATTGTACATGGGTACCTAACATGCTTTAGTGGCTAGGATCCATAAGCATGATAATTCATCATCTTTGCATCATTTGTATTTGTTTACTTCTCCTTAAGTTACGCTTAAGGGGGTGTTGTTGTGAACAAGTTATTTTACCTAACTAGTTCATCTACTAGTTCCTATTCACTCATGTTCACATGTAAAGTTTACTTAGGGATCTAGGAATAATTCTAGAATTCTTAGGTGTCATATAATCTTATCTTGTAATTTACTTTAGTTGTCTCATTGCATAGTATTAATACACTTACTACATTCTTGTTTTTTCCTATCTCTCAACCTTGCCTATATAAGAAAGGTATCATAAATCCATGTAATCATATTGAGGTTTAATAAAATTCATTGTGCCCACAATTATACAATATTTTACTCTTGTTTCTCTCTTATGGAAGGCACTTTAGTGTTGCAGGGGATCTTGGAGGCTTGAGCCCATTGCTGAATCTAACAAAGCTTAAGGTCAATAATATGGCATTGCATGCCTTAGATAATATTGTCCTCATCTATATATGTGGTTAATATTAAATCCAATGTGAATTTATATATGGTTTAACCTCGTAAATATTCACTTTATTTGGCTCATTCTAATCTCATTAACCTTTCCTCCTTTTCTAATGTTCTTGTCTTAATAATTTTTCTACTAGGAAGGTGTCAAATGAATTATGGGGGTATATTTTGATTCTTTCTATCATGATAGTAGTTTCACCTATAACCTTAATCCACAAGCTTATTTTGAAAATCTATCATGTTAGTTGATGAAATTACTCTAACAAGATAAATTTTCCTTGGTCTCCCTACTCTTCCTTTTATTGACTATTGTTCACTTATTGTGGGTGATATTATTAATGCTTATATGGATCATAATGACCTTGAAAAGGTACTGTTGATATTTCATGCCACCCTTGAATAACCCATCATTGATAACTAATCTGAGAGATCCTACATTGGCCTCTTACATGATTTTTCCTTATAAGTTCCTAAAATTGTCTAAGTCCTAGGTTTTTGGGGTTTCAAGTTGTCTCTTACTTGCTTACCTTCTTGCTTTCTCCATTTCTCTTTCTCCTTATTAGCTTCCTTCCCTATTTTCTTCTAAGTGTTTTGGGTTTTGGCCTTCGCCCTTACCCTTTACCCTTACCAATCTTTCATGGTAAGCCTCAAGCCTTACCCCTGCTCACTAAAGCTTAATTAAGTTTTCAAGATTTGGCTAAGTATTTTGTCTTGTTGGAATTTAAGGGGTGGGTCTTCCAACTTCCCTCTTGTTTCTTTCATTTTGCAAGGTGTAAGCCTTCCTTCCAACCTCAAAACTCTAATTTTCCAAGGTTCCACCTCTGAAGTATCATCTTCTTCAAATTTCTCCTTTTATTTTTCTTCTCACCAATGCTTTGATTCCAAAATTTGGCTAAGTGTTGGGTTTTTGCATGTCGGCCTTCAACCTTCTTCTTTACCTCTTACCTTTCTTCGGTAAGAGGTGACTCATATCCTCGATCCTTGATGTTTGATGAAGGTTCTTTTTAGTGGTCGTGGTTTCCTCCTCCCTTCTTCCTTTGGTATGTGGTAAGCTATAGGCCCAATGCCCGACCTCTGATGGCCCTAGGCCTAATCTCCAAAGGCTCCTCATTGAAGAGAAAGATGAATATTGGAGTGAGCTAAAATTTGGTCCCTTCAAAATTCTGATGGAGCTGTATCGAGGAGAAAATATGATATTGGAGTGAGCTGAAATGTGGTCCCTTTGACATTCTAATGGAGTGATATCGAGGAGACAATATGATATCAGATTGAGCTATTTTGCGGTCCCTTCAACATTTCAATGGAAGGAAAGATCTCTTCATCAGAGGGAATGATGGATATCGATGAGATCTTGATGCTTGTCTCTTCGACATTCAGAAGATGCTTTTTTAGGGATCTAGGCCATTTAATTCATGCTTGTAAAGGCTTCCTTTTAGGCCCAACACCCTGACCTTCCTGCATTTTGACGTGTTTTTTAGGTGATGCCTTTAATGCACAACCAACTCTCTAGCTACCAAGCATGTTTTTTAGGGTTAGAGGACAACATTTAATGCATTCCATGACTTCTCCAGGTGATTTTACAAGCACCATGCTCATTCATTCCTGATGGGTTTCCTTTCTAACTATTTCCATACCCAAATCACAAATTTTGTGGAGGATTTTAGATAGCTTTTCCAGGAAAATCTTCATGAGAGGGTGGATGGTGTGCAAACCTTGTCTTCTCCAAGCTCTTCTTGGCATGGTTTTCATAGCAGGTATGGTGACCATGCTTGTTCTGGGCACAATTTTTTTGGATAGATTTAATACTTCTTTGATCAGATCTGCTAACCCTAGTTGGGTTAGGGTTTGGTTAATGTTCATCTTAGTTATTCTTGAACTATAAAGGAAACACTTGTATATTTTTTTGGTGTTCTTCCTCTGGCTCCTTTGGGGTTTTTCTTTTGTAGATATGTATTTTACACTATGCCATTATAAAGATTGGATTTTTTGCCTCTACATTAATGGAATGGATCAAGTTTTCCTCTTCTCAGCTCTTTTCTGTTTGAGTAAGTTTATTACCTTGCATATCTAAGTGTTTGTTTGTATTTTTCATGCATGTATGTTGTGTTAAAATTTTTATAGTTGATGGCTGTGAAACCCTCTTTCCTTCCAACGCCTTTTCAACCCCTAACCTTCTTGTATTCCTTTGAAATTCGACCAAATAGAGAGTTGTGAAATTCCCCTTCCCCCTCTTCAATGATGTATTGTGTAATTTTGGTCAAGAAGAGACAACCTTTCCATCTTGGTGTACCACTTCCATTTCCCTTTCATGTTATCCTTCCTCCCCTTTTCCCCGCCAGCTGTTAGAGTAGGTTAGTGGTAGGCTTTCATGTGTTGGGTTAGACCAACACATTGCACTTGGATTGAAAAAGGAAGTTGGCCTTTTCTGAAGATTCAACCTCATACGTGCAAAGGTCCCACACCTTGAGGTCATTTCCATTGTGTCATTGGAATGTTGAACTTCGTGTTTAGTAGGGTGTAATTTCACGTGACAACAATTTTTGGCATGGTTGGTGGGACTACTTCTCTCCATTGAAAATTTTGGTGTTTTCTTCAATGCATCTTTCATTTTAAGACATATCTTCAAACACCATGGAGACTCCATTCAAAATTAGCTAGTTCAAGCAACCTAGTTTCATTTCATTCCATTGAGGAAGTGGTGCCTTATTCAACGTTTCATCCTTTGGAGGTGTTATTCAAGCACCTGGCGACTTTGCAACTTAATTTGGGTGACTCTTTTGGTATGTACCCAAAATCTTTGGTTGGATAGTCCTTTGGTTTTATTTTGTAATTTTTGAGGTGTTTCCTATGCATTGAAATGTCATATTTTAATGGAAACCACATGTACACTCCATTTCATGATAATGCCAACTTTGCATTTCCCAATTAGCCATATTAGGCTGGTTATGCTAACCACCCACCCCACCCCACTTAGTCTTCTTGGGTGCCTACATATTCTTATCAACAACCCCAAGAGACTCATCACTTTGAAAATCAACCTTGTTTCTCTCCTAGTCAACCCCATAATTTTGATAATTTAAGTGCAAGTGAAAACACATGCATTTTTATTGATTTCAATAGACAAATTGATGAGCTTGAGAGACAACAAGAGTTTGACCTATAGCAGGAGGAGTGGGCTAATCAAGCCTATTAGGGGCATCCGTGTTAATTCCCATAGTAGGATAAGCTTTTCCATCAAGCTCATTATCCATAGCAACAATAATTAGGTGCTCAATGGAGGTATGAGCAACAGTTGGAGGCATAGAGAAGGAAAAAAGAAGAGTGTACATGTGTGTCACCAAAAAATGTATTTCTTGCTTGATATGGGACTAATTGGTGATAAATTGGACTTAATGACACATTTTTCTAGTGTTGTGAGGTGTTTTGCACATCCACATTAGGTCTTGGACCCTTGCAAATTGAATAAAATTCATGTATTGTAAAAGTGTTGTAAATCACTTTCATACTTTTCTAGACTTTTATTAAGCATTTAAGTCTAATGGTCCTTCCCCCCCACTTTTGAATTAAATATTATTTTAATTCAAAAGTTAGATTTTCCCTCTTCTTCTATAATTAAATAATTATTTCAATTATTTAATTGTTCATTAGCCTTTTCTCTCTCTATAATTAAATAAATGATATATTTATTTAATTATTTATCCTTTCTTTATCTCCCCAATTAAATAATTATTTTTAATTATTTAATTATATAATTTGTTCTCACCTTTCTTTTGAAATAAATAAAATCATTATTTTATTTATTTCTCCTATGTTGGCCACCTAAATTAAATAATATTTATTATTTAATTTCTCTTACCACCTCTTTTTTTGTGCCAATCGTATCTTCCACCTCAAGTCTTTATCTATCCATGTCTTTTCTCTCTCAATTAACCTCCACCCTTGATTAAATTATTTTCTAATTTAATCTTGACCCTTGATCATGATCCTTATTTCTATCCATTCACTTAACTCTCCTCTATAAAGGGAGTCATTTAAACCCTAATTCATAATTAATTGATCATTCATCCATGTTGTCAAGTCAAAGAAGCTAGGGTTTTAACATCTTAAGTCATCAAGATAACATTCAAGCTCAATTCTAAGCCATTCAAGAGCAAGATTCTTCATCCATTGTTGCAGCAACTCAAGATCAATCATCACAGAAAGTTTCTAATTGCATTGTTTTATGTTTCATTCTTCATTATCTTATTTCATCATTTTGGTTTAATTACCTAAATGGGGTTTGACCAAGGAAAACCCCTAATCCCTAACAATCAACATTTTCTCTCTCTTCCTTTGTGTGATTGTAGATTTAGGTACTTGGATGACTTGGACATGATTGAAGAATATGTTTCAAACTTGTTGCAGTCATCTCCCTATTGGAAAGGTCAAAATATACACAAAAAGTCACTTATAGGCCCGAATTTGGCAGTTTCATAACCATACACCTGGAGGAACAAAAGAGCAGTTTGAGGGCTTCTGTTTCCACTTTTGGATTTTTAGAAAAAGCTAAAGTGGAATAATTCAACAATAGTGGTAGCTTAGTCCCACTGCACTTGTTTGTTAGAAGTTTTTGCAGATCTGGATACCCATTTGGTAGAAACAGGGTCTTGAGCAATTTCCTTGATCTGGGACTAAGTCGCCCAACTTGGCATAATTGTCCCAGTTGGTCAGAAAATTAAATTTTCTAGAATTTCATACATTTATAGTCTTTATTCTATCCTTCATCAATTTCTAGGTGCATTTTTTTTGTTTAACCTTTCTATTTTGTTTTATATTGCATTCAATCCATCTTTTTGCATATCACAATGTATTTTCAAACAACTTGTATTTCATTAGTTTTGCATTAATAATTCATTCCCTTTTTCAGTTCTTTGCATTTAGACATATTTAAATCACAATAGCATTATTGTTTTGTGAACCCCCAAGTTTTTGTGGGATACCTTTCTCCTTTTAGGTGCAAAACCCTAGAAGTGTAAGAGAGAATCCCTACAAAAAATTGTAGTTCAACATCAAATGATACTACTGCTAGGAAAGAAAATCAAACTTTCCCTTGCTCTAGCACAAGTGCCCAAGACTCAGGAAGCCCCTTGTGTGCCTAGTTTTAAATAATAACCTCTACCATTTCTAGAACAACTTGCTAAGGAGGTAAGAAAATATAAATTCATAAGTTTCAAAAATTTTAACAAGCCTCTTGAAAATTCTATTATCGCTCCTTTTGTTTTAGAACAACCTATTATGCAAGAGGTTTGCAAGCACAAAATTTTTAGTTTCAAGAATCCCAATCAACCCCTTGAAGCTCCCATTCAACCTCTTGTGCCATCAAGCAGATCTTCTATGTTGGAGATCCTAAGTTTTGCAAGTCTCCATTCCTCACAAGAACCTATCCTTGAGGAGGTTGCTATTGAGGAGCCTTCATGTGCTCTTGAAAATGAGTGTCTTGCTCTGCTACAAGAAAAAATTGAAGATGAAATAGTGTTGCAAAAACAAGGCATTAAAAAGGTAGAAAAAATTGATATAGTAGAGGAATTAGTCCTCTTATTTGATGCCCTTGTTTTGTTGAAGATGAGGATAAATAAGATATACCTACATCAGTTGAAGCCTTCAAACAACTTGATTTTGGATTGATGGTTGAAGATAAATTCATGGTTTTGGAGCAGCAACAATAGACATGTTTAGCCCCTGTTATAATGGAGGAAACTCTCCTATCTAACGAGGTCTGTAGTTTTGAGGTGGAGGACTTCTTTTGGGATGTTTTAGAAGCTTTTTTCTCAAGCTTGGATGCCAATATTTTACCCTCAAAAGAGAAGCTTTGTGGGTAGTAGTATAAGAATAAAGAAGAAAAAAATGACATGGAAACCATTACATACCATGAGTCTCATCTTGTTGCAGCCAGTTTCCAAGAAAGAATTAAAATCGAGAGGCAATTTGAAGAATTTAGTTCTTCACTTGAAGTGTCTCAAAAATATGAGTTTTGTGTGATGAAGTGTGCATTAATTCAAATGATTTTGTAGTTATTGAGTAACCACACATTTTTTTGGAGAGTGATGCACCTATTGCTCAATTTGTTTGTATCCTTGAGTTTTAAAGTTTCTCTTTTGAGGTGCATGATGAAGCGATTCCTTGTGCAGAACAAAAAATAGTTTTGGCATATTTTGCATCAACATGTGAACTACAAAATCTCTTTTTGTTTTAGTTCATGCTTTGAGGAGGTTAGTGATGGTGACATTGGCTTATCTTTTTGTGAGGTGAGTTCTCTTCCCTCTACGAAAGGTTTTCTCTAGGATGCTAACCTATCTTCAAAAAAGTTCACCCCTGCTACTGTATATTCATCCGAGAAATAGTGCTAGATGAATCTAACACTTGTATCATATGGTTCCCTTGCAATGGAAAAATTTACAGTGAAGTGATCCTTCACCTTGAAATAATTTTGTGCAATTACACGCATGATGGCATCAATTTTCAATGGTTACAACTGGGTGAGGTCTGCAACTATGGTTTAAGGGAGATCAACTCCTTCAAAAGGTTCATCTTTGACAAAGGAAAACTTCCATTCTCTACTTTATGTTAGTTTAATGTGCATATTGTAAATATTTTATTTACATGAAGTGAGTTTGCATACCCTGCATTATCCTTAAGGGAATGTAAGCTCTTAGCTTTCATACTTTCCTCCAAGTGCAGATGCACATATTTTGTTTTTCTCTAATGAGGCCCAATTGTTGAGGTTTTACCCTCATGACTCCATGCCGAATGGAATGATAAGGCCTCTAGATCCCATGATTAGTAGGAAATCATCCTACAGAGGTCGCCAAAATGTTGACATTTCATGCCACCCTTGGATAACCCATCATTGATAACTGATATGAGAGATCCTACATGGGCCATCTTGCATGATTTTTCCTTCGAGGTTCCTAAAATTGGTTGTCTCAGGTTTTTGGGGTTTTGGGCTGTCTCTTACTTGCTTACCTTCATGCTTTCTCCATTGCTCTTTCTTCTTCTTGCCTTCCTTCCCTATTTTATTCTAAGTGTTTTGGGTTTTGGCCTTATCCCTTACACTTTACCCCTTATCGATCTAGCCTTACCCCTGATCACCAAAGCTCGATTAAGTTTTCAAGATTTGGTTATCTTTTTTCTTGTTGGACTTCGTGGAGTGGGTCTTCCCTCTTCCCTCTTATCACTTTCATTTCGCAAGGCATAAGACTTCCTTTCAACCTTTGACCATTGATGGTTTGAGGTCTGACCTCTAAAGTCTCATCTTCTTTGACCTTCTCCTTCCATTTTTCTTCTCATCAATGCCTTGATTCCAAAAGTCAGCTAAGTGTCGGGTTTTTACATGTCGGCCTTTGACCTTCTCCTTTACCTCTTACCTTTCTTCGATTATAGGTAACTCATCTCCCTGATCCTCGATGTTCAATGAAGGTTCTTTTTGGTGGTTGTGATTTACTCCTCTCTTCTTCCTTTGGTACATGGTAAGTTGTAGGCCTAACACTCAACCTTTGATGGCCCGAGACCCAATCTTCGAAGGCTCCTCATCAAAGAGAAAGATGAATATTAGAGTGAGCTGAAATGTGGTCCCTTTGACATTCCAATGGAGCTATATCGAGGAGACAATTTGGTATTGGAGTGAGCTGAAATGTGGTCCCTTCAAAATTCTGATGGAGTTGTATTGAGGAGACAATACAATGTTAGAGTAAGCTATTTTTCTGTCCCTTCAACGTTCCAATGGAAGGCAATATCTCTTCATCAGAGGGAATGATGGATATCGGCGGGACTTGTTGCTTGTTCACTCAAGATTTTGGTGATGCATTTTTGGGGGTTTGGACCATTTAATTCATGCTTGTAAAGGATTCCTTTCAGGCCCAATGCCTCAACCTTCTTGTGTTTTGATGTGTTTTCTGGGTGACACCATTAATGCACAACCAAATCTCCAAATACCAAGTGTGTTTTTAGGGTTTGAGGACAACATTTAATGCATTCCATGAATTCTCTCGGTGATTTTGTAGGCACTATGGTCATTCATTGTTGATGGGTGTCCCTTCTGACTATTTCCATACCCAAATTGTAGATTTTATGGAGGATTTTGGATGGCTTTTCCAAGAAAATCTTCACGGCAGGGTGGATGGCATGCAAACCTTGTCCTCTCTAAGCTCTTCTTGGTGTGGTTTTCACAATAGGTATGGTGGCCATGCTTGTTTTGGGCATGAATTTTTTGGATAGATCTCATGCTTCTTTGATTAGATATGCTAACCCTAGCTGAGGTAGGGTTTGGTTAATATTCATCTTAGTTATGCTTGAACTATAAAGACAACACTTGAATATTTTTTGGGGGTTCTTCCTCTGGATCCTATGGGGTTTTTTATTTTGAAAACATGTATTTTACACTCTACCATTGTAAAGATTGACTTTTTTTCCTCTACTTAATGGAATGGATCAATTTTTCCTCTTCTCAAATATTTTGTGTTTGAGTAAGTTTATTACCTTGTATATCTAAGTGTTTGTTTACATTTTTCATGCATGTATGTTGTGTTAAATTGTTTATAGTTGTTGGTTGTGGAACCCTCTTTCCTTCCAATGCCTTATCAAACCCCAACCTTTTTGTATGCCTCTAAATGTTAAAAAATAGAGAGTTTTGAAAGTCCCCTTGCCCCTCTTTGTAATTTTGGACAGGAAGACAAACCTTTCCATCTTGGTGTACCACCTCCATTTCCTTATCATGTTTTCCTTCTTCCTCTTTTCCCCTGTCAGCTGTTAGAGTAGGTTAGTGGTAGGTTTTCATGTGTTGGGTTGGACCAACACATTACACTTGGATTGAAAAAGGAATCCAACCTTCTTCAGAGATTTGACCTCATACGCACAAAGGTCCCACACCTTGAGGTTGTTTCCATTGTGTCATTGGAATGTTAAACTTCGTGTTCAACCAGGTGTAATTTCATGTGACAACAAGTACTAGAAATAGATAAATATATAATTTCTTCTGAGTGTGGGATGTATTACATATTACATCATAATTTCTTTAACCTTTTTGTTGGACATATCAATACATATCAAGACATATCAGGAATGAATGGATTCTTTTTTCACAATTTTATCCTCACTCCTCATGTCAAGCTAGTAAAATAGACGATATGGAAAAATCACCTAAGGTGGTCTTATTAGTCAAGAATAAAATTGAAAGTAATCTTAAGGTAGGATTAATATGTCCCATTAATTATTCCCCTTGGATTTCTAATATATTTGTATTGCCATTCCTAATTGCCACATTTGTATTTATTATGATTTTCATGATCTAAATGGAGTGTATCCTAAGACAATTTTCCTCTCAATATTTACATAATTTTTAATTTTATTATTGATCATGAGATGATTTCTTTCATGGATGATTTTTTTAGATATAATAAAATCTTGACTAAATCCCAAGATCCACATAAAACTACATTCACTATACCTTGAGAATTTCTTTTCTACATGGTTACACCCTTTGGCCTTAAAAATATTGGTGTAATTAACCATATGGATATGACTATTTTTCAATTCTCTCATGGGTAAAAGTATAAACTTGTGTCACACTTTTATAAAGGAATTGACAAAAAAATAATTTTTTAAAACTTCAATTGCATAAAAGTGGCCTTTATGTTTTGAATTTATAAATGATTTAAACTAATGAAATGCATAACTCTTGATGAAGTTTATTCTTGTAATTTTTCAAATATTAAACAATTACTTTGATATATTCTTTTATAAATTTAAGAGTAAATTTTGAATTGCTGAAAATTTTAAGAAAAAGTGATGTCGAGTTGAAGTCACAAAAAAAAGAGAAACAATTTTATTTTCCCTTGATTTTTTTTCTCAAATACATAACTTAAATATTTAGTGCATGGAAAAATATATATATTTTTTCATAATAATGTTTTAAAGTTAAACTTACCATAATTTGATAGTTTTCATTTGATGTCAACTTTTGTATAACTTTTTTATCATTTAAAAAAATATATAACATTTTAGAGATGATTATCTCCTCTAGTGCACCATATATTTTTAAAAATATTTTAATGTTTTTAAAAATTTCTAATCAGCCTCATTTTTTCTAATAAAAACCTAATTTCAATATTAAATAGAAAAATATATTACAACTAATCAAAATATTAAAAAAAAAAAGATTGTAGAATCCAAGCTCTACAAAAGGGTATTTTTATTTTTTTGAAAAAAAATATTCTAATTAAAGAAATATTTAGCTCAAGTGGAAAATTTCAAAAAAAAGAAGAAAATGATGACGTGGTTACCAACAAGGATGCCACATAGATGGCTTTGACCAAAACCTTTCTGTTTGAAAGGCTTCTAGTTGAAAATGTTTCGGCTTATACTATTTTGATAAAAAACCTATCAATTGAAAGTTTGTTGTCAGGAAACCTTCCGATCGAAAAGTAAGTCATATAATTTTTTTTTTCAATTCAAGCATCTGAAGAAAACACACAAAAAGAATATTTTGGAAAGAGAGGTTACAAATTTTTAGGTATGATGATTTTCAACTTGTCATTGATTAATTTTAAAGGTTTGTGAGATTGTGAGATTCTTATTTACTCATTTTAGGTTTTTTGAATGTATAATTAAGTCCTACTGATGGGATTTATAATTGGATAGTTTCCCATTACTGTTTCATACTTTTTATCATTTCTTTCTACTAAGCTTTGAGACATTACTAAGACCTTTTATACCTCTTATATACTTGTAAGTAGTTTTAAGCATTTGAAAATGGAAATATGTGTATGTATGGATTCATGAATGTCTATGAATTTTTGTAGGATTTTATGTTTAATTTATGGTTGTTGATAATGACAATGCCTTAGGAAATATGACTAACATTTATAGCAGAGACAATTGTCAACCCGCAACAATGTGCTTCTCAGCCCGTAACATAAGGACTGCAAATCGTTGCAAAGAAGTCAATCGACTGGGGTGTGATAATTTGAAATGAAGATAGAGGTGATCATTTATTGATCAATTCATGGATCACCTAATATTACTCTTACTTGCTAATAAGAAAACTAGGAGGAAAAGAAGTCTATTTTCAACAGGACCGAATTATGATAGAACTATTTTGATGAGGACATTTTTGTTATAGATGGTTAAGTTTGTTGGATATAGAATCCATGTTTGATTTCTCTACTCCTATTTTAAGTAATTACTATTTTTTTTTTAAGTCTCAGTCCTCTTCCTATTCTTGAGGAAGAGTTGATAGATGTTCCTTAGTTTATTTTCAGTTCATGAATAATGGGACTCCCTCATAGACTCTATATAGTAGGATCCCATGTCGAGGATGAGATCTAGTAGCACTGGCACTAGCAATATTGTTATGAGAATAATAGAATATATGTTATTGAACAAAGATATTCAATAAATTTCCTGTTAGATTTTGTGTAACAGTCCTATTTTAGAAATAATAAAATAGAATTGATTTAATACTATGATTTGCTTAGTAAGTGAGTGTTTGAAAAAATCCTGTGGAAGCAAAAAATCAAGAAAGGGCCACTTGAGGTATTTCTAAACCACTTTAATTTGTGTTAGTAGATTAGATGATGCATTGTGAATTTCATTAATAGTTATATGATTATGAATGAATGTGTTACTATTCATGAATTAGATTATGTAGCTTAATGTTTTGTTTCATACTCTGGAGGATTAGTTAACTTAGGACATTGTAGTTTAATGGTTAATAGATACAACCTTAAGCATTAGGTATTCGTAAGAGAAGGTAGTTATTTGTATTCTTTTCCCCTATTTTCTGAATTAGCAGTTTATTCTGATTTCAAGCTTTTAGAGTATTTGCATATGTTTATTCACATATAGTCAATCGATGTAGCATGTCTAGAATTTGTGAATGCATATACTTTTCTAGCACTATCTAAAGTTCTATGAATCCTTGGTTGATGATTTAATGCAATCCTCTTGTGAACGATGATATGTTTAGTTATGGATCTTCAAGTCCTTTAAGCTATGTGCATACCAAGTGGTACCAAGTTAATTATGCATTAGTGTTGACTCCACATTTTTGGTGTCGTTACTAGGGATGGTGCTAAGTTTAGGATTCTTTTGTTTTTTTAAAATTATTTGTAAGATTTCATAGGATATCAAACTTTGTTTTAGTATTAGGGTAAATAGATATTTAGGCATCAACAACAACACTATTCACCAACAATGTGTAGGATCTGCTAATCTAAAGAGTTAGAACCATTGCATGTGGGGGTAGAGAGATGATATAGGAATATTTACCCCCTTAGTACATGAATCATTCAAAGACATTGGTAGATAGAGCAAAAAAATTGAGGGGATCAACAAAGAAGAATCATCCCTTATACTAGTAGCTACATCAATTATAGAGGAGACTTCTAGAATACATTTTGATATCATGGCTGAAGAAGCTGTGGATAACCTAGGAGAACATGTGATGTTTGAATTCCCTATAACTAACCAAGATAGAGTTGCTTCTTTGAAGAATATACCTCCTTCAATATTACCTCTTTTCTATGGGTTGGTTACAGAGGATCCAAACACCTTTCTCTCTGAATTTGATGTACTATGCTAGAGCTATGACTAAACTACATATTCTCACTAGCTTAAATTATTCCCAACCATGCTAAAGGATGATACTTTACATTGGTTTATAGGGTTGGGAAGGAATTTTGTTCCCAACTGGGAGACTATGAAGACAAAATTCCTAGAAAATATCAATATTAATACAAAGGTACAAATAGAAAGAGGGATGACATCTTTAGCATGTCATAGAGAGAGGATGAGCCATTGGATGATTATGTAGAGATATTTTAGTTTTGTCTCAAGAAATAGCATCAAAATAGACTCTCCCTTGAATCCTTAAAACTGGTATTTTTAAGGGGATTCCATGAAGACTATACAGATGCTCTAAATCTCATAGGAGTAGGGGACATCTCTCAACTTACCTTTGATGATATTTGTAAAGTTTGCATAAATTACTCCAAATAATTCATCAAGAAGACCAAGGGTGACATGAACTCTTCTCTCAACAAGATATTTACTAGAGTTTCAAGGGTAAAGCTTAGTAATCTTCTATCAAATATGAAGGAGGACATCATTAGCCACTTGGCTACTCAATTAAATAACTTTCATATCAAGAAGAAGCAAGACGAAGTAGAGTCATCCCTAATTGAATTTCTCTCACATTGTCGTTATAAGAGAATCAATTATAAGTGTAAAAATTTGGCCATTATCTCTGAAGACAAGCAAGGGAATCTAGAGTTTCATGCCCTAGAGGATGAAGGCCAAATGTTTTACATTGAACAATGTAAGCCATGGAAACCAAGGCAAGGTATACCTAAAGACACCTTGAATTATAATATGCCATTTCCAATTACTAATTTAAACTTCTCAAATTAGAACCCTCATCCTTGGACTAATGTGCAAAATCTGTAATAGCCAATATCTCAAGCCTCTAATTGAACTCAACAAAAACAAGGAAACTGGACACCACAAAATTACTAGGTAACAAATTATAATTCCCAATGGATACCCAACCAAAACCAATGGTCATCATAGTGGCACAAAGGTCAACAGTGGAAAATCCAAAACACAAATTACCTACAACCATGACAACCCTTGCAACCATAATATCCTGCCATAATGCCAAATCTAGCCATGGCTCCTCTAACACCATCAAGAGCACCTTAGCTTCTAGCACAAACTACACCTAACCTAAAAATAGTCTTGTCCAACAAGCTTATACTAACAAAACCATTCAATACCCCACCTATGGGGTTGAGGTGAGTGTTGTCCACCTCAAATAAGGAAAATGCGAGTTGGACCTTCATCTCCTCACATCATAGAGTTGACTAATGAGGAACTCTCAGTAGAGACTGTGTAAAAATAACAAAAGGAACCTGAATCAAATTAGGTTAAGCCAAATAACATAAGTCTAGAACCATCATTCCTTGAAAGACTAACTATATAAAAGTATCATTCTGAAGCTAAATTTGACCTATTAGGACAACTCATAGGTGTTTGCATAAAGATACCCCTCATATATGCAATTAAGGAAGTGCCAATATATACCAATAAAGTGAAAGAGTTATGTCTTAAGAAGGCATGCATAAAATAGAAAGACCCTCAAATTGTGCATGTTTTAGGATAGCTTGCATACATTATGTTAGGAAACTTAGTTGTTCCTAAATATGCAAACCTTGGGATCCTTGTTGTAGATGTCAAAATAAACGGAACTCTCATCAAGAATACCTTAATTGACCTAGGATCATCCATCAATGTGATGAAAAAGGAAACCATGAAGAAATTACAATTAATGGAGCTCTGACCTACACCTATCGTGTTACAATTAGAAAATATATCAATAGTTAAGGTAGAGGGAATATAAAAGACTTGGTTATTACATTGGACTTATGGGAATACCCTACAAAATTTATGGTGTTACAACCTAAAGAAAACCTTACATGATACCCCCTAATCCTAGGGAGACCTTGGTTGGCTATTTTAGATGCCTTCATAGGTTGCAGGTTTGGTAATATGATCATTTTCAATGGAAATATGACCAAAAAGATAGTCCTATACCCACTTGCACAACCACATATAGATTTGGATCAAATTGTATGGCCTACCCTAGATGAGGATAATCAATAATCATTAAAAATATTAATGACTATTGAATATAGTCCTATGTTGGAAACACAAGATGAAGATAAACTACTTGCAAAAATTATGCAAAACACTTATGGCAAGGACCCATAGCAATATGACTGTTTAACATATTGCAAGACCCTTTGTAAAACATAATCCCTATCAATGCATCTGAGTCCATCTCTCAAATTTTATATACATTATTGCCCCATAATTTCACTCCAAATATAGCAAGCCTTGATATTTCCTCTATCAAAACATCAACCTTGATAGTTGAGATTACACTAGATAGGACATTAAATGTAAATAATCAATTGACTATTACACAATAGTCTTCACTATTGAACATGCTACAATCACACACAACCGAATTTGATTATTATGACATGAAGGGAATAGGCCCTAACTTATGCATGCATAAAATTTACATTAATGAAGGCTACAAACTGATGAGGCAACCTCAAAGAAAAATGAACCTAGTTGTACATGACATAGTTAAGGAAAGAATTACAAAAGTTACTAGATGTCGAGTCCATATATCTAATCTCTAATAGTCAATGGGTGTCTCCATTAGTAATTATACCCAAGAAGGGAGGGAAATGGAGAGTATGTGTTGATTACCGAGAGTTAAATGCAACAACCATAAGAGACCACTTCCCTCTTCCATTCATTGATCAAGTGATAGATTCAATAGTAGGAAAATAATATTTCTCCTTCTTGAATGGGTCCAGTGGACATAACCATATCAAAATAGCTCTAGAGGACCAAGAAAATATAACCTTTAATTTCCCTTGGGGTACATATGCCTACTCTTTCATGCCATTTGGGCTATGCAATGCACCTACCACATTCCATAGGGTAGTATTGAGTATATTCTCATATTTTGCTCATGATTCCATGGAGATTTACATGGATGAATTTACAACCTATGGGAATAATTATGAGGACACACTTTCTAACTTGGAGAAAGTAATGTAGAGATTTCAAGATCACCACCTATCCCTAAGTCATGAAAAATGTTTCATGATGATGTTTGAAGGAGTAGTGTTGGGAAAATTTGTGTCCAACAAGGGGATGCAAGTAGACCCAAAAAAATTTGAGGTAATCTCCACACTACCTATTCCTCATAAATAGAAGTATGTAAAAATATTTCTTGCTCATGTTGGGTACTATAGGAGATTTATACAAGACTTCAATAAAATTGCAGCACCATTGTTTGTCCTATTATCTAAAGATGTGGAGTTTGACTAGATGATTGCTTGCCAAAACACCTTTGAATCCCTTAAAGAATCACTTACTAAGACCCCAATATTGAGAGGACCAAACTAGATATCACCTTTTAATATTCACATTGATGCATTTGATTTTGCAATTTGAGCTGTGTTAGGACATAAAGAAGGAAATCTAGAATATGACATCTAGTATGTCAGTAAGAACCTTCAAGGAGCATAGCTCAATTACATAGTCACTAAAAAGGAGATGTTAGTAGTGGTCTCTGAAATCAATAAATTCAAGAACTACATCATAGGCTACTATGTATTCATTTATACATACCATACGAAAATCAGGTACTTGATGCATAAACTAGTGGTGGGGCTAGACTTGTGAGATGGTTATTGTTACTTAAAGAGTTTGATAATACAATTGTAGAAAAACTAGGAAAGGATAATGTAGTATCAAAATTTATCTCAAGAATGCCAATAAAGTTAGAATAAGATATTGTGGATGATTCATTTCTTGATGAATGCTTATTTTCCTTCTCTCTGAATACACCTTGCTATGCATACATAGCTAATTATCTAGTTGCAAGGAAAATACCACCACATCTCTCACCAAGGGAAAAGAGACATTTAGTTGAGAGAATTTTTCCTTATTCATGGGTAGCTGGATATCTCTTCAACACAGGGCCTAATAATATAATGATGAGGTGCATCAAGGAAGATGAAGTCTATGACATTCTCAAGGCATGCCATGATGAACCTTGTGGAGGATATTTTACAACAAAAAGGAAAGATCTAAAAATATTGAACACTGGTTATTATTGGCCAACACTTCACAAGGATACAATAAAGTACACAAGAAGTTGTGATAGATGTCAAAGGATGGGACAACCAACTAGGGATAACTTTAAGAAACCCCCCCTGGGTGAAGGTGTAAAATCTTGACGAATCTTGTATACTTCCCGATAAAAATATTAATTTTAGTGGCAATTTTTTTTATTTTTCAAGATAAAAATAATCTCAATTGGCAAATCTTTTCTAATTGGTAGAAGTCTGTGGAAAATCCTGGCGAATTACAATATTTTTTAAATCGATAAAATATTTTCATTGGTGATTAAAATCTATTTTCAAACCTAGAAAATATTTTCATTGGCGAATTAAACCTGTTTTCAAAACAGAGAAAACAATTTTGTTAGCTATTAAAACTTTTTTTCAAACCAAAATAATATATTCATGGCAAATTAAACCTATTTTCAAATTCTTAAGGAAAAACATTGGTGAATTAGCATAATATCAAACTAATAAAAAAAATTAGTGGTGAAATGTCAACGTAAATCAATATAACCACAACTGTTGGATGAATTTTCGATGGACAACTATAGTTGCATTCTGGAAGTAAATCTCTGAAGCACTAGATTTTCAAATTGAAACCTCCAGAATAATACTAGAACTGTTAGATGTGGACACATGGCGAGATCAAGGCTCATTATTCATTGCAGTAATGAACCCAATGGGTTGAAGGATTTTGGCAATGAGAGATAGAAGAACTTAAGTGGCAGAAATATGTAGATGCATAAAGTTTGTTTTAAAAGAGGGACCATCTAGGAAGATCGTAGGACCAAGGCTTAAAAACTTAATCTTCCATATGTGCGAAGGATATTCCATATTTGTAGCTAGATGTCGGTGCAAATCAATATAACCATGACTGTTGGATGAATTTTTGATGGACAACTATAGTTGCATTCCATAAATAAATCTCTGAAGCACTAGATTTGTGAATTGAAACCTTCATAATTACACTAAAACCGTTAGATGCAGACACATGGTGAGATCAAGGCTCATCGCTCATTAATACCATATCTAAGTTTTTGAAGAAAGTTTGGCCGCAGTACTGTAAGTGGTGACATAGATTGATGCCATATGAACATCCAGATTGATTGATTGGATAACTTTATAATAAAAATTGCATGATGTATTATAGAATTGTAAATGATGATGTCAATAATCTAATGATCTAGTGAAATAATATTTGTAATGATTTCATATTGTTTGAGTGGCATTAGCGATTTTGAAAATTGACAGCTTGTCAGCTTGAGGTACAATTTGTATGTAGCCAGGCTATCAGAGTCTAGACATCAATCAAATTAAATATTTAAATTGTAAATGTAAGGCTTAAGTTACACGAATTAATTAAGTTGGTTTTTTGGTTTGTGTGAATCACGATTATGACTATACCCAACCTCACACATGACATGTGTGAGGTGTACACAGGGACTAGGCTAGTAGTGAAACTATTAGTGGTACTACTGGCCCATAAATAAGGATAGTGAGCACAACTGAAATCATTCATTAAAGGCTAAAGGCTATACTATTGAGTGCAATGTTCGAATTGTCATAAGGGTTTTTATTTTGTAGGGTTAATAAGGATTCAGGAAGAAGATGATGTGGTATTATTAGGGATACTCTAAATTCTCCCACCTCTAGTTATGTAGTTATAAAGTAAAAGACCAATTTCCTTCAAGTTTAGAATGGGTGGAATTAGAAATAAGTTGATTTGGTTCACCTAACTTCTTAGACAAGTGTTGAGCCAGGATGGGGAGCTCTGATGGAGATAAGTGTTATCCCAGTGCATGGAGGCTGCAAGTAGAAGATGGGAGCAATTTTATTACCCCTCATCTTCTACATGACTTTGATTCTCAAATGCGATAAGTACATTTTGTATCTTCATAGCTCTTGGTTCCCCAACATGGTTGGCCAGGAAAACCCCATGAATTTATTTTCAGACACCATGGCCTACCAGGCAAGTACCATGCATTTATTTGTAGAGCACATCTTCTGCATGGGAGCAATTTTACAACCGCTCATCTTCTACATGACTCTGGTTCTCAAAGGGGATAAGTACATTTTGTATCTTCACAACTCCCCTTTCCCTAGTTTGATTGGCCCCTCGTTCCCCATGTATTTATTTTCAGAGCACATTGTTGACGCGACAAGTCCCATGCGTTTATTTTTAGAGCACATTGTTGACCTGACAAGTCCCATGCATTTATTTTCAGAGTGCATTGTTGACCTGGAAAGTCCCATGCATTTATTTTCAGACACACATTTGTATTACATTTACATTATCACCAATAGTCCAACAAAAGCTTGGTGCTTACATTTGTATTTGTACTATGTAATAATGTGAGATTGTAATTTAGTTGTAATAAAATAAATGGTTGTGCTATTAATGTGATATTGTAATTCATTTTATTAAGTCCTTTGCAACGTTAAGTTACTGACCCCTTGGCCTTGATGTCAATCCTAGTGCATTAAATTTTAAAGAAACTTTAAAACACATGTTTATTATTTATATCATAAATTACTCAATTGTTCGATGAACATTTGATGTATGGTTGTAGTTGCATTCTAGAATGAAATGCTCAAAGCGCTAGACTTGCAAACTTAAACCTCCAGAATCACCCTATAACGTTAGATTTACAAAGATCAACGGTTTAGAATTTGCTATCAATGCAAGAGTAAATCATAAATGACTTGTTTTAAATGTTGTCAGCCATGTACTAATTGTGTAGTCTAGAAGCAACATGTAGACATTTCGGTTTCATTCACTTTAATGTTTGAAAAAAAGCACTTTCTACTACTAAGTGATTTTATTTTTAAGTGAGAGGGTCAACACACAGGGAGATTTTAGTCTTCACTTTGCTCATTGCAGTGCACCACCTTGTTTTGGCTTCCACAGTTCCACTTCCAACAAAGCCATTCTAGTAACCCAGTTTCCACGATTGTCAACATTAATCTTTTCAAGAATCAAAATCCGGGTAAGTGAACGTATTCCTGTGGCTACATTTCATCGTTTGACATTTCTTAAAATATTATTTTGTTAAACTTTAAAGTTTAGGTTTAGGGTTAAGAGACTTAAGAATTAATAAAAAATAAGGAGGACTAATAAGGAATTCACAATTTCACATTGTATTAGCATGTCTACCACTAGTACCACTAGAGCAATGTTGGATAAAAAAATACATTATGCAAAATTGCTTAAAACCCCAAGTTTCATTGATCAATACCATGATATTTATGATCTTGAAACCTATGGTAGGTGTACCTCAAAACTTAGATTTTCATCTTAGAATAAGGCTAGAAAGAAAATGCAAGCTAATAGTATTAGTGTACCATGGGTAATTGGATTAGGGTGCATGATGTTACATGAGGTTTTCCCTAGTTCAAAATTTATCATGGTCTGTGCCCAAAATTATGATAATAACAAAAGATAAATTGTTAATAAAGATAGCAAAGAAGAATTGTTATCCATTAATGCATAAGAACTTGGATAAGTGTTGGGGTTTACAATTGAAGAATTTGGAAATGTCCACATTGACCTAGACAAGATTGCTAGTGATTATGAAGCAGTGGATGTAATGGAGAAAAAATATTTCTTAAATAAAATAGTTCAGGATAGAAACAAATTGAAAGGTGATCATAAGCCTCCTTATGATTTGGATATTTTTAGACCATGGGTTCAGGATACTATTTCCATGCTAGCATTTTGCCTCAGACTAGATAGAAATTTGGAAGTGGGTGCAAGCCTCCTTGAAATGGTTATGGTGTTCCACATGTCAAATATAATTTTATTGAGCACATTGTAGAATCCATGCATAAACAATTTTTAATGATTAAAGGAGGTTTCACTGAGACATTTAGGTTCACAACCTACTTGTGCTATCTTTTTCTATTCAAATTTAGAGGAATGTTTCAGACCAACAAGCTTCAGATTCAACCCTATAGTAATGCTGAGGAAAATAAAATGGCTCTAGTATATGAATGGACCACTGAGATAAGGATGAATGATTCTTGAAGGAACTACAGTCATTTTGTAGACTACTTTTTGGCTCCATTGCATCAAGAAATTACAAATACTCCAATGCCTAGATTTCCTATGTCATGTAGAAACTACATTCAACTAGAAAAAGAAATACAATTGGGTAATTGGTACTTAATGGAAAAATATACTGTGCTAAGATTTTATGGATTGGGAATACAACCATACAAACTTCCAATACATGTGACAAAAAGGGTTTTTGCATTGGAATATGTAAGGAAGATGCAAAGTGCTGATGAACTACACTTTGTTGGTCAACAAAAGAAGAAATTATTTCCTTCTTTACCTTTTTCATGTTGGGGGGTTCACATTCGAGAGAAAAACATTTAGTGTGGCACATAATATTTTTATTTTTATTTATTTTGATGCTATCTGTCACTGGCAGTATGATCCATGTGAAACCATTAAATCAATGATTGTGCTAAATAAGAATGTTGCAAGTAGAATTCAACATCAAAGTAAACCCTTGCTTGAAAACTTGAGAAACAAGGATTCTTGGGATGAGGTCAAAATAGAAATGGAGAAAAGTGTTGCTAAGAATGGTATTTCTTTTGAACAATTGTTAGAAGAAATTATGGCATTGCATCAAAAGACAATTAGGAGGTAAAACAATTTTTTATGAAAAAAGTCATAAACCATCTAGTAGAGTAAAAATGCCAGATTCTCTAGAGAAGGAAGTTATAGAAAAAAATTGGCCACGATAAAAAATTACCACCTTTTGGTCTATGAGGAAGGAGATAGGTGATCCAAGAGCTCTTGCAAAGTATGGAGATAAAAAAGAAGATTGTGAGTTTAGAAAATTGTGGAATATAGAGCATCCAGATGAGCAAGAAGATAAAGAAAGTGATGATGAATCTAATGATGATAGGGAAGAAAAAACACGTCAATTTCAAACTTGGTTTAAGTGAGGCCATAAAAGAAGCATATACTATAGGAGCAGCCATAGCTGAAAAAATGGGTTATGAAGGTGGTCCTTTGGGGTCCCAAAGACAAGGCCCTTGGAAGGTAATGGATGTAGAGCATAGAAAATTAGTTGATAAATATTTCCTTGGGATTGGAGGTGAAAAAGTAGACCTAGGGCATAAAATTCAATTAGTTAGAGCTTCAAATCCTCATCCTCATGGTCATACACAATCACAACTAGGACATGTCCATGGTGGAGAGCTTAGTGCAACTGGAACTATTTCTGGTGGTGATGGTATGGGTTGTATTACTAGTAGTGGTCAATATGTGCTATGACAACAAATTACACACAAGAGGACAACAATACAATATACCACATAAACACTAGGTGATCAAGGCATACAAAAGAGCCAAAGGATTTTGACAGGTCCAAGTCACACTACAAGTGGATCCACCACAAAGGAGTTAGTTCTAGGCACTCCCACACTTCTAGTTAGTGTGGCTACGTAATCATTAGCAATTGCAAGTACTCCTATTCCTTTTCCATTCAAGCATTCTATTGTTCCTGCGTCCCTAGGTTTTTGATTACATTGAAGAGTTTAAAAAGAAATAAGACTTGAATAAAAAAGAAAAGAAGTAATTGATGGAGGGTGCATCTGTTGTAACTTCATATCCTGCAACAACCATGGTATTACCCACATTTGACACAAATAAATAAATCATGTAGTACACAATTCTCGTTCCCATAGTTCAAAGAAAACCAACAAATCAGATGGCTTGATCTGAATTCTAGGTGAATAAATATTCAATTGGATTTTTTTGGACTTAGAAATACTGAAAAAATTAATGTATCAAAGAAGAAAAATGAATTGGTGTACACATCATTGCTAAACAAAGATAGAGAGAAGAAAAGGTTGTAGATGCAAATTGAAAAGTTATAGGAAGACCTAGCAAATGAGAAAGCAAAGAGGAAAGCAACAAATAACAAGAGAAATGAATTAGAAAAAAAGAATAAAAACATCTGCCTCTACATCAACAAGCAATGAGGATTTAAGCAGAATGAGATTGCAGTGAATGAATTGAAGCAAAGGCTAGATGAGAGCAACAAGAAATATGTTGAGGAAAAATCCACTTCAAAAAAATTAAGACTAAGCATTGTGAATGGAAATGCATAGTGGGAACAAAAATTGGAGAAGGAGAGAAAAAGAAATGAAAGATTGGAGGAAGAGCTGATGGAAGCAAAAAATGAAACTAAGTCTTTTCAAAATAAGTTATCTACATTTTGTAGAGAAACAATGAGGCATATGAAACAAAAGATCTGGGATGAAATAATCCAGAGGATTAATCATTTGTGTGACATGTTTCAATTGATTGATGCTATCAGACAACATCATAAGAAGCTCAACAAATATTTAGTGGACAACAAAAATGTGCTGGCATTAGAGAAATCTACAAATCAAATTCAAAAAACAGTCTACAAAGTTAGTAACAATGTTTTGAAATTAAAAGGGATTACTAATCGACTTGCTACATCAATGACATTGTCATCTATCATTGAAAAGTGTTTGAGAATACGTGAAATAAAGGAATCTTTGCATTTGGCTATAGACAAGATTAAGAACTTGGATGAAAAGGTAAGGATCTTCATAGAGCTTGGTTTTCTAGAGGCTTTTGACACAAATGAGAGATTCATTGGAAAAACTAATTTTAGAAAGAAGATGGAGGATGCAAGGAAGATTAATTTAGACCAGTTTCCTCATAACCCATATGTGGTGAACTATTTGGATTCCATGAAACCATTGCTAACCCTATATGCAAAATTGACTGAAGAATCCAACATAGGTTCCAATTTGAATCATGAATTGTTAACAAATCTTCAAGTCAAACAACATCAGTTAGAACAAATGAAAATTCCACCACTTGAAATTTCCAACTTAGCTCTGTGCAAAGTTGTCTTTGAGCAAGATTTTGTATTTCCAATGCCTCTATGTATTCCTTCATGTGATAATCAATAAAAAGGCTCAAATTCAAACTTCAGTAATGTGTTGATGTTCAATTATTTGTATTATTTATTTTATCATTTGAAGAAAAAGTTTGGTAGTGGTTTCAACTACTAGATACACATTAAACAATTGTTGATGTTCATTGTTGTATATGCTACTAATAATATTTTTAATATGTTATTAAACATTGAGTTGAGTGATGAATCGCTGAGTACATGTTCAAGTTTTACTTTTAACACAATTAAAATATGAACTATAAGGTGATTTTAATCCAAACATCCATAATCTTAGTGAAATTGCATTATAATTCACAAATCAATACTCAATCTCCATGACTACTTATCAGATCCACAAAACATTTATATGAATTCATGCTTTAATCAAGGTACTTTAATTGGTTCATTAAACTAGGGCTAGAATTAAAACATACATCAATGCATAATGAAAAATAATATTAATGAAAGATCATTGATCAAATTCCATTAATAATTTATGTAAAATGTTATAGCTGGAGAGATGATAAGACTCAAAATAAGGGAGAAAAACAAGCTTAGTCACTAGTCCTCCGAGTTTTATAACCTTGTCACAAAGTTCTAAATTTTCATAACTTCTCGATTCCTCGACTTGGTTCACTTTGTCGAGTTGCAAATATTTATTGGTCACCATTGTAGTCGGTGGAGGATGAGAGATTTATTTCAATAAAGAAAGACTTAGACAATGGTGAAGTTCATGCATATGTAATCTTTGAGTTATGTTGTGTGGATTAGTTTTACTTTTGTTGAGTGGATTATCTATTATTGGAATGATAGATTTTTGGTTAGTTTCATTGCTATGGTTACTAAGATTTTTGGTTAGTTTCATTGCTATGGTTACTATCACTCAAAGTCATGATTTTGGTGCTTTTCCTAATCTTAGTCACTAGTCCTACAAGTTTTTTAAGTTTATAACCTTGTCGTGGAGTTCTAAATTTTCATAACTTCCTGATTCCCTGACTTGGTTCACTTTGTTGAGTTGCAAGTATTTGTTGGTCATCTTTGTAGTTGGTGGGTCAAAGGTTTCAAAAACTTCAAAATTTTAGACTTTGGTTCTAAGGTTCCAAGTTTCAGGGACCACACAACATTATGGAATTATCTTGGATTTCAAAGGTGCTGTCATTTGACATCTCATTGAATGTTATGTATAGACTAAACTTAAGTTTTCTTTTCAGAAATTTCAAAAAGCATGCAGGTTTAAAGGCTATATTTTCAAGGAATGAAATTGAATACCACATTTAATGCACATCCTATAAAAAATAATAGCATAAGTGGGTGGAAAATTTTTACTCAACCATTTAGCCAGCATTCTCATTCTTTGGCAATGCCAGCACTTCTCAAGTGCAAACATTCTATCTCCACAAATTTGTGCTCATGTAGAGTGGAATTAAAAATCACTAGTCTAGCATGAGGGACACTGAAATTGGGCATGCCAATTTGGAGGACTTTTTGGTGTGCCTGGAGCAAAGGGAGAGAACAACACTGGAAGATAAAGTTTTGTAGAGTAGTTTGGCACATGCGAGAGGTTTTACTGAGGTTGTACAAAGTGTGAACCTGATGATTATGTGCGCAAGGGGCTACATTCTAGAGGCTCAAGAAATTAGAGTTGTGGATGGGCCAATCATTGCAAGAATTACTCTTAAAGTGATTTCTCATGCATTAGGCATTCCAGAGAGGGAAACTATAGAGGAAATGTCTATAGCTATTGGTGATGAGTTTTTTAGAATGAATGAGGAATGGTGCAAAAATTCCATTGCGAGGAATTCGTTGAAGTCCAAGAAAAAGGGTAAGTCTCAGTTACCCTCAAATCTTAAAAGGGTTCATTTTAAGGATGGAATTTTAGATGTTATAACCTTGCTATATTGTGTGGTTGGTAATGCATATTCAGACTCTTAAATTTTGGATGTGTCATTTTATTCTACTGATTTGTAGTGAAAATAAATTCATTGATTGGGTTGAGATTATTAGTTATCATTTAAATGAGGAATTGATAAATTTATGGCAAACTATTGCCTTCCACATGTGTTCATACCTGGTTTACATTCTATCTAGTCAAGAGGCTGTCTGGGTAGGGTTGGAATTGCAAAGGTCTCTGACATTGGACACTCCTATGTATATAAGTTTTCCACAGCTCACTAAGGAGGTTGGAATGAGGAATTTATGCTGCATCAATGACACTTTTTTAATGGAAATTGTGAGAAAAATTGATGGAAAACCTGAGCTTTGTGTTTCACCTGAAGCAGCTACTCTAGTATTGAGTTTTGGAAGTTTCTACATTCAGTTCAACATATTTACTTATCTTAGAATTAGAGGTTTTGAGAAGGCTCCATTAAAATTGCCTCGTTACCCAGGTGATTCCCTGGTTTTTCTTGAAGTTTTCTGGCATATGGCCATTGTAAATGTTAAATATTCAAACATGGGAAAGAAGGGGTATGATTTTCCATTGTCCATGCCTTCATTTTCTTGCAAAAGTAATAATATTGCTAGGGGTGTGTAGAGAACCCAAAATGAATTAAATTTTTAGTGTTTGACCATGAGAACTAATTTTGATAGCAAGGGTTATGTTAAGCAAAATTTGTATGGAGTTGGTAGCTATGAACATCTCCCTAATATTGAATATTTTTGGGAAGACTGTACAGATGAAGGTGAGGTGTATAGAAGAAATTTCGTGAGATTGACCCTAAGGAAAATACAATCTTTTGGTATTTCTTTCAATATTCTAGAAGATGCACAAGAAGACTCAGTGATCATTGATATTGAATATCTGGCCCCTATTGGTAAGCCCTTGTACATAATTAATTGGCCAGAGGATAAAGTTTCATACTTAATGGTCCTTTCTACCCCTATTTTGAGAAGAACTTCAAACTAGTTGAACGAAAAATGGCACGAAAGTGCAGGTTCTCCCCATGAGCAAAGAGATTTGCAAATAAAAGAGTAAGGGACTGTACAAGCCTTTGACATAAATATATCAGTTGGAAAGCAGTCAATTAGGCTATCTGGCATTGGCTCACAGTTAGTAGGAGATGTCGAGAAGCTAGAAGATACGGGGCCAAGCTAAAATCAATTTGTGAATAGGATAGTGTACCCTCGGTACTTAATAAAAAGGCTAGTCAAGAAAAGCTAGTGCTTGATGAGCCTAGTTTTTGGTCTAGTTTTAGGGAGAATCTATAGTCTATTTGCCCATAAATGTCATGGACTTTAATGCTTAATTGTTGGTATTGGCATAATGTTTCCCTCAAACCATTGACATTTGATCTCTACAAACTTTAATGATATTTGGCATAGAATGTGAACTGTCTATATTGATTTTTCATGTGGTTATTGAACATTTCTTAAGGTGGTTATAGATGTCTAGTTATTATGCATATTGACCTTGCCATGTAGATTTAATGTGCTAAGTTGAGGAAGACACCGCTAGCTAGGTATGCACCATGATGACTAGCAAAGGAAGCACTCCAAGTCAAAGAAGATTGGTGGAAAAAGATTCTCCATGCAGCCGAGCATAACTGCCTTGTTGTAGTGGAATTTTAATGTTTGAGCATGCATGGGAATTACTGCTATGTTGAGTCTGTGTCTGACTTACATGTCTGACCGGATTCCATGCATGCAAACTTCCATCGCTCCACTTTCTCTGCTTTCCCTAATTGGCATCCTCCCAGTCACGAAGTTGACTGCCTTGTTTAGTTGTTAGCATACATAATAATATGATGCTTCTTCCTCTTAGTTATTTAGTTAGTCATTCAGTTGATTAGTAAGAATAGAGGAAGAGGTTGCATGATTTGATATTGTATTCCTGTTTCGATTTACACTGAATGTAATAAAGTTTTGAGTTCGAGCATTTGAGTTCTTGTTAGTTTAGAGGATACTTATCTAAGGGGGCCCACTTGGTGAGTAATTCGTTTCATTAGTTTAGCATTAGTTTAGTATTACTTGCTATTCAGTACTTAGTTAAAAATTTGGCATTGACTATTCTTGAAGGCACTGGAAGTCCATTATGTGTATGTTCCTACAACCAAAGCAAACATAGTAGTTTCCTTTTTGTTGCCCAGATCTTTTATTTTGTCGCACATTTTAGTTCAACATAGTTGTTGGTTGATGCTCAGTATTTGATTTATTTCCTTTTCAACAAATTACTTTTAGCATTGTGTTTCTTAGCTGTATAATGTAATGACTACTTGAGCCCCTAATGCACATATAGTGCTGGCCCATTTCAAGTTCATGTCCCTAGGTTGACAATTTAAATGCACCTTCATGATGATTAAAGTAGCTATTCAGGTTAGATGTCCAATCTCTAAATCGTGGCTATAAAGGCTTAGTTATGGAATCATTGTAGGAGGCCAACATTTTTGGTGCCATTGTCAGGATGGTGTCAAGCTAGGAAGTTTTTGGAGTCATTGTTAGTTTCTTGTTGTAGTGTTTTTGAAGTTGTTCTTAGTATATCTTCATTTAGAAAGTAATGACCCTTTATTCGTTACCAATTTTTTGTGTGAGATGAATGATAGTGAGTAATACCACATGCATAAAGGAAGGAGAAGGGATGTTTATGGGAGATTCCTTCCTAACAATCCTAATTCACTCCAACTAGTTGAATATCAAAACTTATCAGAAGAAGAAGAAGATCCACACCCCTTTGCAAATGCATATCCTGATCTGACTAGTTCTGAAGTCTCCTCTGAAGATCAAAATCAGCTTGAGAATCCCCTTGCTTTGGAACCACATCAAGCAGGCATGGGTGATGCAAATGGGAACAAAACCAACCAACCAAATTCTCCTTTTCCCGTTGCCTAGTAGAATGAAGTTTGAAACATCAAGAACATCCCTGCTTCAACACTCCCAAAGTTTTATGGAATTGTCATAGAAGATCTTGATACCTTTTTATTTGAATTTGACATACTCTGTAGGAGGTATGATTATACTATTGATGCCCATTGACTTAAGTTATTTCCCACCACTCTAAAGGAAGTTGCATTAATATGGTTCATGACCCTGGGTAGAAATACTATGGCAACTTGGGAAGACATGAAGACCAAATTCCTTGAGAAATACAAGGAATATTGTAGGAGTAGTGACATGAGAGGAGGTGAGATTTTCAAGATGTAGCAGAAGGAAGATGAGAGCCTAGAAGACTACATTGCAAGATTTTTGTTTTTCCTACAAAGATCTCCACACCATGCACTTAACGAGGATTCACAAAATTTTCTCTTCCTGAAAGGAATCAATGACAACAACACTGATGTCTTGGGCCTCATGGCATGAGGAGATATCTCCCAAGTTCCTTGGGAGGATATCAAGAAAATATGCCTGAATTACTCTAGGGAAACTTCAAAGAAAGGGAGAGCTTATCAGTCTTCTATGGGCAAGTCAACTACTGGCGGAGTTTCAAGGATGGAGATCACTCATTTGCTAATAGATTTAAGGCTAAGAAGAAGCAAGAAGAGGCAGAGATGATGTTGACAGAGTATTGTCCCCACTACAGAAAAAAGGACTGCAGATGTAAGATAGTAGCTAACCTAGAAATCAAGTAGATTTCACTTGAGTTCAAGCTAATTTAGATTAAAGAAGACCAAGTTTACTATGTTGCACAAAGAAAGCCTTGGGCTCTAAGACAAGGTATGCCACCAGATCCACTATCCTATGCTAGGCCATATTTTAACTCTTATTCATCTGGTAACCAATGGCAGCCCCAACACCCACCCAGTTATGGGGGATATCCACCACAGCCTTGGAGTAACCCTCCAAATGCTTGGCCTAGTCATCAAAGTTCTCCACCTCAGTGGTAGCACCCTTAGGGGAATTGACAGCAATTCCAAGGAAACTAGCAACCACCTCCAGGAAATTGGCAACAAACAAATCAATGGAGAGGAGGAAAACAATAGCCTACTCAGACAACCAATTACATGCAACCACCTTCTCAGTCCCAATAGCCTGCCCTAATGCCTCCACCTGCTAATCCAAGCTGAAATGCACCTAAACCAACTCAGCTGCTAGCTCAACACACACCCAATCCCAATAACAAACCACACCAACAACTTGAATAATCTGCTGACTCAAATCAATTCCTTGCATATGCTGTGAGTGTAAGTGATATCTATTTGCATTTAGGAACCACTCTACTAGGCCCATCATTAATGAGCTCCCTATGGAAGAGGAGGAGGAGCCTCATAATGACCCCATTCAACTAAATGTACCTAAAAAATCCTAAAGCAGTCCTAGTCAAACATACCGAGCAAGAACCACCATTTCCTTAGAGATTGGAAGTTTCCAAGAAGAAAGGATAAAAGGAGGATACCACTTTTGATATCTTGGATCAACTAAAGCATATATGTGTTTAGATACCCCTATTTCAAGCCATAAAGAATGTTCCAATCTATGATAAAGCTATCAAGGAGGCTTGTCTTAAGAAGCCAGGAAGGAAGAAGAAAGACCCAACTACAATTCATGTGGTGGGATTGCTAGTTGATATCATGTTGGGAAAAGTGACTATTCCCAAATATAATGACCCAAGCAGTCCTGTGGTAGCAGTTGTCATAAACGGGATTAAAGTGAAGAATGCTCTGATTGATCTAGGGGCAACAATCAATGTAATGACCAAAGACATCCTGCAACAACTAAATATTGTAAGTATGAGATCTACTCCTACTATCCTAAAGCTTGTTGATAGCTCTACTATAAAGCCTGATGGTGTAGTGGAGGATGTTGTGGTAGTTCTAGACTCTTGGGAATATGCAATAGACTTTATGATTCTTTCTCCTAAGGCTACACTAGGTGGGTATCCCATCATTCTTGGAAGACCTTGGTTGGCAAATACAGATGCATACATTGGATGTTGTTCTGGTGACATAAACATTTTAGGTGGAAGGAGTACTAAAAAGTTTGTTCTCTATCCACCTGCTCAGCCATCTCATGTTGAAGAAGATTTTGTATGGCCACAAGTTGGTGAAGAGGTCGAGGAAGTTAATTCTGTGGCACAACTTATGATGATAGGAAGAAGCTCTTTCATGTAGTTCCAAGATGAGGATGAAGTGCTGACTAATCTCATTTGGAACCATTATGAAGTGGAAGAAGCATCATCTTCTACTTCGGTTAGGACACTTCTGTTTGCTCTTCCTATAGCCACTGTCCCTGCAAATGTTTTTCTTGCAATCACTCTTCCTGCAACAACCATTCCAAAACACACTCTTCCTGTACCAAGAGGTATGTTGCATACATTGCTGCCGTGTGAACTAAAGGTACCATGTATTAATGAAGTAGCCATGATAAAATTAACCACACAAATCTAAGTTTCAAAAGGTAAATACCTGAATGTCAATAGTAAATTGAATGAAGAGCAACAACTGTTATTGAAAAATCTATTAAGATCCCATCAACATGCATTTACGTGGGATTATCATGATATGAAAGGTCTGGATCCTAAAATTTGTACACACATAATTTATATCAAAGATGATTGCACTCCAGTAAGATATCCACAAAGAAGAATCAACCCTACGTTAAGAGAGATTGTGAAAGGAGAATTACAGAAATTACTAGATGTGGGATTTATATACCCAATTTTAGATAGTCAATGGGTGTCTCTATTAGTGATTGTGCCCAAGAAAGGAGGGAAATGGCGAGTTTGTATTGATTATAGAGAACTTAATTCTACCACCAAGAAGGATCACGTTCCTTTACCCTTCATTGATCAAGTTTTGGACACACTTGCAAGAAAGTAATATTTCTCTTTTCTAGATGGATTCAGCGGCTACAACCAGATCCAAATTGCACTAGAAGACCGTATTTACCTATCCATGGGGGACCTATTCCTATTTGGTGCTCCCATTTGTCTTGTGCAATGCACCTATAACTTTCTAGAGGGAAGTCATTAGCATCTTCTCAAACATTTCTCATAATTGCATGGAGATTTATATGGACGACTTCACCACTTATGGTGCCAACTTTAATCAAGCATTGGAGAATCTCAAGAGAGTTCTGTAGATATGTGAGGATCAAAACTTGTCCTTGAATAGTGAAAAGTTTTTCATGATGATGCAAGAAGGTGTAGTTCTTAGCCACTACATCTCCCACAAAAGAATTCAAGTAGACCCTACAAAAATTGAGGTAATCACAAATCTGCCTACACCTATAAAACAAAAGGATGTTAGGAGTATCTTGGGTCATGCAGGATATTACAAGTGATTCATCAAAGATTTCAGCAAGGTAGCAACACCATTATATACTCTTCTCACTAAGGATACTAAATTTTAGTGGATTGAAGATTGTGACAAGGCATTTTATGACTTGAAGACAACTTTGACAAATGATCCTATACTTAAGGGACCCAATTGGGAGCTTCCTTTCCACATTCAAACTGATGCATTAGACTATGCCATAGGAGCATTCTTAGGAAAAAAAGAGGGAGTTGTTGAAAATTCTATTTACTTCGTCAAAAAAAATTTGCAAGGAGTTGAATTCAATTATACAGTGATAGAGAAAGAGATGCTCGCAGTAATTTATGCAATGAACAAATTCAGACATTACATAATGGGCTACCAAATATTTGTACACACTAATCATGCAACCATCAGGTATCTCATGAATAAACCTTTGATCACATGTATATTGGAAAGATGGTTATTGTTGATGCAGGAGTTTGATATAACCATTATAGATAATCCAAGGAAGGCTAATGTTGTTGTAGATTTTCTATCAAGGATAACTATATTAGAAGACAATCAACCCATAGATGACTCTTTCCTTGATGATAATATATTCTCTCTTAGTGTACAAATGCCATGGTATGCTGACATAGCCAATTACTTACTTATAGGTAGAATTCCTTCTCACTTCTCTCCAAAAGAGAAAAGGGCACTTATTGAAAGATCTTTTCCTTTCTCTTGGATTGTTGGATGTTTGTTTTATACTGGACCTGACCATGTCATGAGAAGATGTGTGAGAGAAGATGAGACATATGAAAATTTTCATGCATGTCACAACGAACCATGTGGAGGACACTTTGCAGCCAAGAGGACAACAATGAAGATTTTGAACACAGGATATTACTGGCCAACACTCCACAAGGATACATGAAGCTATACCAGAAAATATGATAGATGTCAAAGAATGGGCAGACCAACAAGGTCTGATGAGATTCCACTATGCCCTCAAGTAGGAGTCACTCCATTTGACAAGTGGGGATTAGATTTTGTGGGACCAATTGACCCTCCATCAAATGGTAAGTCTTATATACTGGTATGCACTGATTATGTAACTAAATGGGTAGAAGTTAAGACCATGAAACATGCAAGAGATAACAAGGTTGTAGAGTTTCTTTATGAGGATATTTTCACAAGATATGGAGCCAAAATTACATTAAATCTTGTTGCAACACTAGTGAATGAGTACAATGTAAGACACAAAAAGTCCACTCCTTATCACCCTTAGGACAATGGCCAAGTTGAGGTGACCAACAGGGAAATTGGAGCCATTTTGACTAAAACAGTAGCTGTTCATAGAAAGAATTGGGAAAATAGATTACCAAAAGATGTTTGGGCCTATAGGACAACATGGAAATCAACTACAACCTTCACCCCATTTGAATTACTGTATGGAAAGACAACCATGATGCCAGTGAAATTTGAACATAAGACTCTGTGAAATGTAGTAAATTTGGGGATGGATATTTTTGAAGCATAGAGAGAAAGAATCATGTAGCTAAATGCTTTGGATGAGATAAGAAGTGCAACCCTATAGCATATAGAGGTAGTACAGAATCAAAGAATCAAGTGGCATGAAAAATTCATTAAGGACATGAAGTTCAAATTGGGAGATTGGGCCTTGCTCTATGATTCAAGATACCAGGATAATACAAAAAAACTGTAGACAAGATGGCTAGGACTGTACGATTTTTTTGAGTTCATTCCTAATGGAGCTATTTAGCTCACCACCATTGACCCTTTTAGTTTCAAATTACTTGCCAATGGTAATCACCTCAGACTATACCATAAGCCAACTTGTAAAGAAGAGTTCTTGCAACAATTCATCCAACACTTAGAGCTTCCTGTAGCTGAAGGCAGTGGACCTAGTGTCCGTCCTTCAGCCTAATTGAGGTACGCACTTTCCATAATAAAGACTTTCACTTATGTGGAAGTCCACTTCTTCATCATCCGCCCATCCACCCATCCATCACCGCCTTTCTCTCTCTTCCACCTCACTTCATTCCATCTCCTCATTCCACCTCATCTTCATTTATTGCTAAATTCATTTTTCAACAAGGCGAGCATTACTTTATCTACGATCTTTGCAGAAAATCTTCCACACACTCAGGTATGTGTGCATTAATTGCTATCTTTAATCATCTTTTAAATACATTCATTTAATCACTATATGTTAGTATAGATGTTTGCATAAAATGCCATCATTCCCTGTCACATCATCACTCCCATCTTGCATATGTGGACACATGTCCAAATTTAGGTTGGGGGGAGGGGAATGAGAAATATGCAAATATTTTATTTTCCATGTGTCAAATCATATTGGGTTGTGTCAGAAATTTAAAAATGAGCCCATTTGAAATCCAAGGAAGGACGACTAGAAATTTAGTAGGTTGGTCCTGAGATTTAGCAGACACTGTAGGGAAGTGCATTCAGTATTCAAAAAGGGAATTGCAGGAAAAGATTTGCAGAGCATTAGTTTGGTTGCAGACAATGGGAGGTGGGTTAATTCGAAACGAACCCATGATGCATGATATTTTACTGTAGGATGCACAATGCCTAACCGAATTTAAAAATTGTGGATGGATAGATTACTTTTTGAAGTTGGATGATTTTGATGAAGGAATTTCCCTTGAATTTTCATAGAAATTTTCAAAAGGAAAAGCCACAATAAGAGGGTTAGAAGCTGTGGCAATAGAGGAAATAATTGCAAAGGTTACAAGGTTACCTATTGATGGTGAAAATTAACCTATCTCTAGAGACGCTAGGTCAACTAGGGATGAATTCACATAGCCAAATGACCCCCCATTGAGCATAGACAAACAGGGTGCAAAGAGAATGTCCCTTCCCAAGTTGTGGAAGTAGATAATCATGTATGTTATCAAATACATCACTTGTGAGGGTCACCAATCAAATTTGCATTCTTTGCACTTCAAACTTTTGAATCACATGAGACACAAAAAAATGATGAATGTTCCCAATGTGCTATATAGTCTTCTCTCAATCATGGTGGCCGAAACCCAAAAGGGTAGGGATAATTATGTTTCCCACCACTGCTTGATTAAAATGCTAGTTGAAAGGTCTCTCTCTGCATGATGTATCTGGAATGACCTGGGAAGAGTTTATAAATGTTGATCAAATTAGACCTGGATACTTGCAATCTAGGGCTTTACCTCAATATTGTAAGTCTAGTAGGAGAGTAAGCATGGTTGAATCCATTCCTAGTGCTTTAACCTCTGGTATGAATCCTCCTGCAGTAGAGGAAGCTATAGAAGTTAGTTCTTCTAAAATTGGGCACCCAAAAAAAGGAATCTTTTCTTCGTCGGATTCTGATGATGAAGTTCCACTTGAATGAAACCCTCATGAAAACTAGGGCACAATAGAGAGAGGTAGAAATGAGAAAAGACAAGGCTAAAACATGACTTGTAGAAAGAAAAGGGCCAATTTCTAAGAAGAGGAAAGTCGATATTGTTCATCCTGTAGCTGAAGGAAAACATGAGAGGCCTTCCAAGAAATCAAGACCAGCTGGGCCTATGAGCGGTATGCCTCTGCAGGAAAGCCCTAAACCTGGTGAGACCTCATATGAGTAGAAGACATGTTTAAGAAAGCAGTAAATATAACACTGGCCGATCTTGCTAGCATTGTGAAAGAATTGAAGGAAAATCAGAACCTCCTGCAACATGAGCAAGAGGTCTTGTAGTATGAAGTCCTACAACAATAACTAGAACCAGAGCAGGAGTTCCTACAGCCGTAACAAGAACAAGGGTCCCTGCAACAAAAGGAAGAAGAAACAACACTGTTATAGCCAGAGATAACTGGACAACCTAAGTCTATGCAAATAATTCCATATGAGGAGTTGTCATCAAAAAAAGACTGGTGGGCATTCATAATCCTCTTGAATTTATAGTACATGTAGTAGTCTTGAATCTATGAAAAGAAATATAAAGAAGGGAGGTGTTGATGGTGTTTTTTGCACAACTCAGATAGAATGTGATATTCTATCTCTCTTGAAAAGTAAATCTCTATCAGCAAGCCTCAAGAGATAACCCCAAGGTCTCTAATGTTAGGTCTTGACAATGCATAAACAACTTAATGATAAATGTGAAAATGTTGGTAATCACAAGGGGCCTTACAAATGAACAATGCTAGAAGCCTACTTTCATCAGATGCAACAATATGGTGATGCTTTTAATCCTAAAACTAACCCATATTCAAAATAAACAACAAAAGAGATAAGGGTTGAGAGAGATTCTATTCTAAACTAACTCCTAAGATTAATCACCACAATTATGAAAGCTGCAAATGGACAGATCTCCAATAAAACCAATCTCTGCTTGATCAAGGACAAGCCCACAACTCTGCAGAAATGGTGCAATATTCTAAAGAAACTAAAGATTTTCAGACTATGAATATTCATCTACATACCCACTAACTGACACAATGTAAACAAACATCCACAGTTGAACTTTAGCACAAAATAAAGCCTAGACTAACTTTACACAACTTACAATTAGCAAATTGCTAAAAGTATGGACCGAAGATCGATCAACATCTTAAACATTTCACCATCATTGCAAAAGAATTGAAAACTAACATCTAACATTGAGAATTGAGAACAAGAAACCATAAAATATCAAAGATAAATACAAAGTTTTCCAAATCAACAAATAAGTTGCATTACTTCTCCAGTATTACATAACAATTTCAAGTCTCTCCTCTCCTACAGCTACTAACTTCTCATAACTTGGCCAATTATGATGTTTACATCTTCTAATCAACTCTGCTAATCTAGTCTAACCTCTTACAAATGAGAAGACACTAACATTTTATAGAAAATTACATTTTGAATCAAAGGCCAAGATTAAATCAATCCAATGGCACAAATTACACCTCTAGAAGTATCCAGCAGTTACATTTAATTTGAGAGCTCATGGTACATCATCATCCAATTGCATAAAAGCAGTTACATCATGGAACAATGGGAAAACAATATTATGTCAAATTGCCATTAATGAAAATTCTGATTGGATGATGAAATTAGCTTCACATGTCTTCCAGAAACTCCTTCCAGCTATAGGCAATTTGGGCACGAATTCTTATGCAAGCCCCACTTTTAAAATTTGAATTGAATTCTTCCATACTTCCCTTTTGGCACAAATCCATATTTAAGTTCCCCTTTTAATATTTATTTAATCTTGAAAAATAGATATCATCATTAGTAGCTCACATGTTGGGAGTGGAAATGCATAGTGGGAACAAAAATTGGAGGAGAGAAAAAGAAATGAAAGATTGGAGGAAGAGCTAATGGAAATTTTTATTTTCAAATTTTTTTTCTCCATCTCAAGAATTTCATTTTCGGGAACATTTTAAAATTTCAAGAAAAAAATTCTATTTTGGAAAAAATTGCATTTCGGGAAAAATTTCTATTTTAGGAAAAATATTTCATTTTGGAAAAAATCCATTTTTGGAAAATTTCAGGTTTTTGAGGGGGTCTTGGAATTTTTCGAAAATGCAAATTTTGGGATTTTGTGGAGGTCATGGAAATTTTGGGATTTTCCATCAAGGATGGAAATACCTGTATTCCCTGCAAGGTCAAAATCCCCTAAACCTCATAGCTTTTTTTCTAGAAGGAATTTTCAAAAAGTTCAAAAAGCAACCCTACCTAATTTTTCGTCCTCTATCCATGGGTGCAAAAATTTTTTTTTTCTAGTTTTGGAAAATTTTGGGATTTTGAGGGGACTTGGAAATTTCCAAAATGGAAATTTTGGGGATTTCCTTTAGGGACGAAAATTCCCCAATTCCCTGTAGGGTCAAAACCCCCTAAACTCTATAACTTTTTTTTTTAGAAGGAATTTTCAAAAAGTTCAAAAAGCAACCTGGCCTAATTTTTTGTCCTCTATCCACGGGTGCAAAAAAGATTTACATATAACACTGAAAATTCACTTCAAAATTGCCATTTTCAAATTCTAAGACAGACAAATTTCTCTTGGAGCCTCAAAATATTGTCCTCATCAAACCCAATCTAGACTTAATCCCAAAATAACCTCCCAAGAAGAGCAAAACAAAATTTGACCAAGCCAAGAAGTAGAGATGCAAAAGAAAAGAGAGGGTCCTCACCTCTGGTGTGGTGTGTGTGCAAAAGTTGCACAACATGAGGAAGAATGGAAAAAGGAAAAAAAATAATTGAAGGAGAAAATTTGAAAAAAGGATGAAGAGATTGAGGATAAAAATGTAGAAATTGCTACTCTGAAGCAGAGGGTAGATGATATGTCAGCCTTGATGCCAAAGATTTTGGAATGTAGAGATCCTCCAAGGGTCTATGCTCTGCTCCTGAAAGAGAAATATCTCTTTTAAGATGTTGAGACTTGCCTCATGTTTGAATCCATCTATTGATACTCCTATGGAATTTTTCAATGCTTATAGGATTGCCTCCTCTGAAATGAAGAATTTGCTATGTGAATTTTATTTACATAATTATGCTGTCACAAAAGACCATGATTGGAACCCACTGCTGTATGTTGGGGATGTTCAATTGAGAGCATTCATGTCTTGGGTGCAAAATGAGATTAGTTGGGGACAAAAACATGGTGCTTATAAACAATTGGAGTCTGATATCCCTTTTCCCGTTAGGATTGAGTCAAGCAACCCAAGGGATATTTACAGAGAATGGCATAAAATGTTGCTTAGACCAAGTTATGGCAACAAGGTTATGCCTTGGATTGAGGCAGTTTACAGTGAGTATGAGGTGAAGACATCAACAAAGGAGGAAACCATGAGGAGATACCTATCACAAAGATGGAATAGTTTGATTGATGAGCTAAAACAGGTTGAGCCCCACTCCATCTAGAATTATGTTGCAACATTAAAAAGAATTAAGAGATATATCCAAATTGGTAGAATAGAGGGAAGATTTTGGCTTCCCTTGACTTTCCAGCCACCTATGCTCATGTGGCCAGTACCAAATTTTAGATTCTACCAGTATGACCCTATTGTAGAGAGCCAGAGATGGGACAAACTTGACAGATTAGGAGGATTCTATTGAGATCTTGATTCATGTACTGCAACCACTGATGTCAGACAACTCTTAGTTGCAAATTTTAGAGCTTTGACAAAGCAAAAGAACAACTCTTCCTTTGCTGGAGGACCATCAAGACGTTAGGTTGGGGGGAGTGATGAGCCTAGTTTTTGGTCTAGTTTTGGGGAGAATCTATAGTCTATTTTCCCATAGATGTCATGTACTTTAATGCTTAAGTGTTGGTATTGGCATAATGTTTCCCTCAAACCATTGACATTTGATCTCTGCAAACTTTAATGATATTTGGTATAGAATGTGAACTATCTATATTGATTTTGAATGTGGTTATTGAACATTTCTTAAGGTGGTTATAGATGTCTAGTTTTTATGCGTATTGACCTTGCCATGTAGATTTAATGTGCTAAGTTGAGGAAGACACTACCAGTTGGGCATGCACCATGACGACCAACAAAGGAAGTGCTCCAAGTCAAAGAAGACTGGTGGCAGAAGATTCTCCATGCAGCCGATCATAACCACCTTGTTGTAGTGGAATTTTAATGTTTGAGCATGCACGAGAATTACCGCTATGTTGAGTCTACATCTGACTTGCATGTCTAACCGAATTCCTGCATGCGTAATAACCATTCTTGCTCCACTTTCTCTATTTTCCCTAATTGTTGTCCTCCCAGTCATGGAGTTGACTACCTTGTTTAGTTGTTAGCATAAATAATAATCTAATGCTCCTTCCTCCTAGTTAGTCAGTCAGTCAGTCAGTTGATTAGTAAGAACAAAGGAAGAGGTTGGATGATTTGATATTGTATTCCAATTTTGTTTTATAATGAATGGAATAAAGTTACGAGTTTGAGCATTTGAGTTCTTGTTAGTTTAGAGTATACTTATTGAAGGGGGCCCACTTGGTGAGTAATCCATTTCATTAGTTTAGCATTAGTTTAGTATTACTTGCTATTCAATACTTAGTTGAAAATTTGGCATCAATTATTCCTACAACCACTGGAAGTCCATTATGTGTCTGTTCTTGTAGCCAAAGTAGACAAAGTAGTTTCTTGTTTGTTGCTTAAATCTCTTATTTCAGTCATGCATTTCGGTTTAGCATAGTTGTTGGTTGATGCTTAGTATTTGCTTTATTTCCTTTTCAGCAAATTACTTTCATCATTGTGTTTCTTAGCTATAGAATGCAATGACTACTTGAGCCCCTAGTGCACATACAATACTGGCCCATTTCAAGTTCACGTCCTTGGGTTAACAATTTAAATGGACCTTCATGATGATTAAAGTTGCTATTTAGGTTAGATGCCCAATCTCTAAATCATGGCTATAAAGGCTTAGTTATGAATCATTGTAGGAGGCCAACAGTGCCTACAGACTTTGAGGGAATTTTTCAACAAATAATTGATGATAATTCTTTTCCCACATTCTTTGAAGGTCCCCCTTCTCCACCACGAGATACTTCTATTTTTGTTCAGTCAACTAAAAAAAAGGAAAATGTAAGTGTTGAAAGTAGAGACACTAGATTAGTGGCATCTTCCCCAACATAGTTAAAGAGAGCAGTCAAGAAGAAAAGAAAGAATATTACTACAATGATAATTGAAGTAGATACAATTTCCATGTTGATGTAGGGTCACCAGAAGCCCAAAAAGGCTAAGAGGATGTAAGGGATTGTCACTGATTCCACTACTGGGCATCAATTGTTGGAGATTGCTAATCTAGAAAAGACCTAAATGAAAATGAGATAATGGAAACTGACTACAAGGTTGGTCATGTTGATATGGGGCCATCTACTTTAGAAGGAAATGTATATCATGTTGATTACTTTGTTAATGCATTGATCAAAAGAGCAAAAGAACTAAAAAAAGAGAACCTTTAGTTGCAATCTCATAATATTTCTTTAAGAAATTTTATTTCATCAATTGTGACTCCGACCACTGAGGAAGGTATTGATTATGACACTGTGCAATAGGTGAGGAAAAATTTACATTATGCTAAAGCTTCCAGTGAATGGATAAAAGGGCTTTATCAGGATGGAGTTTTCGACATTAGTAAATTTAGGAAATTCTTTTTAATGTGTCTGATAAAAGAAAGGAATTGGTAGGTGAGATCCAGTAGATCAGGAGAGAACATAGTAGCACATTTTTTCTTTCAAAGGAAATTGAAGAATTAGTCTCCATGGAGCACTCTTTGTTAATAAGAGAAAAATTGGTGGATTACCCTAAAGAAATTGACCCTAGTTGGTATGATTCATTGGAGTGGAAATTGACAATATATGAAGACTATATGAAGGAAATTGATGAAGTGTTAGAAAAATACTTTGACATATTGGTGCAAATCAAGGAAAACTTCAATGCTCTTGAAGTGGACCTCACAGATGGGTTCAGTGGAAATGTACTAGATCTTGCAGACATATTGAGGGAATTTAAAGAGGTGTATCATAGAGAAGTAGTTGATCCTAAGAAAGCTACTGCAAACTCCTTCAGAAAATTGAGTAAGTTACAGACCTATATGAGTGCATTTAAGTTGGAAAGTGAGAACATCTATGAAACGCTAGTTGAGTCAGACCGTGCACTTTCAAGATGGAGGACAAGATTGAAAATCACCATGACTCCAAGAAGCAAAAACATCACTGCAATTATCACCAAGTATCGGGAATACATGCAAAGAGTAAAGGCACATGAGGCATTACTGAAGGAGCAAGAGGTGGAAATAATTGAAAGCAAAGGAGTCGGTACTAGGAGTATTGTTTAGTTTTTAGTTTTTATGTTATTTTTTTTAATTTGGTTCTCTTGATACTTCAACGAATTTTTATTTTAATTTCTAAAATGGCTGTCTTCAAGAAACTGTTATCAAGACAAAAAAAATCTACTATTTTTACTGCTTTTCTGTTATTTCAATATAGAAAGACAATGGTGAAGTTCATGCATACATAATCTTTGAGTTATGGTGTGTGGATTTATTGTTCTTTTGTTGAGTAGTTTTCCAGTGGATTTTCTATTATTGGAATGATATATTTTTGGTTAGTTTCATTGCCGTGGAATTTTTATTTGTGAATAAAGATTTTATGGTGATGGATGTGTAAGGATTTCTAAGTATAATTTAGGTGATTTGATAGTTTAAGCTTTTATTGTTTAAGTTGTGTGGATGCCTTTAAAAATTATTTATGTTGAATTGTTAGCTTTTGTTAGCTTATAAGTTACGGATGTTGAACTATTATATTCTATTCAAGGAATGGATTGATATTCCTTTTAGTTATTTATCAAAGATTGTGTAAATGAGAATGCAATAGGAATTTATAAGTAGTGTGATAAGTGTTGTTCTTTAAAAATGATGTAGAATCACATATCAAATTCAATACCATGGAATACAATATAAAATATAAAATATCACAATTTCATGGAATAAAATATAAAATATCAACTACAGTTTGGAATATGATTCATGAAGATTGAAGTGCAATTTAAAATAAAATATCATGAACTGAAATGATTCACAATTTCATTGAATACAATATAAAATATCATCAACTACAGTTTGGAACAATGGAAACTGATTCATGAAGTGTAGTATAAATACCTAAAAGCTACTAATTCTCTTCCATTTCCCAAATAGAGTCAGGGTCCTCAAACTGGTGTTCATCTTGAGATAAAGTAAAAGAGTCGTGTTGATTTTGAGTTTTCTCTTCATTTTCTTTGGCCTGTGTCTCAAATTCAACATTCATTATGTGATTTGTGTCAATGTCATCTATCCCAATCCCACTTCCATTGCTAGTGCCACTAGTACTAGCATTTAGAATTGGAGTGTTGCACAACTTGGTCCCTCTTCTTTCACATGTGGACCTCTAGATTGTGAGTACCCTTTCAAAAGGAATTTTTTTGACATTATACACAGTTCCTTTCAACCTCAAGAAATTTTCCAAATTCTTGTCTAGCTTGTTTCTTAACTTTGATTTCAAAAAACCCAACGTACTAAAAACTCTCTCATCCTCCATCGACTCCAATATCATTGTCTGACATAAATCAACAAGTTTGAAATATTTTGATATCGAATCACACAATATTTCACTCTGACCGAAATTTGTCCAAACCTTTTTTATTAATCCCGGTTCAAAGGCCTTCTTCGTGCCCATGGATTTATATTGGTCCCTCATAACTATTACAAAACTCCTAGATTTTTTTCTAAGCTTAGCTTCATTTAAAATTCCTTCTATTGTCCACTCATTGTATGTTACACTTTTCAAAAATTGTTCGATCAATATTTTTACTTGATCTTGAAAATATTTTGGGTTATCTCGGTTTGCCAAAAATTGAGGATACACAATACCCATGGCTTCAAGTATTTCATGTCTAGGGAATCTTTCATGAATCTCTAAGGAAAGAGATTTTGCAATTTCCTTCAAATTATCACTAACAAATTTAACAATGCCATTAAAATCTTCCTTGTTAATAGCTAGAGCGTCTATCTTACAATGGTACATTGGTATCTCATATCCATGTACACAGATACATAAGTTCCCACTTGCATTAAACAATAAATAATTATCAAGATTATTCAAATCAGTAATATTCTACCACATGAAATAATTTGGGCCTTCTTGTGTTAGATCTAGATATAGATGATCGAGGGACAAGCATGTATGTTTATGTAGATTGGCATATTCATTAAAATACATAGTTTCGTCTTGGGCTTTCTTCACAAGATTGTTCATCACATCCAGCATGGGGAGAAGACTAGCTAAATTCAAGAGTGTCTCTATATCGCTTAACCTATGTAAGAGGTCAGAGGCTTTGTCTACTGTGCTGCAATGCTTGTACATCACTCCAATCAAGGATTGATATTTTGAAAGAACTTGTTGCGCTAGTCCATGCAGGGAGAGCCATTTGGTATCTACATCCTTGAGAAGCTTGTTTCTTGGTGTTATTCCCTCAACAAAATTTTGAAATTCTACAAAACGTTTGGGACTTCGACAAAAGTATGCATGGATCTCGCGGACTAGATTTTCAACTTTTGATACTGTAGGAAACTTGCTTACAATTTTGAATGCTAAATTCATTCTATGGGTCATGCAGTGAATGCCAAGCATGTATGGTGCACAAGCAGTTTGTAACTTTGTGCAAACATCGGTCCTTTGACCTTGCATCACTGCAGCTCCATCAACTTCTACACACACCAACTTTTTGGCAATTGTCAACTCATCCATACCTGCAATTTCATTCAAAGATTTCTTGACTAGTTCAAATAGATTTTGCAATGTTTAATTGTCCATTTTATGAACATAAAGGTCCGAGCTTGGAAAACATGTCATTCTACAATATACAAATGCATACAGACCCAAGAAGTATTGTCTACCATAGTAACTTCATTTAAAGATAATGCAATGACATTTGAATCTTTTACTTTCTCCTTTAAATCTTCCTTTTCCACTGTAGCAAGATAGTTTTCCCATTCCCATCCAACGTTTACTGACTAATGTGAGAAGGGATAGTGAGAAACACACAAATAAGATAATAAAGTAGAATATTCTGGTTAGTCTGTCATAGGATTCCCTCTAGAAAAAATATGAAAAACAACACTCATCTAAACAATTTTTGACAGATTTGCTACTTCCATTGCTTTTCCAAATTGAGCCTCAAGTGTACCTTTACATGTAGCAAGCTTCGACATTATTTGTTCATGCTCTTCATAATCCATGACATACCTAACATGAAGACATTTTTCCTTTAATTTCCATCATACGAGTGATTCTTCCTTTCCGTCTATGATTTGTTTTTCATAAACTTTACCGATATGCTTTTCTATAGTGTCAATGTTTAGTTGCAATGTCTTATCTCTTTCATATTTCCAACTACAAATCATACTTTTGTCCAATGTTTCACTTTCAATATCATTTGCTTTCCCCACTGGTACAATGAATGGGTACTTTGACAACCAACCAAGTTGAAAATTCCTTGAAATTTCCCACTCACACCCCATTTTCTATTTGATTTTCCTTTTCTAGCTACCAACATCATCCTCATCCAAGTCAATTATCTCATTTTGGCTAACCAAAGTATCCCTTGGAACATCTTCTATGGTATTTCCATCCTCATTTGATACATTTTGATTTAACTCAATTACAATCTCAACTTGACCTTTTGGTGGTGGTGAGGTATTGTGAATGCCTTCTTAATTAATATTTGGTGGAAGAGTTGATGATGTAGCTCCATCTTGATTTGATGGATCAAAAGCTTTGAAAATTCCAAAGTAAGACTATATGGTACCTCTATTTCTAAGTTTTGGGCATTTTGATGGCCTCCCAGTCTCTTCACTACCCTGAGGAGTGGCATGAGCTCACCCTTGCTGCTCAACATATTGATCTCTCACTTCAAATAAAAACTAGAAAAAAATGTCTTCTTGTTTAAGGACAGAGAATATAGATCCCATTCCCTACTCAATATCATCTTTAACTTTAACATTGAAGCAAGAATGAAAAAGAGATAAAGAAAACTTATTATTATAACTAATAACACTATGAAGAAATGATCACTCACCTTTAATTCTACGTTTTCAACTTTTGCTGACTTCTGAATCGAGAAGTAGAACCTCATAACTGAACACAATGTGTAAAAATAAATGATAGTTTCAATTGTATTTATATCAATCTATATTTGGCAAATTTCACAGGATTTTTAGATGGTATATTAAAAGTTGGGTGAATCCTGCGTGCTTATACAATGATACATTGTAATTTTCAAGGTGAAATGTGTCCTCAAATGTAATTATTTTTTAATGTTATTGGTGAAATAGGTCCTCATAAGAAACTATTTATAAATTTTAATTGGCGAAATGGGTCTTTAGAAGCAACTATTTGTAAATTTTAATTAGCTAAATGGGTGCTGATACAATGTTGTTTTAATAGTATTGGCAAATATGTAGGCATTTTATTACATGGTTTCGGGATTCCAGGCGAAAATATTAGTTGGTCCATTTGAAACATATAGTTTGTTATGGCGAATTTGTTGCTTAAATATGCCTCATAAAAAAAATCACTAGCAAATGGACATGCATTGGACCTATAATTCATACAATCCAGGCAATTTGGACCCCTATTGATTTGTGCAAATTTTCCATTTTCAACTTGGCTGATTTATAGAATTCACCAATTGGCGAAGATTTTCCAATAAAATTTTCCGTGCAACCAACTAAAACAAATGAAATGCCACTTCAACCACAACTAGTCATTTGTAACCCAATCCATACTTCAAAAATTATCACAATTTTTTTTGTGTTAATTTTTAACTTATTTTAAGTTATTAAGTGTTCATTCTCTTTTATACTCAAGGAATCATCTATCCATCAAAATAGGATAGACATCCACCCATGAAACAAGATTGGCATCCATCCAAAAAAACATGACGAGAATCCATCATCTATCCATCAAAACAAGATATGCATCCATCCATCAAAACATGATGAGAATCCAACATCTATCCATCAAAACAGGATAGGAATCTATCTATCAAAATAGGATGGGAATCCAACATCTATCCATCAAAGCATGATAGGTACCCATCCATTAAAATAGGATGGACATCCATCCATCAAAATAAGATGGGTAAAATGATCTAGCTAGAGACTTTAGACTCATATGAGTCACTCTCTAAAGAATATATTCCCTAAAGGAAGTGCATCGAGGTCCATATTTAGGAGTACATAATAATAATAAAAGACTTGAAACCCACCTTGGAATTTCAGCCTAAGGCCCTTGGGGAATCAAGTGATCCTTCTTGGACCCTTTCGAGTACACAAGGAATATATTTTATCTTGATATTAATATTTGAAATTATACCATTTTCACTTAAATGAATAAATTTTCTTGATTGAATTAATCTTATATTATTCATTAACATACTCCTTCTTAGATACTCCCTAAGTCCCATCCTCGAACGCGTGAGTACTAGGAACATCCTTTGTTTCACAAACTTCCTACATACCTTGCTTCCAAACAAGATCAAGGTATTAAATATGTAATTCTGTTTTCTAATTTGAGTTTCATGTGAACTATTGTGTGGGTACGTAGCCCTTTCTAGGGCCCCTTTTCCCCAGATAGTTCCTTTGTGACTACTACCCATGAAGGGAAGCAATAATTATAAGAAAATAGTCACCATGACTAAAAAAATTAACTAATTCTTAGTCCTAAAATATCGTCACCCTTGAAACCGTTGAAACTAAAATTTCATTCCCATAGATTAAATATCCAATAAATTACAAATAATAGGAACAAATTAATAAAATTCTATTAAAACTTTACAAGAATGTTTAATAAGTTTGAACTAGTGGGTTTTTGGTTCATTTGATTTAATCTTTTTAGATTATCAATTCAAGAGAGATTACTTGTCCCTTGGATTTTATTACCAAGAAGATGTCCCTTATTTCTCCCTGACAATTTAAAGGGATGATACCACAAACGTCATTATTGAAGCTTTGTTAGGCTATAGATGCAGTAGCTCAAGCGCAACAACATTACTCGTAAACATGAGCCAGAAGCATCATTGATACCAAATACTGTTAGTTTTGGTTTCAATTTATTGTTTAAAGTTTCCTAACTAAGAAATGAAAATATGATACTAATTACTTGCATAATGAATCACACTAATACTAATTACTTGAAAATGAAACTAATTTAGCTAACACTAATTGTAAATACCAAACTACTTTAGAAGGAAATACTGATTAACAATGAATTGAGCTAATACTAATTACTAAGCTCTTATGTAAAATAAACTTATCTAATTATATAATTTATCCAATTCATTTTTTAAGAATAATTTCTAATTAATCTACTACTATTCACTTTTTAGAATAAAAATAAAAAATTAAATGAGTTAAACTATTTTGCAAATACAAGTGATAAAATCTACTAATTACTAAGCTCTTTTGTAAAATAAACTTATCTAATTATATAATTTATCCAATTCATTTCTTAACTAATTAAAATTCATAGTTAAACTTTATCTATTTTTTTGATAAAATCTACTAATTTCTTTACTTTGAAATGAATGTTAACTTTATCTAGTTTCCTAATTAAAGATAAAATCACCTAATTCAAATTCTTATAAAGAAATAAATATTAATACTTTGCATTCAAAATTTGTTTTGTACTAAAAATTTAACGAATAATATTTGTTTTCTTCACTAAGCAATCATTATAGGATAGGTTTTTCTAATAGTTCTATTCTCAACTTCCTTACCAAGGTTTATTAATCAATTTGAAAATAGAAGATGGCTAAAACAACAAAATTTCATATAATTTGAGAACTTCAAAATAAGTCTTTAACTTGAAAATCTAATGTAAAAGAGTTTTTATTTCATGAACTCTTTGCCGTTTGAGAGTTACTAGTTTAACTTCTAAGATATAGAATGAACTGTTCAAATTTTGATTTGTTTCATTTTCATTTATTAAGATTCTCATTAAATGAATTTATTGTTTATCTTGGACTAAAATATTTTTTTTTGGTTTGATGGATTGAAACTCAAGGTGTTTGAATTGTCTATTTCTGTCTTATAATTAGCTAATATTTTTTGATCTTTCAAATAAATAAATAAATAAATAATCCAAATATTTGATTTATCTAAACTAATTCACATAATTCTTCATACTAATTTTGTTTGCATGATTAACTAATACTAATGCCTTTAAAAAAAAAAAGATTATACTAGTTTTCTTAAAAGTTACTTTAAAAATATAAATTCATTTTCAAGATAAATAAACTTAAACTATTCTAAACACTTAAAATAATTTTGCAAATTTGAATTTAACTAATAACAATTCTTTTTGAAATTAAATAAACTTAAAACTATGTTAAACACACAAATAATATTTTGAAAATATAAAGTTAGTTAACACTAATTCTTTAAAAAAAAAAAGCATTTAAACTATTCTAAACATTTGAAAATTAATTTTGCAAATATAAATTTAACTAATACTAATTTTGCTTTGAAAATAAATACTAATTATAATATAAATTTAACTAATACAAAATCAATTAAACCAATACTTATTACTTTTGAAAGTAAATAGTAATTAATTTTGTAGAAAATATTATTTTTTAAATCCTTCTACAAAATAGATTTAAATCAAATCAGTTTAGGATTAGTTCTCATTTTCTGATCACCAAGATCCACAAGGGTGAGGTGAGAGCATACAACAATTATATAATCCTATTTATAACTTAAAGTCAATAAATCCAATTACTACTTTACTCTTAACTAATTTATCTTTCATCATGAGAATAAGTAGACCAATTAACCATATGTTAGTAAAATGAAATATTTATTCATAACTATAACTATTCAATTATCAACAAAGCCATCCATTCCCACCATACATAGAAAATGATGTGCATAAGATTATAAATGTTATCTATTATTTCCTACAAGTATTAACCCCAACCTTAAAACATTTTAAGTGAATGCATTTATGTTACCACATTTCTTCCATTGAATTAATTAGGTTCTAGAATAATATCAATATTTATTATTAACATACACCAAGATTACCTTTGAATTTTATCTTAGAATCTTTCAAGGATGATGGTTTATTCAAAAATTATGGTTTATTCAAGTCTATCCTTAAAGGGGTAATAAATATATCCAAGTATAAATCATTATCTATAACACATTGTATTTTTGGGTCAAGACTTAAATAGGGCCAACACAATATAAGAACCTACTAAAATTCGTAAATATAATATTATTCTAAAATGATATATAATTCTGTAAACTATCCAAGGACATGAAATTTCCAACCCTTTAAATCGCATCAATCAATCACATGTACTATGATCATATTCTATTCTTATAATTAGTATATTAATCTCAAGAAACACCTCTTTATTACAAATAATATTCAATTACCTCTATTACTAATTTTAATCCTATATTTTATACAAGATAATAAATTTACTAAACAAGAATTATATTCTTTATCATTAGTAGAATAATCTCAAGCAACACCTCTTTATTACAAATAATATTCAATTACCTCTATTACTAATTTTAAGCCTATATTTTAATCTATTACTAATAGTTAATATCTTGGATTGAGATGGAAAGTGGGAAGAGAGGTGGGAGTGGGTGTTTGAAATCTTCAGAGGGAGATGGAGATGGAGAATTTGAACTAGACGATGCTGATGCTTTGTTGCTGGTGGTGATGGAAGGCTGTTGGTCTCGTCTGCTTCGCGGATGCTATGCCGGGCTCTTCGTTCTGTTGGCCTGCAGTTGGTTGTGAGGTGTTGCTTGGCAGGTTGGAGTGGTTGGGTGGGAATAGGATCAGGAGCTCCATTTTGAATTGAGATGGCAAGGATGTTGTTTCTGATGCTAAGGATGACCTTCTTGCTTCCATGGCTCTTGTTTTTTTGCTTGGGTCTGGGTTGCTAATGGTGGATGTTGCTTTGGGTTGTGGCTTGGTGTTTTCTCTGGTATATTTTTACAGCCCTTTCCAACATTTTGCTTCCCATTTCTTGGTTTCTTGGTAGGTTTTGTTTGTTGGTGGTTCTCTATTGATGCTCTCTAATTGTCTTTGTACCCTTCTATTTGGGAGGTTTTTGCTTGAGGGCTATCTTTTTGGTCATATTCTTCATGTTGTTTTGGCTGGGTTTGGGTTGCTAATGGTGGATCTTGATTTGGGTTGTAGCTTGGTGTTTTATCTGGTATATTTTGGTGGCCCTTTCTAGCATTTTGCTTCCCAGTTCTTTGTCTCTTGGTGGGTCGTGTTTGCTGATGGTCCGCTGTTGGTGCTCTCTACTAGCTTATTGATGTGGGTGCTCTATATTTGTACCCTTCTTTTTAGAAGGTTTTTGCTTGAGGTATTTATTTTTGTAAACATTTTTTATTGTTGTGTTTTTGTGTCTCTCTTAGCCTTGGTGTTGTGGGTTTGTGTGGAGTTTTGGGCTGCTTCTTTAGGGGAATTTTTATTTTGGCTTTCACTAGGTCTATGAAATTTTTATTGGAAAGGGTGAGAGTGAACCTCTTTTCTTCTCATTTGGAGAATCTTGGAAACTTCATTTCATTGAAGCTCTATTTTGCAGAGGGGAGATATTTTTTGTTGGAGTTTTTGGGCTAGCTAGGCATTGGTCCGCTGTTGGCTTATTCTAGAAAGGTTGGCTAGGGGTTGTCTTTTTTTTTTATTATTCAAGGGGTAGATTCTTTTGAACTAGAGCTACGAACTAGAATACAACCATTCAACAATACCACCCCAATGGGGTTTGAACCTTGGTGGCAAGAACAACAATGCCACCTTTAAACCATCACACCATGCCAATACTGGTAGGCTAGGGGTTGTCTTGAGATCCATACTGAAAATCCTATTTTTGATGACAACCCACATGGTTTTAAGGCCAAAGGGTACTATTGCTACCCCTTTTGCTATCATTGTTACTATGTATGTGATCATGTTTAAGGATTATTTTTCTGCTGCAATCTCAGTTGTGAAGTTGTTCTTGTGTGACCTTTGGGTCGTGACCCTCCCTAAGATGGTGAAGTTTATTCTTATGAAGGGAGTTTATTATCATTTTAAGGCTGATTTGTTGTATTGGCTAAAGGCTCCTTATTTTTTGTTGGTGATCAAGGGTCTCTCATGGGCTGAGCTATTACAAATTATTTTTCTAAAGGCTCAGAAGCTTTAGTTTTCTATTCTATGGCTGAGGTGATTTGTACTTCCTTCTTGTTCTAGTATCTTTCTTTTCCAAGGTGGTTGTGACTTCCCTTCCTTCTGAAGTTTTCTCTCTGGGTCTATAGTTGGGATCTTCTATGGAGGTGGAGATTTCTCCCATTGAGGTGGACCCCTCTTCTATTGAGGTGGAGGTGGTTGTTGTAGATTAGCGGGGAGTTCTTTTCTCTTCTACTTGTTCCTATCGAGGTGGAGCTTGTGGGGATAGAAGAGTGAAGGATTTGGAGGTTTGGGATCTCATATCTTCCTCACCTATAGAGGGGAACTCCTTCCTATTAAGGTGGATTTGGGGTTGGCGATTCAAGTGGGTGTTTTTGCAAGAATTATGATGTGCTTCAGTGTTCCATTACGCTCTCTAACTCCCCTATTGAGGTGGGGTTGTTGGATTTTTTTGTGTTTTTGTTTAGGGATTTGATGGTGTTCTGCAAAATTAAGATGACTATCTCTCTTGGCTTAGTGGTTTCTTCCCTGAGTGGGTGGATTACTGTTGCCTGACTGATGCAGGTAGTGTCTTTATTTACCTAAGGGTTCAAAAGGCCCTAGTTAAATACTGGTTGTAAATGAATATCAGTCCCTTGTTTTCTTATATGATGCATCTTGTGTAGTCATGTCATTTTAGTTGCTGATGTTGTTGGGTTGCTATTGGTATGCATATTATCTTGTATGCAACATGCTTTTCTTTGACATGGTTATGGGCCCCTTCAAAACTAGTCTGTAATGGGTTTCAGGTCCTATCAAAACCTGCTTTACCCCTAATAAAAAATAAATTTACTAAACAAGCATGAGTAAATACTAATTTTCTTAATCATTCATGTAAATATAAAAAAAAATCCCATTATATATATCTCATTTTTATCCTTTATTAATTTATTAGAATATTAGAGAGAAATATTTTTCAAACTAATAATATTCTTTATGCCACTATTCATATAAATCATCTCTTTTCTTTAGCTACACCAAATATTATTTATTTGGGTATTACGCACTAAAAACTATTAATTTTTTTACTATAAAAAATGAATCCATTTATTAAGGGTTTATATAATATTACTATGAAAATATTCGTGAGATTCTTAAATCTATATAATATCAAATTGTTTAATAAGTTAAACTTGAGTAATTTCCAATAGTAATTTCAACTAATTGCTTGTTCAAATCATTGTGTATTATAAAATTAGGTTTGAATAGTGAAATAATAATTCTAAATCCTAATTGGTATACAATGATGATTTAACAAGTCAAGGAGGCTTGTAGGGCTTGGTAACCAAGATGCATAGGGTTTCATGTTGAGGGCATAGTAAGCAACATGTGGTTGGGTAGGGGAGGTAGTTCCCTCCCCCATAGAGGTTTTTTTTTGCATAAGTGCATTTACACACTTGTTCCTTTCCTTATTAATTGTTTCCTTTGTGCCACGTATGTTAGTGGTAGTTTCTAGATTTTGGCATGTGTTTTTACGTTCATTTTTCCTACATAGGGTTAATCCTCTTTTGTTCTCTACATTCATTAAACACTCAGTTCTTAATGGTTTTAATGGGTTGGGGTATAGATCCATGATCCCCATGTCATCAAAACCATAAATGGGGCAACTGTTAGAAATATGAAATAGATTGAATAACCCAAGGAACTTTATATGAGAAAACCAAAGCTACATAAACTAGAAAAGCATAAAGAATGCACACTAGAACTTTGAGAGATTATGCAATGTCAATATGACATAATTTATTAAGAGCTTCCAAGCTAAAAAGATAGAATGAAAATATGCATGAATGGATGCATGAGTATGAAAATACAAGCTAGGTAGTGAGTTTATATAGAACTTAGGAGAGGAGGTAGGTGGAAAATCCAACTAATAAGAATCAACCACAAAAAGTGGAGATGGACCACCAAAAGTGGAGGATGCCACCAAAAGTGGAAAGTGGTTCCACCCTTTAAGGAAGGGGACACCTCATCATTTATCTCCTAGTTATTAAATAATAAGCTCACTTTATTATCCTAAGAAAAATTAATTAAGTGTAGGAAAAACCTAGGACTAAGGGAAAATGAATTAACTCACTAGAAAAATAAAAACCTACACCAACACCCCCCTTAAGCACAGTTTAGGAGGATGTAAAAGATGATGGTTCCTAACAAATGAGGTCATGTAGGTACCCATGTACATATAAAAAACTCCCAAGAATAAAGAGAGAAGAAGAGAAGGACTAAGTACCCTCCCCTAAAGAGAACCAATGGTAAATTCTCAAAACTAGATGGAGAAGATGGTCCATGATCATCGAAAAACATTCCTTGCCTTAGGAAGAAACACAACCAAAGGTGTATACAAGCGATCCCCCAAGTCCTGAAAAGAATATGTAGGAAGAAAGTGCAAGATGAAAGAAGTCTTAGAAGTTGGATCAAGTATCCCCATGTTGATGCTGAAAGCTACCACAATCAAACCAGGTGTTCTAGGCCACATTGCCGAAGATGAAAAATCAGGATCTCCTAGAGACCGATGTAGAACACAAGTCAAAGAATCAAGTATCTCCTTTGAATATATCTTCTCCAAATGATGATCCAAAGTATCCAAACTCATGTCAAACTGAAAGGAATGATCATGTAGAGAATGAACAAGAGGGTCAAAGTGATCCCTTACAACAATTGAAGAAGAATCATCTTCATCAAAAAGAAGATGAATACACTCAATAGTGTCTCCCAAATCTACAATATGTGTCTCCATAAACAAGTCTAAAATATTTATCAAGAAATCATCCCAAGATAAATTAGGAAGACTATAGATATCCTGCTACAAGAAATCATTGGAAGCTTTTGAAGAAGCAACTCTAAACTATGAACTAGCAACAATAGATGCAAGGAAAAGAGAGTGGTCCTCTAAGAGAATATGCATGTCCTCAATAGTATCATCTAGATCCAAGATGAGGGACTCTACAAAGAAGCAAGAGATGTATGGTAGAAATTGGTCCCAATGAATTGAATCCAAAGGACATAAATGATCCTGCTGCAATGTATCACTGGAGACTCTCAACGAAGCATCTCTGGAATCTGAATCTATAGTAGGTGATGTTGATATAATCTCAACTTGAGAATGAGAATCAATGGGAGAAGTCTCTATGTCATTTGGACATTGAAGACATGCATAATACTTAAGCTCCTAAAGTATCATCATCACATGGTATATTATCTACATCATCAAGTGGAATGAGGCAATCTACAACAAGATCATCCAAGAATGGAGAAACATGAGGGTCTCAAAACATTTTCCAAATATTGGTCCAAATTATTCGGGGACATTCAATGCCCACTATAGACAATAGAGTGTCATAATCAACATGACAGCCAATTATTCCTATTACATGATCAATTATATTACCCAAAAATTCTTCTTATCAGGTGTGTCCATTTAGGCATGAGTCCATAAAGGTAAAGAAATTTTTTTAGCCATCTGAGATGGGTTAAAATTCCTTTTAAAATCCAATGCCTAAAGCAAAATTTATGAATTTTTGAAAAATTGGCTGAATTTAGCCTATAGCAAACAATCTTTTCTAGCAAAAAGTTTTACTTTTGATTTGATTCTGAAAAATCTACACACTATTTGTAGACAATAATAGAAACATAGAAATATTTTGATGCTAAGAACAAAATCCTAAAATCACTTTTTGATCCAACAAGCAAAAGATGAAAAAATGGATTTTTTAAAATCTTCAACTAGGAGAAAAATGACATGCGACGCTTTTTGTTCAACAATTTTCTTTAGATCTATGCAAGATATGCAAAATATAAAAGATACCCAGTTGATATTTTGACCCTGGCTACAAAACCTAGAATTTTTTTTTCTTACAAATGACTATAAGTTGAATTTCTGAAGAAAAAATGAAAATTCCTCCAATAAAAAATAACTTGCATCAAATCCCCATTTGCAATTATGTCAAATGATCTCCAATTGGATGAAACAAAAGCCAAATCTGACTTTATCGAGCCTTCTAGAAACGTTGGAACAACCAAAAATGTTGCAATCACCTAGATCTCACAAAAAAAATATACAAAATAAACAGGTAATTAAATCCTTACAAATCCTTTCCGATTCTCCAGATTGTACAAGAGCGCAAGAGAAGAGCATACAAGAATTTACAAGATTTTTACAAGAAACTCAATTTCTCAATCAGGAATCTAAGAACTTAGATTTCTCAAAATAAAAGCTCTGATACCATGTTAGAAATTTGAATTGAATAACCCAAAGAACTTTATAAGAGAAAATCAAAGCTACATAAACTGGAAAAGCATAAAGAATGCTTACCAGAACTCCAAGAGATTATGCAATGTCAATATGACAAAATACATTAAGAGCTTTCAACCTAAAAATATACAATACAAATATGGATGAATGGATTCATGAGTATGCAAATACAAGCTAGGTAGTGAGTTTATATAAAACTAAGGAGAGGAGGTAGGTGGAAAATCCAACCAATAAGAATCAACCACAAAAAGTGGAGATGGACCACCAAAAGTGGAGGATGCCACCAAAAGTGGAAAGTGGTTCCACCCTTTAAGGAATGGGACACCTCATCACTTATCTCCTAGTTATTAAATATTAAACTCACTTTATTATCCTAAGCGAGCTTAATTAAGTGTAGGAAAAGCCTAAGACTAAGGGAAAATAAATTAATCCACTAGGAAAATAGAAACCTACACCAACAACCTCAACTACATCTAGTAAATCCTTTAGAGATATTGTGCAAGACAAAGGCCTTGCCATCCCCATTGAGGTGAAGTTATTTCTGTAGCCTATGAAAGTTGAGCCCAACCTTGGAAATGATGGACACAAGGAAGGTAAGTACCCTTTTGAAAAACCCTAATAGCATTAAACTCTTCCCTAATTATGAATTAAAAGGTGTAATATATGTTGAAAGGAAAAGGCTAAGGGACATAGCTATATTTCTAGCAGGCATTGAAATTTAAAAAGTCCCTACAAGGAAGTTCTTAGATAATTGGTTCTCTAACTTTTGGGTGAATAAGTTTGGGATTCAGTTAAAATTCTATAGGCTTTTATAGTGTAGTTTATTTTTTATTTTTTTCAAAGAGCACTCAATGTAGGAAAAGGTCCTGGTGAAACCCTATTGGAGCATAGCGGGCTACACCTTCAGGGCCCTATTGTGGTCTCTTGGGGTTGTGGTAGAGGAAATTATTGCACTCTTGCGCCCTAGGTGGCTGGAGGTAAAGAATATTCTACCCAAGTTCTGAAAAATCATACCTATTGTGCTTGCTCCATTTGGCAATGTGGTGAGGGTTGATGAAGCTAAAGTGGTGCTCCCCCACTTGCATTCCCATGCTCTCATTTCCCTCAACCTAGGGATAATAATTCCTAGGAATATTTTTATTGAAGATGAGGGAAAACTAATCTCTTTCCCTAGAGGTTTAGAATTTTTGGGTGGCATAAAAACATGTTTTATTTGTAGAAAATGAAATCTTTGAAAGAACTATCCTATAATTTAAAGAAAACTTAATAGAGGAAACCCAAATCCAAACCTAGCTATGAATTCTAAAAGTAACCCTAACTTCAAAAGTGAGACATCTCAATCCAAAAGGGCATGCTTTTGCTTCTATTAGGGATCCCTCACCAACACTTGGTGAAGGAATCCAAACCTCTGATGTAGGCTGGACTCAGGTTGGTAGCCCGATGGTTGGGAACCATGGAACTTTGTTGCCATATGGGGGTAGTGATAGAAAATTTGCGCTGAATCCTTGGGTCTCATCTTCATCTACTTCTAATGCCTTAAACCTACGAAATTCCTTCGAACTGTTGTCAAAAGAGAATGTCGAACCTAAGCCTAACAAAGGGGAGGTTTCTCCTAGGCCTACAAGGGACTTGAACACTTGAGTAATTCCTTCCAAATCCCCTAGGCAGGAGATTCTAATTGAGGAACTCAATGCCCAACAAATTTCCATGAAGAAGATTTGACATCGGATTGAGGAATTTTTTTAACAAAAAGAAAGATGAATCTAATGCCTTTGCTAATCTTATGTGTATAACCTAAATTTTGGCCCATGTAAACCTAAGATAGTTGGTCCCACCTTGGCTCTAGTTGGAGTGGGAAATAGTGGTTTGAATGGGGACAATAGTGTGTCACCCTTGGTAGAAGAGCTTGAATCTAACCTAGGGAATAAGCCCCCAGGGTCTACCATTCCTCCAAATCCACAAGTAAGTTTGAGAAACATAGGAATTTCTATTAGCTTGGTTAAAAGTAGGGACTCCTCTTCTCCTGTTCATAAGGAGAATGAGATTTTTGGTGACTGGCTAGAACCCCTAGGTCAGAAGAGTCTAAATTTTATTTGAAGCCCCCTATAGGTGATGGCCCTCTAGAGATGCCCATTCAAACCCCTAGCTCCCCCCCAAAAGCTAGAGTCTGAGTTTTCTAAGGTAGACTTGGCTACTAGGATGAACCCTCTTAGAGATTGGGTGGTGATAATCTAGAAGAAAAGGAAATAACCTTAAAAGATAAGAAAAATAAAGAAATAAAAAATTATAAAATCTAGTGCAAAGAGAAAGTGGATTCAGTTGAAAACATAGGATTTCAAACTAATGAGACTAGCACTATTCCTTAGTTTGACCCAATGTAGAAACCTAGGTAGGCCCAAGAAGGCCTCAAAAGTATAGTAAACACCCACCTATGGGTAGGGGCAGATTCCATCTTGCTAGGAATAGAAGGAAAAAGAAAAGTTTAGTAATTCAGAAACCAACCTCCAAGATCCTTTTAGGGTTTCAAAGAACTAATTTTAAGGTCCTATTCCTTGATGTCTACACTCTTAAATTCCCTATTATCAAGTTCTGGAAGTCAATATTCAATTTTGTAGGGCTCTTTCTGTGATCTTGTACTTTGAATGACAACTTTTGCAACTTTGCAACTTTGACAATCTTGTTCCAAATCTTGCTCAACTTGATCTTCAACCTATAAATTTGCAATCACACACTTAAGGGTAGAAAAACTTGTTGATTTTTTAGTGATTGGGGGATTTCCTCATTCAAACCCCTTGTAGGTAATTAAACCAAATGATGAAATGAGGAAATGAAGCATGAAACATGAAATAATATGAATGATGTCACCTTGGATGTTGTCTTGTGAAGAAAATTGGAAAACTACCATGGAGTGGCCAGGAATAATGTAGATATTGGATATAAAATGATGTTTGTAAATGGATCCTCAATGCTACATACACCTCTTTAGCTCAACAACATGAATGCATGCACTAAACCCTTGAAATGATGATATGATCTTTGAATTGCTGCAATAAGCTCTTGAAATCTACCTTGAAATGCCTTATGGATTCTGTATAATACTTGATCACTCAAATTATTGAATGCTTGAATACTTAAAAGTATTAGGATGAAACTAGGTGAATTAAACCCTTATTTAGAGGAGATTAACCATGAAATTCAAAAAACTAAGGCTGACACTAGATTTAGAAAGAAAGATAATTAAATTCTTGCCAGAATGAAATTCAAAAAGGGGGGTCTCATTAAGGGAGGACTAATTTTCCATCTTGGGCGAATGGGTCCTCGCTAAGTTTCCAAGACCAAGCTTCGGGGACTGAAAGAAGGCCAAAAACCCATTCCAGATCAACTGAGAAAGGGGGGTCCTGTTAAGGAAGGACTCATTCACCATCAAGGGAAAATGGGTCCTAGCTCAACTTACCAAGACCAAAATTTTCCCAATGAAATAATTTGGTATTTAAATTATGATTGTCGGGATAGATCTTTGGGAGGTGTCAAAATAAAGGCCTAAATTTGAATCAAAAGGGGGTTAATAACTCCAATTAACCACAATTAATTAAGATCACCTAGATAAGTGTGAAAGTTCTTTTAAAACACTTTACAACACTTAAACAAGGTACAAATTATGTACATTTTATTGAAAAGGGGTCCATTAGGCTTAATTAAGCAAATACATCCTATAAAAGTGTGAAAGTGTGTTACAACACTTTAAAACACTCTTGCAAAAGACCAATTAAGGCATATTTTAGTTAAAAAAAGGTCCTAAAATAGTGTGAATGTGTACAACACATTACAACACCACTCCAAGACATCATTAGTTCAACTCTAATGCCAATTATCAAACCAAGCAAGGAAAAATGCTACTTTTTTTGTTACTACATTTTTGCCTCACTTTAGTGAGAGGATGAACCCATGTCAAACTCACACTAAAGGAGACATCCAAGACACTTAAGTATGGATCAATAACAAAGATACATGATCATACGTTGTCAAAGGCCAACAAAAATAAACAAAAACAAAGGATCAAGCACAATTGATTCAACACGATGTGAGGCCGTGGCTGTTTGTCCATAACATGTGCTACTCACTCTAGGGTAGTGGAACCTCAGTCTGTCTACTAGGTGAGTTATCCCAATAAGGTGGAAAATGAGAGAATCATATTAGCCTCTCATACCATACCAAAGTTATCCTCCTGAAAACTTGGATAAGGCACCACAATGAAAATGCTTTTGTAAATGCTTTTGAATTTCATATAAAAATTTTGCTTAAAAGGGAATTTTGCTTTGTTTGTGTAACAATCTTCCTCTTAGGGAGAATTGTGCCTAATGTCTCCAAGAGAGGACAAGTCAAAAGTGTCATATCGTCGCCCATGGGATGGATTGTTTACATTATGCCATGATAGTAGATCATACACTCTTGGACAACATAAAATCTAATGATGCCACCAAGAAGAGGACACATCACAAGAAAAAAGGAAAATCACGCCATGAAATTTTCCAAAAGATGTCATCGATGTATGCCCCAACTTTAAAGCAGTTGCTACACCATTGTTGTGAGCAATTGCTTTAAAGTATCCAATGTTTTTGTCCTAAGACATGAGATATTTCCTTGGAAAACCCTATTCCAAGTCATATGTTTCCAAAATAAGCTACTTCATGAAGTGGGAAGGAAGGGTTTCCCCAAAAAATACAATGCTAAACCTAGAAAGAAAAGTATGTCACATGTGAGCCAAATTAAGGCATGTTGTCCACATCCCAAGCTTTCTCTTACATATACATGGAAGGCGATCAACTACCCAAAAGAGACAATTGACAAATGACATACAAAGACAAGGCTACCTAACCCCTTGCCCCCACTTAGTGCAAGAAAAGGATGAGACTAAAATGGATGATGGTATGCTTCTCCTTGCAAAAATTGATTTATAATTAATGTAAAACATGCAATAGTGAGTATCTTATGATCCTACAATTATTGCATGGAAAGGAGAAACAACTATTTTTATTGATTATAATGAGTAGAAAAAGTATGGACTTGATGCGTATGTAATGACATATTCCCATATGTAGTATCTATGAGTTCATGATGCACCCAAGTTAAGTTTATCTTGGAGGAATCTTTTGTAAGAATGTTGATATTGAGTGAAGGCTTTGTTGATGGTTCGATTTCTATCAAAGGACAATAACCAAGTCCATGAGTTGTTTCTTGTGTGTTCGGCTCCATAGGGACATGAATACCTTGTTCTCTAGCACCACATCCTTTTCCAATATACCCAAGTTGTTTCATAAGTTCATAACCTCTTCTGTAAAGATTTTTCATTTCTTTAGGATTCAAAGGTTGTTGATAATCAGTTTCATCAAAGTTTGTTCTGTATGTTTCCTTTTCTTCTAAAGTGGTTGAGGTGGATGCTTTTGAATTTTGTATTGACATTACCACTTTTTTCTTTCCCTTTGTAAACTCTTTTGTTATGATCTTGTACTCACCCATGGATGTAGGTATAAAATCAAAGGAAATAAAAGCATCTTCCAATAATTTTGTGGCCTCTTCAATAAGATTTTCTTTTTCTTTCTTGACATGCAAGCAACTTTGGGTTTTAGGATCAGTCTTGATTGTATAAACCTTGTTATATATGTGAGAAATGTCATTGTAACTTGGTTGTTGTGAAACATTATCATCATCAAGTTGCTTTTGAGGTGGTTCTAATATGAGCACATGTTTCTTTTGAGCTTGTGGTTGTTGTGAGGGTGGATGAATGATAAGTTGAGGCTTAGTTGGTTTGATAATTAGAGGACTCAAAGGAGCTATAATGTTCATAACCTCAACACACTTTTCCTTATTTTCATGATGTATTAGCGAAGAGGAGTCTAATGTCACTTCATCATCTTTGTCTAAGGAATTCACATCACCATTGTTGTCATTTTCTTCCACCATGATATCCTCCCTAGGAGGAGAGTTTTTAGGAAAACCACCAACTAGATGTTCATGACATTCATTGTTTTGTTCTTCTAAAATGTCTTCATCACAAGTAAGGGAGTGATCATTGGTTGGATTTTATTGCTTATCAATGATGAAATTATCTTGTTTGATAATATTTTTCCTAGGAGAAGAGAGGAAAATAGGACTCTCACAACTCTCATCAATTGGATCTTCTAACACAGAAGTATCTTCATCATAAATAGGAGAGATATTAGGAGAAGGCTAAATTTGATTGTTATGATTGTCCATGATTTCATCCTTTTTCTCTAAGGCCTCATTCTCGTGTGCCATAATATCTACCCTAGTGGGAGAGATTTCAAGAGGTTCATCACATTCCATGATTAGATTTTGTAAAGTAGCTTCATCAGAAATAAGGGAGGCCTCAAGAGAATAACAATTATGAGTTTCATGATCACCAATGATTGAAGTTTTTTTTTTAAATAGATATTCCCAAATGGTAGGGGCACTAGGAAAGGGAGAAACAAGATTATCATAACTGTTAATGAGTGTATCTTCTAACACCAAACTATCTTCTTTGTATATAGAAGATATATTAGGAGAAGGATAAATTTGATTTTCATGGTTATCTACAACTACATCCCCATATCCTATAATGTCTTGCCAAGTAGGAGAGGTAGGATTGACATAGCTCTCAATCATTGGATCTCTTAACATCAACATTTTCTCCAATGATCACTATTTTTCTAAGAGGTGTTTCCCTCAATTATGTGCAAAATAAGATGCTAATAATAATAATAAATGCAACCTAACTATTATAGCAACTATGTGGGATGTTTTTAGAGCATAAAAAGCTATGTACCTAGCCAATTTTTTTTTTTCCAAGCTATGGAGGACTCATTCGCCTTCAGTGGTGAATGGGTCCTTTAAGGGTTTCAAAAAATTGATTTCAAGATCTCGTTCCTTAATGTTTGTACTCTTAAATTCCTTGTTATCAAGTTCTAAAAGTTAATATTCAATTCTATAGAGCTCTTTCCATGAACTTGTACTTTGAATGACAACTTTTTCAACTTTGTAACTTTGATAATCTTGCTCCAAATCTTGCTCAATTTGATCTTCAAATTGTAAATCTGCAATCACACACTCAAGGGTAGAAAAAATTGTTGATTTGTTAGTGATTGGGGGTTTGCCTTAGTTAAACCCATTGTAGACCTAATTAAACCGAATGATGAAATGAGGAAATGAAGCATGAAACATGAAATAATATAAATGATGTCACCTTGGATTTTGTCTTGTGAAGTAAATCTGAAAACTATCATGGAGTGGCCATGAAGAATGCAGATCTTGGATGTAAAATGATGCTTGTAAATGAATCCTTAATGCTAAATACACCTCTTTAGCTCAACAACATGAATGCATGCACTTAACCCTTGAAATGATGATATGATATTTGAATTACTACAATAAGCTCTTGAAATTTATTATGATTGTCACGATAGATCTTCAAGAGGTGTCAAAATTAAGGCCTAAATTTGAATCAAAAGGGGGTTAATAACTCCAATTAACCACAATTAATTAAGACCACCTAGTTAAGTGTGAAATTTCTTTTAAAACACTTTACAACACTTAAAAAAGGTACACATTATGTATATTTTATTGAAAAGGGTCCCATTAGGCTTAATTAAGCAAATACATCCTAGAAAAGTGTGAAAGTGTGTTACAACACTTTACAAAACTCTTGCAAAGTACCAATTAAGGAATGTTTTAGTTAAAAAAAGGTCCTACAATAGTGTTAATATGTACAACACATTACAACACCACTCCAAGACATCATTAGTTCAACTCTAATGTCAATTATCAAACCAAGCAAGGAGAAATGATGCTTTTTCCATTACTACATCTACTAAGAGAAAATACCATGTCACCAATGGTTAAAGGGATAAAGCTCCCAAAGCAAAATGATGTAATAAACATACAGTTTCTAACAACACTACCATCTTCCTAGCCCTAGAAGAAAGGACTATGGAATCAATGTTGGAAAAGATTAATATCTTCTATAAAGCATTTGGAGCTAAAATTTCAATGGCTAAGTCCATACTTTTAGGATGGAAAGAGTCACCTCTTGATTGGGTCAAAAAGTATGAATTCCAATGGGGGGCCCTTTAAAAAATTAAGATATTTGGGAATTACCTTTGTAGTTAGCCCAAACCTCAAGGAAATGTGGCTTTGGATCCAATCCAAAATTGAAGGGAAAATTGATAAGTGGAATAGAAAATATCTATCCTTGGCTGGGAGGATCCAAGTTTGTCAAAAGATTCTTTCCTCCTACAGTATTTACTTTTCCTCTGTTTGGTTCTTCAACAATTATTAGGTCAATATTATCTAGAAAAATATCATAAACTTCTTGTGGTCGGATGGAAAAGGTAAGAGAAAAAAGCATGTTGTTAAGTGGGAACTGTGTTGCATCGAAAAGTATTAGGAAGGGGTTGAACTAAAAGATCTAAGGTTTCATGGAATTTCCCTTGCCCAAAAATGGATAACTAAGTCCTTGGTTGGTAATGAACCTTGGAAAGTCTTAATTAGGAAAAATATTCAGCTTGCCACCCCAAGCAAGCCTAATCTTGGAAGCAACTGCCATTTGCTGATATTATAATTAGCAAACATCCTATGTCCCCAATTGGCTCCCTAGTCTTTATAAGCATATGGAAGGCTTGGGAATTAATCAAGAATAATGTTGAGCTTAATTTGAACAAAAATCATATTAATGATAACACCAATTATCAAGCTTACAATTCCATTTGGTGGAACTCAATGAACACAACTCCAAACCCCTTGCCCTGCTACAAGGATGCTATGCTAAGAGTTGGTCTCTAAAATGTATTAAAAATTTCAAAGATATAATTGTTAATGAGCAGCTTAAAATTAGAACAATCCGTTTGAAGAATTTAAAATTATTGAGTCTAATCGTAGAAGCTTCACCATCCTACATGAAGAATGCAAGAATGCAAAATTCCCCATTGAAACTAATGATATAATCGATTTATCTAGTGATCTGAAATGGAAAGACGATTCTTTTCTCTTGAAAATAAAAGCCAAAATAATATATAAATCTTTAATTTTTGATGTATTTTTATTACTCATCTTAATAATTGTTGGAATGTTGCTCTTCCAAATAAAGTTTGGCATAATGTTTTCTTTTCTATTTGGAATAACATCAAGGAGACAAAAAAGGCATGCTTTAGGTGGATTATCATTCTTCAAAAGGTTCCTTTCAAATATAATCTTAATGAGTTGGATATTTGTTCTATTTGTAGAAATCCTAAGACACCAAAACATATTTGGAAAATATTTTGTAATGATGTGTTGATATGGGATAAAAATGATAGAATCATATGGAATAATGTGTTGATTAATAACAAAAATATTAAAAAAGATTATAGAATATTTTGGGATTTCTTGACTACTAAGATATTGTGGCACATATGGAAATAAAGAAATGAGGAAAAGTTCAAGGGTAATAAAAGGGAACTTATTGAGTCTTCCAAGAGACTCACCTTCTTAAATATTGTTTTGCAAGTCAATGTGCACTTGGAGATTTCAATGACTAAATTCTGGAGGTTGATTAGGGAAGGCTCATTGATTATCAGTAGGGAGGAGGTGAGGTGTGGTAATGCACACCACCACAATCATGAGGAAGTTGAAGCATTCCTAAGGGATCTCAATTAATTCCAGAGGGCCTTCAACAACATTGATGTGAACGAGGAAGGACACATGGATCCACACATTGCAGGGGTATAGGGGATGAAGATGCATTCTTAGCTATAGGTGAAGGCAGACCAAATGTACAACCTCATAATAGGGGCCTCAATAGGGATGATTTTGAAGGAAGCAATGGTTAAGACCCAAAATTTTTATGCATAATAGCTATGTTACCAAGGCTTATTGTACTTTTGTATTGGCTAACGATTATTGATCATATACAGGCTTCATGTATATCTTGTAGATCTATGGATAGTTATAATATTTCACTGATTTAGTACATAGCTAGTGAATGTAACTAAATATGCTGGTATAAACTTGGACAAACAATCATAAATTGGACACTATATGCTAATGGTTGCCATGGTGGACCAATATAACTGTTTTGTTTCACTATTATTAATACAAAAAATTGATCCTAATAAATGTTCATTAAATCTACTATTTGATTGCATTAATCCTCAATAAATATGCTTCAAGAAAATTATAAAAGTCACTAAGTATTAATATATTTCTATTTATTAAAGTTATATATATATTATTTATTTAATTAAGAAATTATATTAATTTTTTTTATCAAATTTTTATATTATTTTGCATTATATATTTTTATTATATTATTAATATATATCTATATATTTTGTTAATTAATTAATTAATTTATATGATTTATCATACATAATATTAATGAATTATTTTTTCTCCAAATAAGGGAAATATAATTTAAATATTAAAATATTAATAATATCAAATTAAATTTATCATTTCAAATTATGAATTGTTTGAGTGAAATGGCCCCTTAAATTTAATTATATAAAATTGTAAAATAGTATTTAAAGGGTTTTCTATTATGAGGTTATGATAAACATATATTTTAAAAATATTAAATAAACTTAGATGTTTAAAATATTTAAATAAATTAAATAAATTCATATGTTCAAAATAAAATTTATGATTTCAATTTTATCAATCTATTATTTCAAACTATAAATTTTTCAACTAAAATAATAAAATTATGTTAATAATAAAGAAATTAAAAAATAAAATAAAATTAAAAAGTGATATTTAAAGATTTATCATAAAAAATTAGACCAACCCATATGATAGAAAATGAAATTTATGAATAAATTGAATTAGTCCATCATTTCAAATTGCTAATTTACTCTAATAGAACCGTCCATTTTTGCTACTCATAAAAATTTATAGAAATGAAATTAACAAATAATATTAAGAGAGTTTTTATAATATATACCTAAGAATAACATATCCAAAAATTAGATTAATTCATATGTTAAAATAAAAGTTATGAATAATTCAAATCTCCACATTATTTTAACCATCAAATTACTCAATAAAACAATGCTTTTGAGACTCATAAAAAATTATACAAATAAAATTAAAAAATAATATTTAAAGGGTTTCTCTATTATATTACAAAAATAATATATCCAAAAATTAGACCAACCCAGATGACAACAAAATTTAATAATAAATCAAATTCATCTATTTTTTTTTTAAATTCTAAAATTATTTAACTAAAGAAATTCATTTTTTTTATAAATAACTAAGAGATGATATTTCAATAATTTTCTATAATATAATGTAGAATAATATATCTAATGATGAAATAAATCCATATTTTAAAATTAGACCGGTTTCATCTACTATCAACAAATTGCTCAAATAAAACAAATTCAATATTAATTATCTGAAATACTTGATATTTGATGTAGAAGACACTACCTTCATTCTTAATGGAGATCTTCAAAACCCCCCCTTTTTTTTCTTCTTAACTCTTCCTCTCATTTTCTTGCAAAATCTTGACTTGAATCCAACATTCTTCTTCAAATGATTTTGTGCAAAATTTGAAGACAATTTTTTTTTTCCAAACATACGAAATGCATAAAACATTCTCAATTTATAGAAGTTAGAGGGTGATTTTTGTTTCCCAAAGAAATAAAAACAATATCTATTATTTAAAAGATTCCTCTCACTCCACTATTTCAATTCCAAATAAAACACGTAGCTCTCATGTCATAGAATTTGTTAAAATCCTTCATAAGATATGTCATAAAGTTGTCATAGAATATTCCTTGTAACTCCCATAGAATAATATGTCGTTTCCTCTATATTTCCTTCAAAATATATTAAACAAAAATGAATTTTCGTCCAACTTCATAAATGAATAAAAATGACCCATTAAAAGATGAAATATTAACTTCTTTTGTCAAAAAAAGGCTACCCACTTCTTACCTATAGTCAAAGATGCTTTCTTACACCTCTTACACTCTTATAATCCTTCTTATGCCACTATAAATGGTGAGATTCTCTTTCACCAAAATATGCATTCAAATTATTAATATAATTCTTGCTCCATAAATTCATTAAATGAAATTTATAATATTCATTCATTTTTCTTTTTATCTTATATTTTCAATTCTACATTTCTAATTAGATGGTATAACTATATTTATATTTTAATTTCTAATATCTTAATATTTTTTTAATTAATTTATAAATCATATAATATTAAATGAATTAAATTATTTTTAAATGACTTAAATATTTTTTATACTTACTATTTATCAAATTAAATTAATCAAGTAAAAATTAATTATTCATTATAAATAATAGAGTCTAAAATGTGGGTTATGATATCATTGCCCCATTTGACAAGTGGAGATTGGATTTTATTGGTCTTATATCTCCAACATCCAACATCAAAGAATATATATTAGTTTGTACTAATGATCTTACTAAATAGGTGGAGGTAAAAGGCTTACAATTTGCAAGGGATGGAAATGTTGCTAAATTTATATATGAAGATATATTTACAAGATATGGTGTTCCTAGAGAAATAGTAATAGATCAAGGAACTCAATTCACATCAGAACTAATCAATAAATTAGAGAAAGAATATGAGATCAAACACATGAAATATAATCCTTACGACCCTCAAGCCAATGGACAAGTGGAGGTTACAAACAAAGAACTAAAGAATATTCCAACAAAAATAGTATAACTCCATAGGAAGGATTAGGCAACAAGGTTACCTGAAACAATTTGGGCTTATAGGATAGCCTAGAAAACAACAAGATTCACAACATATGAATTGGTGTATGACAAGAAGGAAATCCTTCTAATTGAATTTGAATATAAAAATTTAAGAACAACAATACAATTAGGGATGGATATAACAAGAACACAAAAGGAGAGGTTGTAGTACAATCTCAATGCTTTAGATGAGATATGCATGGAAGCAATTCACCACGCTAAGATTGTAAAAAAATAGAGGATGTGGTGGCATGATTAGTTTATCAAGAAAAAATAGTTCAACACAGGCGACCGGTCTCTAATTCCACATACAAAGATCATAAAGGAAAACTACAAATAAGATGGCTCGATCCATATGAAATTCAAAATGTTTTTCCAAATGGAGTAGTTTAGCTGAAAACTATTGATGTGGTGAGGTTTTCACTCTTAGTCAATGACCATCAATTGAAACTTTTCAAAAGGCTACTGTAGAAGGATGATTTCCTTTAAACTCTCCAACATCAATTTGAACCTGAATTACATGAATAATCAACAAACAAAAGCATGACATCAAATGAAGTATTAGCAGACAAGCCACCCAACTTGTCTACTGCTATTTTCAAGGTATAATTCTACAACACTTATCACATGCACACACATACACATGTGACACACAACAAACTTTATTTTTTTGGACCTATAAAAGTGTTCACAAGACCTATAACATCACTCCCCAAGGCATACTATTAAGAAGGGACTTGTTTTTTTAGATGCATGTAGCTGCACTTGCACTATCATTAGTTCATCCATGCCCATAGTAACCATCATTTGCTTTCATCTATTGCAGCTTATTCATCCCATAACATGTGGCATGTAGCGCCCCTCTATTCCCACTATGGATGTGTAGGAAGTTTGGTCTTGAAACTTGGAGATGAAGGTAAAATAATAGGGACATTTAAAGGTATGTGCTAATAATGTTAAACAATTGATGTTGTATATTATGAATTTATGGACATATTGATGTGATGAGAGTGTTTTGATTACCTTTGGGGTTTTCACTTGATTCTAAAATATTATTATTGTGTTGACATGTTATTATGATTTTGATTATGATTATGTTTATTGTCATAAAGATGTACTGACTTGTGCTCAAACTTTGTGGTTGCAATATGGGACATGAGCTTCGGTTAGTGCTTTGGTGAGTATGATATATATTGTCATGTTATTATTATTATGCAGAGATTTACTTAGATAGTTAAGTGATGCAGTAGTATGTTTGTTAGGATAAGTGGAAAGGGCGACATCCTACCATTGAGTGTATGAAAGACATACGAACATGAGATACGATTGCTAGAGTTTCTTTCCTAGTGCTTCAGCTATTATGCACATGTGCTCTAATTTGTATGTTTGAGTGAATAGGTACTAGGCTACATCTCTACCTGAATTAACAGGTTTGAGCGTGCCTTTAATCCCAATGGTGGTTGAGGAGATAACATTTAGGCCCAAGTTATAACCTAACCTTGGCCATGGTTCCCAATTAGAGACAATTGATTTAGTGTGTGACCACCCTTTTTAGGTTGTCATGGAATAATATCTAACCTCTTTTACCCTATGTTTGGAGTGTTGCACTTATGTATATATTTCTTATGAGATATGTAGTTGTTTGATTTTGTTGTCCAATCTTGGTTTTAGATCCCAACCTGTTGGTGTTAAACCCTGTAGTTAGTTGGGTTGTTATGATTGTGATTAATGTTATTTATGTTTTGATGTGAATGTTTCTTTCATGTGGAGTCATTTCATGGTTTATGTCTTACTTTGGCTTGTAGATTATTCGGGTGAAGATAAATACTCGATCAATATGTTAGTTATCATTTAATTGTTAATATTATTATGATTATAGGTATATTACGTTTTATGAAAATAAAGTTATAAATATTAACATATTCTAATGTTATTTATTAAATATTAATGTTTATTTGTAAATATTCAAATATTAATATGTAAGTATATGTTATATTTAGGTTTTGATTTACTATTTTGGTAGAGTGATTATTTTATGGGGGTTTTCTTTATCTCTTGTAATATTTTAAATTTATTTAATGAGAAACTCTAAACAAATGAGTTAATTATGTGAGTTAATTTAATTATTTAATTTATTTTATTAATGGGTTGAAGATGTGTGTTTTAATTTAATATTTTAGTAATTTATTTTATGAGAGGATTTTATTTCTTTGTTTTATTTTGAAAATGAGTCTTTTTGGAGAAAAAGAAAGAAAGTTGCTTTCGTTTTTTTTCTTTCTTTCTTTTTTAGAATTTAATTAATTTTATTTATGAGAAAAAAATAGGGAAAGTGGTTTTCACTCTTTTTTGGCATGAAATTTTAGAGGATTTGAAAATGAGAGATTTTACATAGTTCTAGGGAAATTTTCAGGGGTTTTTTGAGAAATTTGGAGTGGGTTTTTAAATAAAAATTGGGAATTCATTTTGTTTTGGGGATTTTTTATTTTCTAGAGGTTTTTGTCATGCTTGCAAAGAGGAAGAAGCAATGAGAAAACTATTGCAACTTGGGGGTTTTGAAAGTAAAAGTTTTCGAAGCTTGGCATCAAATTTCTATCATTGTCAAGCGATGGATCCAGGTTGGATTTTCATATATTTTGTTTAATTTTGTTTTTGTGGGTAGGAATAATTTGATTGATTTCTTTTCTCTTTAATTTTAAAAAATAAATATTGGATAGTTTTATTTATGTGTGTGAATGAAACATTTATTTATTCTACAATAAAAATCAATACATATATTTTTTTTTTTATTAATAAAAGGGTCTGATTGTGTTGCTCATAAATCTTTTTTTACGAACTGGGTTGGTGAGATTTTTAATGGGTTTTTTCATCTCGTTGTCATTTAAATTTTATCCAAAGATCTCAAAAACTTAGATTGTCGTTTGTGAGATATGATTGAAACACGAGACTGCTATCAAGTTGCTCCTCTATGACTGCAAATATCTTTATTTCTCCCTGTAACCAGCCAATGGAAGATTGAGATTTTAGATTTATAGGGGTTTGAATGAGCTTAAATTAATTTTAATATTTTTTTTAATATTTTATTTTGAATAAAATCTGGTTGTTGAGTTACTCATTTTATCATTTGACTGTAATTGAGTATTGCCGAAAAGAGGGTTTTATGGGATCCGTTTGTTGTTTTGCATTTTATAAAATTATTATTCATTTTTAGTCAATTTCTTCCATGTTACTGAGTAGTCGACGACTAAATCTGAAATGGGTATTTTTTAGATTTTGATTTCAAGTTGATATGACTATTTTATGGTTGTTTTATTGTTGATAAATTTGACTGTTGTCAAGTGAGAAATAGTTCAATTTTAAAAGTTGTATTAGAGGGTATAACTATATTATTTAATCTGTATTGTGTTGTACTATTTTTATTTAATTTGTTTATTATTTGCATGTTATAAATCCCTTCATATTTGTGAGATCTTGTGTTGAAGCTTCTGCATGTGTAAATATCACTTGTACTAAGATTATGCATTGTTGGTCTTGACTATGAACTACTAAGTTAAAGTTGGTTATCATGTTATAGTATTGTGAAAATAATGTAATATGCATCATTGTGGTGTTGTGGTATAATGTTAAGTTTTTAGGGTTTTCTATCTGTTGTGTTATGTGATTGAGTCTTTAGAAGTATTTGGAAGTCATTGTGGAAGTCCTCGTAATATTTGGTTAATTCTTGTTTTGGTAGTCTCCTTTGGATGTTTAGTATAAGCCACTTGTGGTTATTCATTTGTTCATATGTGGGGCCTAGTGTTATCTCCTAGCACGAAGGGAGTGGGCTTCAGGGTTCCACGTGGTAGGGTGGTATTTCTGAACCATCCATTGGGGTTTAGGTGGTGCAATTCATGCGCAACATGGAGAGTACTTTATTTCGCTTCATTCTATGGTTAAATTTATGTGCAGGTGATATTTCCATAAAAATTATATTCAATATGTATTATATATTTATTTCTTTTAGATGAATATATCTTGTATATTGTAGCATTCTTGTAATGAATGTGTAAATAGATTGTAGTAATCTTGAAAATATATTTATTGTTGTTTATTATATAATGAAAAGGTTAGCATAAGAATGTTGTATTTATGATATATATAAACTTAATTTAGTAGTAGATGCGATATGTCTTTATGCACCTCTTTTATGGTGTTGATTTATGATAGGTCCATAAGAGCATAGTGTTAGATGTTATGTATTTTGTTGTATGAGATTTAATTTACATTCAAATTATTGACCGTATGTGTTTTAGTGTATCAAATATATTTTTATAGGCTTGGTTAGTGTAGGTGTATTATAGTAGCGATATTAGGGGACCATGGTGGATAGGTGTGTAAATAGGTTATGATTAATGTTATTTTTAGGTCATAATGTGATTATGATATGATGTTAATGTAATGATGTAATTCATATTAATTTGTTGAGTTGCATTAGTTAATGTCACTTTAGTTTCAAAAAAAAAAATTATTGGCATGATCTTGTCTATCTTTTGTGTTATCCACCAAGTCCTTTAGCGGGGTGTTACACTTGGTATCAGAGCCAGTGTTGCAGCACTGGGATCTTTGGTTAATGTTGTCCATGTTTAGTTATAGTAGCTTTCCCCATGCCCATGTTATTGAATGTGTGATGTGTGGCTAGAAGGTCATAGGGACCCTTGTGTTAGATACCATATTTTAATCTATATATCTAGTTGAGATGTTAAACGATGGATTAAATACTTTGTGTATTTTCTTGTTCGGCGTGATTCCTTGGATGTTTGCAACTATTGATTTTTATTGTATGACCTTGTTTCATTTTTATGACTTTCAGTTTCTTAAAAATGCAAGTTTAGTTTTGAAATGCATAAATGAGTTTAGATTAATTAGTTAGCAAGTTGGCATGTAGATTACTTTTGTTTGACTAAATGTGCATTATGATAAGATATTATTTGGCGTAGTTAGGTTACTTATGTGATTTTATGCAAGTGCTTAAGAGTGTATGTTATGTAATTAATAGGGAAGTCCTGACCTGAGTATGTCATATGTTTTTGTGTTTTTTCCATGGTTTGTAAGAGTGTTTACACCCATATATTGTTAACTGCATTTTTATAATGTTAAAAATATACTACATGTAAAAGGGTTGTTATAACAGACTAAAGAAAAGTATGTTGGTAGTTTATAAATGAATTATTATTGATATTTTGTGATTGCTATAATGCATGTTGAGTGATGTAATGAAATCATGATCTTGTGTTTGGTTATGTTTAAAAATGGAAAAAATTATCTGATGGTGGTAGTTAAAATTTTGGGTAGAAAGTGTGACTTAATTTTCCTTTGTATAGATGTTTGTTTGGAAAAGTTGTATTTGCAAGTTGCTTGCATTGAATTAAATTATTTTGTTTCCTCTTTCTCTTAACCCACATATAGTTAATAAAGAGAATTAGTCTTAAACCATATTATAATAGAAAATTATTTAAGCTTGAAACTTGTATGCTAAACCTTGATTGTGAATTAAAAAAAAAAAATTATATTTGAAATTGCTTGAGTGACGGATCTTATGTTCTTCTTAAATTGCACTCCGTACTTTTGATTTATGAATTAAAAAATAGATTATGAATGAGACTGAGTGTAGTTGCTAGATATTTAATAAATGCATTTATAAGTAAATTCATATAATTAATTTTTGTTCTATGTTGTGATATGTTTTTATTGGAAATGATTACTTTTGTGGAATAAATAAGATGCTAGTGCATATAACTAAATTTCTATTTAAAAAAATTAAAAAAATTATGATGACTGTATTGGTATTTGGACACCTTGGTTGTTATGTGTAGTTGAAACCTAAATGCAATGTCTCTCCTTTCTTGTTTTTATATAAATAAAAAATATTTATCCATTGGATGTCTTGCATGTCAAATTATTATGAGGGGGTAGCATGTGAAGTAATTAAGCTTAGGTATGTGATATGATGTTTGAGCAAGAATAATCACTATGTAAATATTTAGTGTTACTTGTACTGACCTGAAATAAAGTTTGAAAGAATGTGGGACTATGTTTTGGAAGCAAATATGTGAATCATTTCATTCTGTGAAAGTTTGAATAACTTATGATTAAGTAAGAGTTAAGTAGAGGATCATTATTGTTCTTTTGCGAATATAAAACTTGCATATAATTTGTTGAATTCTTAATGCATGAATGTTGATGTGAAAGTATTAATGATTCTTCAATGCATTTAGAAATTCATGATGCCTATGTAAAATTCTTATTGAATGGAAGAAAAGTTAGTGTACATATGCATATGTTATGAGGATAGAATGTTATACTGAATGGATAAAAATGAATGTGAATTTGTTATGTGGAGTTGTTAAGTGATCATGATGATCATGACATTGACATGTTAACATCATGTGATATATGGAAAAGAGTAGAGTGAAAGAAAAATTGATAAAGGGTTATTGACATATGTAATGATATGAATCACATAGGTTATGGAAGTAAATGTACTTATGGAATTGTGTATGTAATTGTACCCTCTTGTAAATGTGAGAAAACAGTAACTGTGTATTAATTGAGTGTTCTGAATACCCCGTACTTGCTTTGTGTGCCCATGGGATGGTGATACTGTGTACCCATTCATGAAAACTATATTGTATTTGTGGGTGTGGAATTAACCATACCATTATGTGTGCTTGTATGTCTGTTACCTGATTGAGGGCCAATCCACATGTGGTTGAAATTTATATATGAGTAGCCAAAAGATAGTTTCACAGATTCTTTTCTTTTGGTTCTCCAGTCCCTCAATCCGTGAAGGGGTAGTAGCAGCCACAAAGTTCCTTGGGCGGAGTGTGCAGCGTACACATAATGTGACGTAGAGCAGTCTTAGCTCAACCGATCCTGAGGCAACGTACTCACTACTTCCCCTTATGATGGATCAAGGTCCTTGATCCATATGTGTAAGACTAATCCCCACAGTTTTGAGTATAGCAGCATTGGTTTGTTAGTATTTGTCTAGCTGTCCATAGGGACATTGAGCTGACATTAGCGATTCAACCTCGTCCATATGAGAGGTGAAGCTCGAGTATCCCCCATATTGTTATACTCATATATGCATTATGTATACCGTATCTGCACGTGTTTCGACATGATGCAATGGATACAATGCCACACCCCTCTGATGTTCTGACACAGTGTTGGTGATGATGCCGTGTTGCTGATGGTAGCGAGTTGGGCTCGAGGACACGATGCCATGTGCATAGACATGTGAAGGTGCACTATGAGATTGTGTTATGATAGCCTACTTTTGTGATGAGCATAATGGGGCCTCACACACTTGTAGAGGGATACTCATGTTTGCTTTCAATAGTGTTTGGGTTGGTTAGCATATGGGTAGGTCCTAGCCATGTATACCTCTGGCGATGACGAGTACCTGCGTGTGCCTTCCCCACGAGGTATCGCTATGCGGGGTGTGTCTAGTGTGTGCCTACTTCCGCGGAGCCACAGATACACTGCCATGCGGCATACGACCAGTGCGTTCCTTCTTCGGCTGGTGTATGACCATGCCGCACTAAGATGCGATGCGGGATGGAGGCCGAGGTGCACATCCCATGCAGATAGCCAAGGAGTGTGTAGGCCACTTGGCTAGTCCATGCCGCATGACAATGCGATGCAGAGTGTAGCCGAAGAGTACACTCTGAGTTATGTGGATGGCATGTCACACCACATAAGGGCTACTGTTATAGCCAGACATTGTTCCCTCCTTCGTTTGGTGGCTAGTATTTAGTCACGCAGTGTTGTACAGTGCAATTTCAAAGATTGTGGATTTCTTGATTGTCTATTGATTGTGAAGGTCAACACCTTGTTTATATTTGATTGTGATGGTTTAGCCACACCTTATGATCTTATTTGCTCGTAGCCCTCGTGGTTACATGAGATTTAGTGTTGAAATTGTGCACATTTATTTCTTTATTGTTGAAATTGAATTTTTATTTGCTCTTTTTATGACTTTGGTGGCTAAACTAATTTATCCTTATTATTTTTGATGTTGGCCATGTGTTGTATTGTGATTCCTCTCCAAGGACGTATGAGGAAAACTTGGTGAGTGTATACGAGGAAGCAGACGTAGGGAACCTTGAGGATGGGGGTATGTGAGGCTGTTACATAGCTAGGACCCACTACCTACCTATGTGTGATGACTATCTCTTGGAGGCTAACCACCTTATACAACAAGAGGTAGGTCATTGTGGTCTTGTTTGGATGGTTTCACCATGTGTGTGTCCTAACACCATCAAACCACTGAGTGTGAGGTATGTATCTTGTGAGATGGATATTGGCTCTTGGCTCTTGGCTCTTGGATTATATATCATGAATTAGTATATTACTTTCTGGTGTCCAGATGGACCCTTGTGTAGCCTTGTATTGTGCACTTCCCAGTGATGTGATTGCGTATGTATGCATTAGATGTATATTTCTTATATTTTGTTGATTATTGATGTAAATGAGATATAACCATGCTATCTTAAATTGAACATATTGAGAATCTATGATATTAAAAGGAGTGGATGTTATTGAAAATCATAAATTGTGATTTGAAAAAAGTTTCTGAAGTATGAGATGATGTGTATTTTCTTTAATATTAAGAAATCATTTCATTTGTTTTCTTTGTACGAAATTATGAAGAGATTTGTGAATTAGGAATGAAAAATGGAGTTAAGTGGAGTTTTGCTATATTTGTGTGTAAAATCAAATATCACACTATAAGAAATGTATGAATTTCTAAATAAAGGTAGTTAGGAAAATATTACTTTCAAATATGTAGTTAGATAATGATTTTGATCGACACGATTTAGAAAAATGATGTACATCAATTATAGAGTAGAGAATTTTTGGTACTAACGTGTTATGTTTCCACCCTAGTTTATGACTTCCAGAAGTAAGTCAAGTTTTAGGGGGGAGAATGTAGCGCCCCTCCATCCCCACTATGGATGTGTAGGAAGTTTGGTCTTGAAACTTGGAGACGAAGGTAAAATAATAGGGACATTTAAAGGTATGTGCTAATAATGTTAAACAATTGATGTTGTATATTATGAATTTATGGACATATTGATGTGATGAGAGTGTTTTGATTACCTTTGGGGTTTTCACTTGATTCTAAAATATTATTATTGTGTTGACATGTTATTATGATTTTGATTATGATTATGTTTATTGTCATAAAAATGTATTGATTTGTGCTCAAACTTTGTGGTTGCAATATGGGACATGAGCTTCGGTTAGTGCTTTGGTGAGTATGATGTATATTGTCATGTTATTATTATTATGCAGAGATTTACTTAGATAGTTAAGTGATGCAGTAGTATGTTTGTTAGGATAAGTGGAAAGGGCGACATCCTACCATTGAGCGTATGAAAGACATATGAACATGAGATACGATTGTTAGAGTTTCTTTCCTAGTGCTTCGGCTATTATGCACATGTGCTCTAATTTGTATGTTTGAGTGAATAGGTACTAGGCTACGTCTCTACCTGAATTAGCAGGTTTGAGCGTGCCTTTAATCCCAATGGTGGTTGAGGAGATAACATTTAGGCCCAAGTTATAACCTAACCTTGGCCATGGTTCCCAATTAGAGACAATTGATTTAGTGTGTGACCACCCTTTTTAGGTTGTCATGGAACAATATCTAACCTCTTTTACCCTATGTTTGGAGTGTTGCACTTATGTAAATATTTCTTATGAGATATGTAGTTGTTTGATTTTGTTGTCCAATCTTAGTTTTAAATCCCAACCTGTTGGTGTTAAACCCTGTAGTTAGTTGGGTTGTTATGATTGTGATTAATGTTATTTATGTTTTGATGTGAATGTTTCTTTCATGTGGAGTCATTTCATGGTTTATGTCTTACTTTGGTTGTAGATTATTCGGGTGAAGATAAATACTCGATCAATATGTTAGTTATCATTTAATTGTTAATATTATTATGATTATAGGTATATTACGTTTTATGAAAATAAAGTTATAAATATTAACATATTCTAATGTTATTTATTAAATATTAATGTTTATTCGTAAATATTCAAATATTAATATGTAAGTATATGTTATATTTAGGTTTTGATTTACTATTTTGGTAGAGTGATTATTTTATGGGGGTTTTCTTTATCTCTTGTAATATTTTAAATTTATTTAATGGGAAACTCTAAACAAATGAGTTAATTATGTGAGTTAATTTAATTATTTATTTTATTTTATTAATGGGTTGAAGATGTGTGTTTTAATTTAATATTTTAGTAATTTATTTTATGAGAGGATTTTATTTCTTTGTTTTATTTTGAAAATGAGTCTTTTTGGAGAAAAAGAAAGAAAGTTGCTTTCAGTTTTTTTTTCTTTCTTTTTTAGAATTTAATTAATTTTATTTATGAGAAAAAAATAGGGAAAGTGGTTTTCACTCTTTTTTGGCATGAAATTTTAGAGGATTTGAAAATGAGAGATTTTACATAGTTCTAGGGAAATTTTCAGGGGTTTTTTGAGAAATTTGGAGTGGGTTTTTAAATAAAAATTGGGAATTCATTTTGTTTTGGGGATTTTTCATTTTTTGGAGGTTTTTGTCATGCTTGCAAAGAGGAAGAAGCAATGAGAAAACTGTTGCAACTTGGGGGTTTTGAAAGTAAAAGTTTTCGAAGCTCAGCATCAAATTTCTATCATTGTCAAGCGATGGATCCAAGTTGGATTTTGATATATTTTATTTAATTTTATTTTTGAGGGTAGGACTAATTTGATTAATTTTCTTTTCTCTTTAATTTTAAAAAATAAATATTGGATAGTTTTATTTATGTGTGTGAATGAAACATTTATTTATTCTACAATAAAAATCAATACATATTTGTTATTTTTTTTTACTAATAAAAGGGTTTGATTGTGTTGCTCATAAATTTTTTTTTACAAATTGGGTTGGTGAGATTTTTAATCTTGTTGTCGTTTAAATTTTGTCCAAAGATCTCAGAAACCCAAATTGTAGTTTGTGAGATATGGTTGAAACACGAGACTGCTATCAAGTTGCTCCTCTATGACTGCAAATATCTTTATTTCTCCCTATAACCAGCCACTGGAAGATTGAGATTTTAGATTTATAGGGGTTTGAATGAGCTTAAATTAATTTTAATATTTTTTTTAATATTTTATTTTGAATAAAATCTGGTTGTTGAGTTACTCATTTTATCATTTGACTATAATTGAGTATTGCCAAAAATAGGGTTTTATGGGATCCGTCTATTGTTTTGCATTTTATGAAATTATTATTCATTTTTAGGCAATTTATTCCACGTTGCTGAGTAGTCGACGACTAAATCTGAAATGGGTATTTTATAGATTTTGATTTCAAGTTGATATGACTATTTTATGGTTGTTTTATTGTTGACAGATTTGACTGTTGTCAAGTGAGAATTAGTTCAATTTTAAAAGTTGTTTTAGAGGGTATAACTATATTATTTGATCTATATTGTGTTGTACCATTTTTATTTAAATGTGTTTACTATTTGCATGTTATAAATCCCTTCATATTTGTGAGATCTTGTGTTAAAGCTTCCGCATGTGTAAAGATCACTTGTACCAAGGTTGTGCATTGTTGGTCTTGACTATGAACTACTAAGTTAAAGTTGGTTATCATGTTATAGTATTGTGAAAATAATGTAATATGCATCATTGTGGTGTTGTGGTATAATGTTAAGTTTTTAGGGTTTTCTATCTGTTGTGTTATGTGATTGAGTCTTTAGAAGTATTTAGAAGTCATTGTGGAAGTCCTCGTAATATTTGGTTAATTCTTATTTTGGTAGTCTCCTTTGGATGTTTAGTGTAAGCCACTTGTGGTTTTTTATTTGTTTGTATGTGGGGCCTAGTGTTATCTCCTAGCACAGAGGGAGTGGGCCTCAGGGTTCCACGTGGTAGGGTGGTATTTCCGAACCATCCATTGGAGTTTAGGTGGTGTAATTCATGCGCAACATGGAGAGTACTTTATTTCGCTTCATTCTATGGTTAAATTTATGTGCAGGTGATATTTCCATGAAAATTATATTCAATATGTATTATATATATTTCTTTTAGATGAATATATCTTGTATATTGTAGAATTTTTGTAATGAATATGTAAATAGATTACAGTAATCTTGAAAATACATTTATTGTTGTTTATTATATAATGAAAAGGTTAGCATACGAATGTTGTATTTATGATACATATAAACTTAATTTAGTAGTAGATGCGATATGTCTTTATGCACCTCTTTTATGGTATTGATTTATGATAGGTTCATAAGAGCATAGTGTTGTATTTTGTTGTATGAGATTTAATTTACATTCAAATTATTGACTGTATGTGTTTTAGTGTATCAAATGTATTTTTATAGGCCTGGTTAGTGTAGGTGTATCATAGTACAACGTTAGGGGACCATGGTGGATAGGTGTGTAAATAGGTTATGATTAATGTTACTTTTAGGTCATAATGTGATTATGATATGATGTTAATGTAATGATGTAATTCATATTAATTTGTTGAGTTGCATTAGTTAATGTCACTTTAGTTTCAAAAAAAAAATTATTGGCATGATCTTGTCTATCTTTTGTGTTATCCACCAGGTCCTTTAGCGGGGCGTTACATGGCAATCACATCCACTTTTTATTTCGTCCATACCATGCAATAAATTCCACTATTCACTTTCAACTCACGTACTTTTAGAATCATTTTTCTCACCACTCCCACTTCTTTTCCATGTGATATGCTCATACAAAGTTACTTTTCAAATCACAACCACCCATAGTACTTCACAATCAACTCATATCATTTCAAAATCTTTTCCCATGCTGCATGGAGGCATTCACTAAACTTCACACACACCAACCTTCACTTTATAACATGACAACATGTATTTCTTGCATTAACTATCATAATTGACATTTAAGCTTGCTAATTTTGTATACATTTATTATTCATACATGCATTTAAACTTCATGTTTCATAATTCCAATGATTAAAATTCATTACCCACACCCTTTCCATACCTACTATTTGAGGATAAATAGCATCCTTAATTAGGGGGAAGAGTAGCCAAAAGGTTATTATTTTTATTTGTTTCAAATTTATGCGTATTACCAAGAAAATGATAGTTCAGAATAGAGAAAAAGTATCCAAAGTTGAATTGGTTGATCAAGAAAATATAGAGCATAGAAGCGAAAGCAACATAATTGGTTGATAATTCAAGAAAAAAGAAAAAAAAATTGGTTAAATTATAATGGGAGGTGATATTGTAAGATAGCCTGCAACTCATAATTTGCTGCTAGAAGATAAGCGATATTTTCCCATCTTCTAGCAAGCAAGTTAGCTAGATTATTTTCTTATACTTACAGAATATAACAAGCTCATGACCCAAATTTTTTCTATTAATTTAAAAAATAATAAGGCTATTGTGAGGGGACTAATGATTTATGCATCAGAGGCAACCATAATAGAGGTATCAGGTCTACTGAGAATAGGAGAAGAATTCCTAGTGAAAGTGGATGCAATTTCCACTAGAAATGAATTTCATTACTAAGCGAGAATTTAGATTCTTCATCACAAGGTATGAAACATCTTTCTTTACCTTGGATTTGGGCCTCAGTCGGTGCATATATTGTTAGATACCTGACTGGCTATGGAAGGAAGTCATTATTGTATACTATGCATTTCAAGCTCCTTAGCCACCTCTACCATCAGAGGTTGGTAAATTTGTTGTTATATGTTGCAACACCTACCCACAACATAGAGGAACCTAAAGAGAAAGGGCTACAAGAAACTCAACCTGTAGCTTCTGATGAGCAACCCATAGCTAAAGAGGATACAAAAACTCTAGCTTCTACTAAAATCTCTCCTAAGCCAAAGAAAAGAAAAAGTATGGCCTCTACTTCTGAATTTGTGAAGAAACAAAAAAATCCTACACAATCAAGAAGGTGATCACATTTCATAAGAAGGAAATGGCCTATGAAAGGGAAGGTTAGGAAGGCATAAGAAGATGTTGTTATGATTGTGATTGATACATATTTAGAGGAAAATATTCCTGATAGTGACACTAGAATACCAATTGTGCAGCCTCTGTATATGAGCATTACTTTTGACTTATATTTTGAAGACATTTTTTATGGCTAAAAAGAAGAGAAAACCTTTAGGAAGCCCTATTTCAAAAGGGTTTGTGCATTCAGAGGAGGTAGGAGAAGATAAGTTTTTGGAGAAAGAAGAATCATTTCTATTAGAAGGAAGAAGCACAATCAAGACATTGCAAGAGACCTTGCAAAGGATAATACGTTTAGAAGAGCAACTGAAAGCATACTAATAGAGGAACAGTGAAAGGGATGTAAAGATTAAAAAATTGGAAGAAAAACTCTAGAAAATTGAGCAGGGATCAAGGTTAGAAGTGTTGGAAGATCTTACCATAGTTGTAATGAGTGAAAAGGATTAAAACCCTGAGAGATCAATTGGATGTATAGGAACACCCACTATTCCCACTATTGTGACTCTTGGCATTGAGTTGTGGAATAAAATAAAGGAGTTTTCTCATAAACAAAAGGACTGGGAAAAACATAAAATATAATTACTATCCACACATGTCACATAAATTGAGAGTAAGAGACAAAGATAAATAAATTGAAGGTAAAATTGATGAATTGGCAGATAAGATGGTTCATTTGATGAAGTGCAGACCTCCTACCAAGGTATAGACTTTGTTCTTGCAAGAAATTTTTTAGTGTTTTCAATTTAGTCAAATAACCAGTGATCTTGCCATTGCTATGAATTCACAATACTATTTTAATTTTTTTTCCAATAGTCTACACCAGCGATGCAAGATTAGTTGTGTGAATTTTATTTATGCAACTTGATTCTTTCATCTAACACTACATGGAACCCACTCATATTTGTGGGAGATGTTTAGATTAGGGATTTAGCTTCCTACATTAGGGATGAACATCATAGGGGTTAGCTAATGCAAGAATATCATGAGAGAGAGAAATAACTCCCTCTACCTAGTTAAGAGAAGAAGCAAAAAATCCAAATGTAGTGGTAGACTAATGGTTAGACCTCATAGAGAAGAGGGGAGTTGCAACATAAACACTGGAATGCAAAAAAAAGGAACTATAAAACACTAAAGGGACTAGCAACAAGCATGATCAGAGAGGCACATGAATTTACCCAAATAAAATGGAGAGAACTCATCCTAGAGCTTAAGAAGAAGGAACCTCATTCTATTTATAATTTTGTGGTAGCAATTGGAAGATCACATAAATACATTTCAATTTCCTTAAGAAAGGGAATTTCTTGACTCCCTCTCACGTTTCATCCTATTCTCCTCACATTCTGTATACCACACTAGATAGGAAGGAATTGAGAGGAAGGTGAAACAATAAAGAACAAAAGATTGGTGAAGATCTTAGATCAACATGGTTTTTATTTGAAGCACGGTAAAGGAGTGATTAACATTGTGGACTACAAAGAGACTACATTTCCACATAACCTTCAACCTTAAAGCTTGCTTAAAGAAAAGAAAGAGATTTAATTAGGGGAATGATGGGATTTATAATTAGATAGTTTCTCATTACTATTTCATACTTTTTATCATTTCTTTCTGCTAAGCTTTGAGACATTACCAAGACCTTTTATGTCTTTCATATACTTTTAACCATTTTTAAGCATTTAGAAATGGAAACATGTGATGTTAATATGTGTATGTATGAATTCATGAATGTACATGAAGTTTGGTAGGATTTTATTTTTAATTTATGATTGTTGATAATGAGAATGCCTTAGGAAATAGACTAACATTTGCAGTAGAGACAACTGTCAACCCACAAAAATGAGCTTCTCAACCCATAGCATAAGGACTGCATATCGTTGCAAAGAAGAAGTCAACTAACTAGGGCACAAAAATTTAAAATGAAGAAAAAGTTGATCATTTATTGATCAATTTTTGGATCACCTAATATTACTCTTACTTGGAAATAAGACAACTAGGAGGAAAAGAAGTCTATTTTCAATAGGACTGAATTATGACTGAATTGGTTAGATGAGCATGTTTCTATTATAAATGGTTAATTTTGTTGGATATAGAATTAGTGTTTGATTTCTCTACTCTTATTTCAAGTAATTATTATTTTTTGTTTGAAGACTCAATCCTCTTCCTATTATTGAGGAAGAGTTGATAGATGTTCCTTAGTTTGTTTTTAGTTCATGAATAATGGGACTCCCTCACAAAATCTATATAGTAGGATCCCTTGTCAAGGAGGAGATCTAATAGCACTAGTAGTAGCAACAATATTATGTGAATAATAGAATATATGTTATTGAACAAATATCTTCAACATATTTCTTGTTAGATTTTGTATAATAGTTTTATGTTAGAATGTAATAAAATAGAATTGATTTAATACTATAATTTGCTAAGTGAGTGTTTGAAAAAATCTTGTGGAAGCAACAACTCAAGCAAGGGCCACTTGAGGTACTATTGAACCATTTTAATTGAGGTTAGTAGATTAGATGATGCATTGTGAATTTCATTAATAGTTATATGATATGAATGAATGTGTTACAATTCATGAATTAGATTATGTAGCTTAATGTTTTGTTTCATAATCTAGAGGATTAGTTAAGTTAGAACACTATAGTTTACCAGTTAATAGTTACAATCTTAAGAATTAGGTACCCATAACAGAAGGTAGTTATTTGTATTATTTTCCCCTATTTTGTGAATTAGCTGTTTATTTTGATTTCAAGTTTTTAATGTATTTACATATGTTTATTCACCTATACTCAATCAATGGAGGATGTCCATAATTTATGAATGCATATAATTTGCTAGCACTATCTAAATTTCTATGAATCCTTGGTTGATTTAATAAAAATCTCTTGTGAATGATGAATTGTTTAGTTAGGGATCCTCAGGTCCTCTAAGATATGTGCATACCCAATGGAACCAAGTTAATTAGGCATTAGATTTGGCTCCAAACCTACCTCTCTCTCTCTCTCTCTCTCTCTCCCTCCTTATCTCCTCTCTCTCTCTCTCTCCCCTTTTTTCTAGCTCTCACTTCCTCTCTCCATCCCTATATCTCCCTATCTTTGTCTCCTTATCTTCCCATCTCTCTCCCTTTCCCCCCTCTCTAACTATCTCCCTTCATCCTTCCCTCTCTAATTCTAGATCTATTTCTCATATTCCCCCCTCTCTTTTATCACATGATATATATTTTCCCCTTGGGAAAATGAACTTGGGTGTTCTAGATTTTCTAAAATTATAATTTATTGTTTATTCTTCTCTCTTGGGGGAATGACCATAGTGCTACTATTTTTCCTCATTGTTTATGGTTTTTTCTCTTAATAATTACATTTTCTTTATTACTATTGTAATTACCACCATCTTTACTATTTGATTCTTTCTCTATCCTACCTAACTCTCTCTCCCTTGAGCTCTATCTCTCTATCTCTCTCATACCTAACCTAAGCTATTGAACTAATATCAACACTATACATTATTAGCCTATCTCAAACCTAACCTCAAGTCACTATCTTATATCCCAAGTTATCATCATGACCATTTGTAACAAGCCCAATGTTTTACCCATGGATTTTACCTAATTTTTACCCCACATGTGAACAATTTAAGTTTACCAACTCATAGCAATAATTTTTTTCCATTTCAATAACAATGATGCCTATTCGAAATAAACCCATTTCAATTTTCCTTTGCATTTCAATAAAGTAACATTACATAATCCCAAGTAATGATTACATTTCCAAATACATTTTTCATAAAGATATAAGATCATGATTACATACATAGCTTTCAATAGCTCAATGGAATAAAGTACAAATGGTCCAAATGTCCCTTCTTGGGTATACATCCTCAAATTTTAGTTGTGGACTACATGAGGGAGAGTATCACCCAAGTGATTTTCCTCCAACCATGGACTAACTGTGGTTCCCTGTACATCTACCTAACTGGTAAGATGGCCCTCCCTTCAACAAAGAGATTGGTCTGGTAACCCTCATAATAATAGCCTTCTTGAGAATGGTGTTGTGTTCTACATAACTAGAGGTATCATACAATGGATACCCACCTACATGCATGAAATTCCTAACCTAGTTATGCAAACTTGGCTCATAGTGAACTGACAAGTGTAATCAATGGAAAATTACACTACTTTGGCCAAATATTTGATAATTACATCAAAATCACTTTCTAAGAAGTGGTGTCTCACTTTCTAAGAAGTGGTGTCTCACTTCTATGAAGTGGATGTCGTATGTTCACCTACCCCCTTTGCTCAATTTGGTAAATTACATGACCATACTAACTCTTGACGAGTTTGTTCCACAACATGATTCCAACCCAAAAGGTATGTATATTCAAGTGATCTAATTGACCAACTAGGTTACTCCCAACCTTGGTTCATCTTTATTCCTAGAACAAGTCCCACTATCTATACAAGTTTACATTACAACACAAATTGACATTCACAATCATAGTACTTCTAAATCAACATTTCAATTCATGCAACCATACATTTGACCTTTGGAATCTTAGATATATTAATAATACATTATCTTCGTAAATACAATTTCATGCTTTAACTGTATAATAAATACATATATATAATTAAAATAATAAGATTTTACCTTCAACATGTAAGAAAAATTAATGTAAAACACAATCACTAGTCCTTCAAGAATTCGCAAACACATGACATTCAAAATAAAAGAGAATAAAAAATTATAAATACTAGCATACTTGGATAGTTCGCTTCCAAGTGAGAATTTTCCCTCAAACTTAATCTCAAGACTCTGCTTGTTGCTCCTTCTACTTCTAGCTTAACTCCATTTCTAGCCTCTTTCCCACACTCAAATCTCAAAAAAAATAACTCACAAATACTCAAGAACTCTCTTATTTCTCACTACTTGCATTCAACAATGCTTTGCACTGAAAAACTACAACATAATGGAAATAAATGAATTCCTAAAAGAATGAATGAATCCAAAGACTTAGATGTTGCCTCTCTTTATACTAAACATTGAGAAGCTTAATGCTATAGTTTAGCTTCTCCAATCACCACCTTTTCCCTTCCTTTTACCACCTCTAAACTAAAAATACAAATCCTAAACCAACTCTTCTTCAAAATAGGTTGACTAAGAAATATTGAGTGAAATGTGGTTGCGAAAATAAACATAATACAAGAACATATATAGTCCCAACAAAACCAGCTACTCAAACATAGCTGAGTCACCTCCAAGAACTTCCAACAATGGTTATTTTACTAAGTCAAAATATGGAAATGGTTACCTATAGGTTTACTACCTCTCACCGTGGCTTTGTTGCTTGCCACACTCTCCTTATGGTACCTAAATTAATGGTTTCTAGTCAAACACAATACAAACTTTTTTTACCTTCTTCCTTAGTATGGCTTTGACCAATTCCAATGCTTTTCTCAACTTGTGTGTGGATTTCCAAACACAACTTTTGATATTTAGATGATCTTTTTACTTTTACATGGTGCAAAGTAGGTGCATCATATAACTTATTAAATTCCTTTCATAATGCATTCCATGCGCTATATACAATACACTTTACATTTCAGCAATAATCAGTCCAACACATATATGAATATATGTGTGGCATTTAGTATATGCTATGTTTAAGATGTTTGCTTTATATAAGAATTACTCTATTCACTTACCTCGCATTACATATGTGTTGGTATCTATTCATATTATTCAATTATATAACCATATATAACCATATATATATTATAATTCTTAATCATTATAATATATATGTATTAATGTATTTATTAAAACCATTTAGTTTCCAATCATATACATATATATCAAATGCGTATATACGTATGTATGTATGTATGTATTATCAAATACATACATATATACAAATATTAATATATAGATATATATCATTATTTAACATCTAATAATAATAACCTATATATATATATTTATCGATAATTATTTATACCAAGTGTATATATATACATGTATCCAATCGATTTCTCAAGTTTATGTCATTGTATATGCGTATACACAAGTATTTCTACCTACATGTGTACATACACACATATGACCATATATATGAGTTATCACGTATATACATTTAATGTAAATACATATCGATTAACATATATATCAAATACACAATGAACATATACCCAATACAAAGATTCAACCACTTTAATTCAACCAAGAAAAAAATCAAAGGAAATTAAAGACCATTAAAAAAACATTCCAATTATCCCAAAACTATGACCAAGGGTTTACTTACCAAATCTCGAATTGGCTTGACTTAGCTTGAATAACTAGGATGTGAGTGTTTGATAGCTCAAGTAGATACATTAGGGGTTACCATACCAAACTCATTTCCTAGGTGATATTCCCCCTCTCTTCCAGAGGGCTCAATTCTTTCCTAGATCCAACTTAGTGCATCACAAAAGAAGTTAGCCGATAACATGACATTCATAAACATTATATATTATTTTTATCTTCAAGGAATTTAAAGCATTCACATTACATTACATATTCATTCATCATATTTTCCATCAAAATATACAAAACATAATCATGCATTTAAAACATTTTAACCCATCAAAGTAATAGTAAATGGTAATCACACAATGGGGTGTAACACCATTGAACAATTTCTAGTTTCTTATTTATAATTTAATTATCTTTGTCAAGGTGCACCTTCAAGTTAGAGCTTCCATTCATTCACATAGGTTAATTTCAGATATTTTTGATATTGTGAGATTCTTATTTACTAATTTTAATATTTTTAATTGTCTAATTAAGTCCTTATACCTACCCCTCCCTCACACCCTATCTCCTCTCTCTCCTTAGATACTTACCTCTCTCTATCCCTCTTTCGTCTCTACTCTCTATTTCACCTTTCTCTCTCTTCTCTCTCTCTCTCTCTCTCTCCTACCTACTTGTCACTCCCTCTCTCCATCCATATATCTATCTCCTTATCTCTATATCCTTATCTCCCCACCTCTCTCTATCTCTCCCTTTGCCCCCCTCTCTATCTCCATCCCTCCCTCATTCCCTCTCTACTTATATATCTATTTATCCTCTCTCTTATCAAATGATATAGCTTTTATCCAAGTTAGGAGCATGAACTTGGGTGTTCTAATTTTTCTAGAATTATAATTTCTTACTTATTATTCTCTCTTAGGGGCATGAACATAGTGTTATTCTTTCTCTCTCTCTCTCTTATCACATGATATCTCTTTTATTCAAGTTGGAAGCATGAACTTGGATGCTCTAGTTTTTTTAGAATCATACTTTCTTGTTTATTCTTCTCTCTTGGGGGAATGACCATAGTTATACTCTCTCTCTCTCTCTCTCCACCTTATATCCCTTATCATCATGATGTTGACCAATTTATAGTTTCCTATTTTTAATTTATCTTTGTCAAGGTGTACTCTTTGCAAGTGCAACCACTTTCCTCTCCTCTTCTCTCAGTTTTTTTTATGGAGTGGTTTTTCATATACCTCTCTATCAAAATATAAAAGGTGAGATTTTTTTAGTAGTTATCATATATATTCTTGATTGGCATGGTGTCTTTAAAGTGTTGACATACTTTTTAAAATTTTTAATTATCTTTTATAGTTCACTTCTCATGTGTAAATATGTTCATATTCTTGCTTGACATGTTTTTTCAAATAAATTATCTCATCTCCTAATATTCTAACTTAGTTAAAATATATATACATCTAGAGAATATAAATAGTATTTAAATCTCTCAAATGATTTTAAAACTATAGATTTATCTTTGACTTAAAATCAGAAGTACATTTATGTGTACATGTGTATGTAGGTGAATTAAAACAAGCAATTTTTGATGGGAAATAAAAGGAGTAGATCAAGGTTGTATGAATGAAAAAAAGAGATAAAAAATGGATCAAGTAACATCTAGTAAAGAACAACCCATTGAAACTATTGATGTCCAAATAAATGCAGAGGTACAAGAAAAAATTGGTAATAGTGATATAATTTTTTGTATGGTATAGAAAAAATAATGGAGATGGATGATGATTCTCTTTTCAAGGAGATTTTAGTTGAAGATATGTTATTTGAAATCATGATTAAATTACACTCTAAAATAATTTGGGATGAATTTTTTGAAGAAAAATATCTAATTAAAAGAGCACAATTATGTGAAAAGTTATTTATGTGAAAATAAATTATCCCTATTTTGGAGTTGTTAGGGGTTGATAATAATAAAAGAACCATCATATTTATTAAAATATATAATAATTGAAAACTTACAAGAAGCATTGAAATGAATTGAAAGAAAGAGTCAAACTACTAATTTAAGTTTTACACATAAAGCATTGATGACTGTAATTTCTAGTAAGAAATTATCACATAGAAGACAAGATCAATAAATTTCCCAATTACTAAATGTATCTAGGAGAACTACTCAAAGATATATTATGAAGATAAATAGATTAGATGAAAACATTAAAAATAATTGGGTAAATATTTATAGGGTTCCCCGAAAAGAGAATTCTTGAAGATGTAAAGAAATAGGTAATTGAATATTGAACCTACCATTCCCATGTTTCTTCCAATATAAGGGACACTATACAAATAATATATGAAGACATTACAAAAAATTCTCATCCAATTTTTTTTATAGATACAACACAGTGAAAATTTTCAAACATTCAAGCAAGAATTTTCATAGGTGAATATTTGTCAAAGGATGTTTGAGATATTACAATCATGCTTTGTATATATAGAAATAAAGTACATGGACCTTTCTTTTGTCGAAATCATGTTGAATTTCATCTACACCTATATTCATATAAAAAATCTATGGCAAAAAATAATACAAATTTACCCATCCTTGAGAGTAAAACATAATTTTTGAAGTCTATTGTATTTAAAAAATAAAAAAAATCAAATGAATGTAGTGTACATTGTATAAAAAATATATGTAATGATTGTGGAAATTTGAAGAATCTTTTACAATTTGATAATATTGATCATTTAATGCAAATTATTTTGAAGAGATTTGAATATGAGAAATACTCAACAAAGTTAGGATTTGAGTCCAAAAGAAAATTCTAAAAGAGAGTGAATTACCTTACAATTAGTTTATGAATAAATTTAATAATATCATATATCCACATATCCAACATTGTCATGGTGCAAGATGAAAAGCTAAGCAATTTCATGACTCAAAGAATTGCTTTCCACCAGGTTGTACTCTCTATTGTATACTTATTTGAGAACTATACATTTTGTCCTCAAACTGAGATTCAAAGTCAATATTACCATTCCGAGCAAGTTGCAATCTTTGTACAAGTTTTCTATAGGTATGTTGAGTTACATGTGGATGGTGTAGAAAGTAGAAAAGATGAACGACCTATCATCAAGGAGGTTCAATTTTATATCATCGATGATATAGGTCATGATAGAAGTGATGTAGCCCATTATTTTGGAATGTATTTTGAATATTTGATATGACATGGCATATATATTTTATAACACTGGGTTTGGTCTGTTGGAAAATGTGCCTCAAGCTTACTGACATGAAGCTCCTGAAAGAGAAAAATCGGTGAGACCCTTAGAAAGTCTTACCGACTAGCAGTTGTGTTCTAAAATTCTGAAGAGCTCAGATCGGCGTGACTTTGGTTTTGTCTTGCTGATGGGAGTCATCGACAAGACATGTCTATTGCTATGAATTTCCTATCTCTTTCTGTTCGAGCAGACCTCTTGCCGATGGGTTGATTCTTGGTGATTGTCGGGGAGACTCTTGGCAACAAGTGGCATTGGGGAGAGGCATGAACCTTTGGAGTGACTCATTCTAATAGAGTATGTCTCATTGATAGTTTTACACAAGAATGTCATCGGGGTGACATGAAGGCTTGATAAGAGTCTAAGCCACAGTGGAGGTTTCGCCGACATATATAACTTCAGTATGAACTCTTGACGATGGCGTTTCTCTCGCTGATAGGTCTATGTTTAGTGAGAAATCTTACCAATGGATGTGGTCTCGCCGACAGGTATACATTTAGTGTGAGCTCTTGTTGACAGTGTTGGTCTCGCCGAAAGATTTGCATTCGGTATGATTTCCTGCCAATGGCTGTGGTCTCACCGATGGGTATGCAACTTCGGTGAGAACTCTTGCCAATGGTTTTTGTATTTCCAATGGGTATGATTTTAGTGTGAACTCTTGCCGATAGCACACGTCTCGCTGAAAACTCTACATGATGAACATTGGTATGACATAAAGGTTATATAAGACTCTTAGTGACAACAATGGTCTTGCCGATAGTTCTGCAATAGACATCGCTGAGAAGTCTTACCGATGGAGTAAGTCTGGCCGATGCTTTTGCAATTGATATGACTCTTGTCGATGGTGGTGACTCTTGCCAATAAGGATAGTCGAGAATTATGGAATCAGGGAGACACGGTCTAGTGTCTCACTGATATGCAATTCAGTTGAACATTTTGACCAAATGTCTATCCTATGTGGTGTGTTCTGAGCCAATGAGAGAAGCAGAATGTCAACTATTGGCAGTTGGATTGTTGTGACCATTCTTGTGAGGGAGATGAATAGTTTGTGAGGAAAATGACTATGCTTGGCAATTGTTGATGATGGCGAATAGTTCGATGGTGTAGTGTTGTTCGATACTGAACATGGATTGATCTGAGTGGGTTCATTTTATGTGTTTAAGAGCATTGTGAGATTAATGTTGCTGATGTAAATTAACATCAGAAAGTGAAGTCTGTTCTTTGTATGTAATTTTGTTTACTATAATACAAAGAGGCTTTTCTTAGTGTGGTGGGTTTTTCTCCGGTAAGGGTTTTCCCACGTAAGGGTTTTCCCACATAAATCTGGTGTCCAATTGTGTATGTCTTTATTTCTCTTTTCTGTTATTCTTTTTAAGTGTATCTATTTGAACTGTAATTGCAAAATTTAAAGTCATATCTGCATTCTTCCCTACGGTTTTGACGTTAGGAGAGTTTGTTCCGCACCTAAAATTTCCTTACAAGTGGTATCAGAGCCTGGCCAGTTGTGTTATCCTTGCGGGTACATTGGATTTTTTGTGTCAATTATGTTCAGTGGGAGTCTTGTAGGAGTCTGGTAATTCAAATTATAGATTAAGATGGCAAGCATGTCAGGAAAGATTAAAATTGAGAAATTCAATGGTAGTAATTTTGAGTTGTGGAAACTCAAAATGGAATATTTGTTGGTTGATCGTGATCTTTGGCTTGTTGTGTCTGGAACGAAGCCTATAGGCATGAAGCAAGAGGATTGGGACCTTGCAGATCGAAAATCAAAGGGGCTGATAAGGCTATATTTAGCAAACTTTGTTCTTCTAAATGTTCATGAAGAAAAGACAACATCCTCTTTGTCAAAAATACTGGGAGCTATTTATCAGGGCAAGTCCTTGGTAAATAAGTTGTTCTTGAGGAAGAAGTTGTACTATTTGAAAATGTAGGAAGAAGCATTTGTTGTGATCATTTGAATGCTTTCAACATGTTGATTGCTCAGTTAGCATCTATGGGTGTGAAGATTGATGAAGAAGATCGCTGTATGTTATTGTTATGTTCTTTTCTAGATTCTTGGGATCACTTGGTGATGGCAATTGGGAGTACTACTTCCTCTTTTAAGATGAAAGATATTATTTCTTCTTTGCTATCAAAAGAGATGAGAAGAAAATCTTCTGAGATGGCAAAGGAGGCTCTTGCTGTTAGAGGCAAATCGAAAGAAAAAGGCAAGAAGAAGGACAAGAAGTCCAAATCCAAATAAGAGGGGAGATCAAAGTCTCCTAGTAAGAAGTACAAGGTAAAGTGCTGGAATTGTGGGCAACCTGGTCATGTCTGAAAGGATTGCAAAGAGGAGAAAAAGAAGAAGAAGAAGTACTCTTCCGATAATGATTCTTCCTAGAGTGATGCAGATGCTTTCATTGCAGCCTTGGCTACACAAGCATCAGATGATGTCTGGCTGAATGATTATGGAGCATCTTTCCACATGAAATATCATAGAGATTGGTTCACTAAGTATGAAAAATATGATGGTGGAAGGGTGTATTTGGAAAATGATTCATCTCTAGAAATAGTTGGTTGTGGAAGAGTCAGAATACAGTTCCCTGATGGAAGAGTGAAGGAAATCAATGATGTAATGCATATACCAGGTTTGGCTCAAAATTTACTTTCTGTTAATAAGTTGAATGATGTTGGAGTGCAGGTCTCATTCTCTGGAAATAGCTGCAAGATGACTAGAGGCTCAATGGTGCTAGCTAGGGGTGCTCGTATTGGTACTTTGTATAAGCTGGATGCACTTGTTGTTCAATCCAATAGTGTCTCTATAAAGTCACAGAAGGCTACTCATGGAGAAAATGAGGGAAAAGTTCCTGATAGTGCAAACTCTATGGAAGTTAAACTTCTAGTAGAAAAGACTATGCTTTGGCATCATAGGCTTGGCCACATTGGAGAAAAAGGTTTAAAAACCTTGAAAAATAAAAACTTGGTTGAAGGGCTTGATGACTGTAACCTTGAATTCAAATTTTGTGAACATTGTATATATGGTAAACAACACCATGTTTCATTTTACTCTAGTCCTCACAAATCTTTTGGTTTACTTGATTATATACATTCTGATGTTTTTGGTCCAGTAAATGTTCCTTCTTTGTCTAAATCAAGATATTATGTATCGTTCATTGATGATTATTCAAGAAGGGAATTTTTTTATTTTTTGAAAAGTAAAGAAGAAGTGTTTAGTCATTTTAGGGAATTTAAAAACCTTGTGGAAAATCAGCTAGAAGAAAAATAAAGTGTTTAAGGACTGACAATGGTGGTGAGTTTTGTTCTAATGAGTTCGAAAGGTACTGTAAAGATCATGGGATTAAAAGACATAAAACTACACCCTACACTCCACAAAAAATGGGGTTGCTGAAAGGTTCAATAGGAAAGTGACAAAAAGAGCATGAAGTATGCTAAGCAATGATGGCTTGGAGGAGAAGTTATGGGCTAAGGCAGTTGTAACATGTTATTTAATAAACCGTTCTCCTAATTCTGCTCTTGTTGAGAAAACACCTTTGGAAGCATGGTCTGGAAAGAAGCCTCTCTGATACACATTCGTGTCTTTGGCTGTGAGGCATATGCATATGTGCCGAATGAAAAAAAGGTCTAAATTGGAAAAAAAGGCTATTAAATGTATTTTTATTGGTTATAGTGTTGGCATAAAAGGATACAAGCTTTGGAATCCTGATATAGAGAAGGTTCTATATAGCAGAAGTGTTATTTTTCATGAGCTGAAGCCTTCTACTTTGGATCTGTAGTCAGAGACAAAATTAGAAAATAAAAAGGATGTAGTTGAAATTCCTCCAACACCAGATAAAGAGGAATTGAAAATTCAAAATGTACCTAAAACTGAGGAGAGCTTAAGTAGTTCTAAGAGTTCTGAAGAAGAAGATCAACCTCAGCCTCAGCTTGTGAAGAGGTCAACACATGAAAGAAAGCAACCTGATAGGTATGGGTTTTCTTTGTTAGATTCTACTTGTGTCTATGCTTTAATTTCTAGCACTGATGAGCCTAGGAGTGTGAAAGAGGCATTTAGAATGTTTGATTCAAACTCTTGGTTGGAAGCCATGAATGAAGAAATGGCATCATTAGAAAAGACTGATACTTGGTTTTTGGTGCCCTTGCTGAAAGGAAGAAAATTTGTTGGCTGCAAATGGGTATTTAAAAAGAAAATAGGTCTGGATGGCAGTGTGGAAAAGTATAAGGCGAGGTTGGTTGTGAAGGGGTATTCCTAGGTAGAGGGAATTGATTATGGAGAATTTTTTTCTCCTAGAGCTAAGTTGACGTCTATCAGATTTCTTTTGTCACTTGCAGTAGCGTATGACTTAGAGATTGAATAGATGGATGTGATGAAAACATTTCTTCATGGTGACCTTGAAGAAGAAATTTACATGTCCCAGCCTAAGCACTTTGTGGAAAAAGGTAAAGAAAATCTAGTTTGCAAGCTGAAAAAATATCTATATGGATTAAAACAATCTCCTAGAATGTGGTACCAGAAGTTTGACACATTTGTTTTGTCATTGGGATTTGTAAGATCAAAATCTGATCACTGTGTGTACTTCAAAGCTGAAAATGACCGTGTTCTTATTATTGCTCTCTATGTTGATGATATGTTGTTCATAGGCAATAGTAAGTTAATGATTTCTGATCTAAAATCTTAGCTATCTGCAAAGTTCAAAATGAAAGATCTTGGTGCAGCCAGGTATATTCTGGGAATGAAAATAACCAAGAATAGGAAGAGTAGAAAACTTTGGCTTAGTTAGAGTAAGTATATTAATACTGTTTTGGAGAGATTTTATATGACTGAGTGCAAGTAGCTAGTTGTTCCAGTTTTGCAGGGAATGAAGCTATCTGTTGAAGACTGTCCAAAATCTCCTACTAAGATGGAGGACATGACCAAAGTGCCTTATGCTAGTGTAGTTGGTAGTTTAATGTATGTAATGGTCTATACAATGCCAGACATTGCCCAAGCAGTGGGATTACTTATTCATTTTATGGAAAATACTGGAAGGACACATTGGGATACTGTGAAAAGAGTGTTTAGATATTTGAAGGGCACTTCAGAATATGCTTTGTGTTACCATGGGAATTTGGTTGAATCACAGATGAATCTCAACATTCGAGGCTATGTGGATTCTGATTGGGCAGGGGACATTGATAGCAGAAGATCCACTAGTGGATATATTTTCATGATGAATGGTGGTGTAGTTAGTTGGATGAGTAAGCGACAGGTTGTAGTTGCTTTGTCCACTATAGAGGTAGAATACATGGCAGCAACACAGGCCTATAAAGAAGCAATCTGGTTAAAATTTTGGTGTTCTAACATTGGGTTTGATGTAGGGAAAATTACAATTTAATGTGACAGTCAGAGTGCTATTTGTTTGGTGAAAAATCCTACTTTCCATGCTAGGATGAAACATATTGATGTGCAGTATCATTTTGTATGAGATATGGTGGAGGATGGAAAGGTCTCTTTAGAAAAAGTGGATACTCTGGAAAATGTTGCAGATGCATTGATGAAACCAGTGAGCACAGACAAGTTCAAGTGGTGTGCTAGTTCGATGGGCCTTAGTGCCCATGAATTTTAGTAGTTTTTTTGTGCTCTGGAGGTGTCAGTAAGATCTTTTTCAAGTGGGAGATTGTTGGAAAATGTGCCTCAAGCTTACTGACATGAAGCTCCTAAAAGAGAAAAATTGGTGAGACCCTTAGAAATTCTTACTGACTAGCAGTTGTGTTCTAAACTTCTGAAGAGCTCAGATCGGCGTGACTTTGGTTCTGTCTTGCCGATGGCAGTCATCGGCAAGACATGCCTATCCTTGTGAATTTCCTATCTCTTTCTAGCTGGGCAAACCTCTTGCCAATGGGTTGATTCCTGGTGATTATCGGGGAGACTCTTGGTGAGGAGTGGCATTGGGGAGAGGCATGAACCTTCAGAGTGACTCATTTCGATAGAGTATGTCTCACGATGGTTTTACACAAAAATGTCATCAGGGTGACATGAAGGCTCGATAAGAATCTAAGTGACAGTGGAGGTTTCACCGACATATATAACTTCGGTATGAACTCTTGGTGATGGCGTTTCTCTCGTCGACAGGTTTGTGTTTGGTGAGAACTCTTACCGATGGATGCGGTCTCATCGACAAGTATACATTCAGTGTGAGCTCTTGCTGACAGTGTTAGTCTCACCAAAAAATTTGCATTCGGTATGATCTCCTACTGATGGATGTGGTCTCGCCGATGGGTATGCAACTTTGGTGAGAACTCTTGTTGATGGTTTTCCTCTTGTTGATGAGTATAATTTTAGTGTGAACTCTTTTCGATAGCACACGTCTCATCAACAACTTTGCATGATGAACATTGGTATGATATAAAGGTTCTTTAAGACTCTTAGCGACAACGATGGTCTTGCCGATAGTTCTGCAATGGACATTGGTGAGAAGTCTTGTGAATGGAGTAAGTCTAGCCAATGCTTTTTCACTCGATATGACTCTTGCCGATAAGGATAGTCGGGCATTGTGGCATCTGGGAGACACGGTCTAGTGTCTCACCGACATACGATTCAGTTAAACATTTTGACTGAACGTTTGTCCTACGTGGTGTGTTCTAAGCCAATGAGAGAAGCAGAATGTGAACTATTGGCAGCTGGACTATTGTGACTATTCCTATGAGGGAGATGAACAGTTTGTGAGCAAAATGACTATGCTTGGCAATGGTCGACGATGGTGAATAGTTCGATGGTGTAGTGTTGTTCGATACTAAACACAGATTGATCTTAGTGGGTTCATTATATGTGTCTGAGAGCATTGTGAGATTAATGTTTCTGCTATAAATTGACATCAGAAAGTGAAGTCTGTACTCTGTATGTAATTTTTTTTACTGTAATACAAAGAGGATTTTCTTGGTGTGGTGGGTTTTTCTCCTATAAGGGTTTTCCCACATAAATCTGGTGTCCAATTGTGTGTCTTTATTTCTCTTTTCTGTTATTCTTTTCAAGCATATCTGTTTAAACTGTAATTGCAAAATTTAAAGTCATATTTGCATTCTTCCTTGAGGTTTTGACGTTAGGAGAGTTTTTTCCACACCTAAACTTTCCTTACATGGTCTAATGGATGTGTTGGTAAGTGTTGTTTTTTATTTAAAAAATAATAATTAAATGTTTATAACTTTAAGAGTTGAATTGAAGTTATATATAGTTTAACTAATTTGGTTCAAATGGAATTTTTAATAACTTCATAGGGCAATTTAAGTTTGTAAAAGAATTTAATTGGTCAAGCTAACAACATGCTAGACATAATATAATTTTTTTGTGGATTTTTTTTAGAGTCTGCATGGAAAAGAAGAGCACCATGGAGCAGGAGCATGTGTGAAGCATGCACTTTAACAACATGAACTTGAAAGTAAAACAATACGAAATACAAATTTAAAATTGTTAAATACTTCTTATATATTACTTTCCTTGTAATGATTTATTGATATAGCCTTTTCTCAATCGTTCCATTATTTTTTAAATTCTTACCTCTTAGGGGAACTTTGCAAACATGAAATTGTAGGTAACACCATACAAAATTCAAATTATATTTATGAATAGTGCAAAAGTCATTTTGGTGCTTGTGACTCAATATACAACAAACACTATTTTTGGGAAGTTAAAGGTACATTGAATTTGTTATTTTAAAAACTTTATTTAAACTCAAGTACATAAATTGAATTTGAATACACTTCTTAATTGGATGTTTAATTTTTTTTTTTCATATTTATAGATATTGATCAATCAAATCTTTATAATTATTAGAAATTAATGGTATTAGAAGTTTGCACCAATTCATGAATATAGAACATAGCAAGTGTATTTCCATTCAAGTGAAAGAAAAATCATGTTTTTGTGTTGCATACATTGAGAATAATGTTGAACACCTGAAATACTAAGAGGGGGAGGGGGGTGAATTGGTATTCTTTTTAAACCATTCAAACATTTAAACATCCAATCTACTTAGAAAATTCAATTATAGTAATGAAATAAATCATGCAACATTAAACAATAACTCATAACACATGGACACAAGGATTTTTACATGGAAAACCCAAAATGGGAAAAACCACGGTGAGGATTAGATCACAATATATTATAATTGATTATTGTATATTTACAAAAGTACTCATTGCAGGTGGACTCACTATCCAAGTAGACTCACTACCCATTGAGAAAAAGAAAGAGAGATTGTGGCTCACAACCTAGAATGAACCATTAAAATTTCATCTATCATATGCATGAATTACAATTCCTATGAAGCTCAATATATTGACTTTACACACTTCATTTGATTCTGATCTAACACTCTTGTTTCTTATGCATTCACATCACTCTAATCTTCTACTCAACATTCACAACTTAAATTCGCATTGCTCTGATAATATTCAAATCATTTGCATGTATCTCATTCCTTACATTCATCAAAAAAATAAAACTGATCTAACATATATATCCGCATCAAGCATAACATCGATTAGGTTGGCCTAATTGGATGTAAAATCCAAAATATAGAAAGTGTAACTTGTTAGCTCAAATCCTTTCACATATTCCTCATGCGAAGATTTAAACCACAAAACACTTTTAAATAGGTCGACATGGAACTATAATATCTCCCATATAACACCACAATACATATTTAACCTTTACATACCTTCACACCTATTAGGTCGACACCGTAGAAGACCTAATACAAAAATTCTTCAACTATGTATCCATATTCAGATAAGTGTGCCTCAAAACATCATGCCAACTAGAATTCATACTCTATTAAAATTTTTCAATGTCTCCTTAAGGTTGCAAATCCAAAAACTTATCCATGGAGAAGTGTGGACTCTCCTACTCACATGCATTATATAGGAAATGGCTGTAACTTTCCAGGCCAAACTTCTGCTACTTACATCTCTCAAACCAAGAGCCAAAACACAAAGAAATTCTGAAATCAATACTTCTAACAACCAACAAAATAATGTTATAAGTATAGAGTGAAATATTCATTCGTAGATTGGTGCAGACCTAAAAATTGGAGCTCTGTTACACAAAATTAACAGAGTTGACACTTAGTCAATTTTCTATTACAACCAACTTTACCAGATCAAACCATCTTGCAAAAATTTCTTCCACACACTCTCCAAAACTTGTTAAAATCAACCAAATTGGTCTACAATGATCTGCACAATGAATTCCACATGAAGACATCAACATACAACGTTGACATCAATGACAACACTACAACACATAGTAATATACCTTATGCTTATCCCTCATGCTGATGTTGCCAACAACAACATCAATGAAAAAAAATTCATTCTTCCAACAATCTCCCCCTTTTCCATTGATGGAAACATGCCAAAAATATCTCCAATATTTTCTCCCCCTTTGACATTAAGGGCAAAGGGTGCCTACAACAACTGTTCTGAATTATACTAGATCTCTCCCTAAGAAATATATTCATATATACAAAGTGAAAGATTGAATTGAATCCCCCTAAGTAATGTACCAAAGAAAAACCAAAAATTTGTATAGGAAACTACTCTATATACTCCATATATATACAAAGAATCTAAAATGAAAAACTAAAAATACATGAAGAGTAAGAAATATTTGTTAACCGAAAGATGTTGACTCTTGTAACTTCTGCATGTGGGATTGCTGCACCTATTTACCTTCTTCCCATTCCCTTGGCTACCACAAGCAATCTACATTGTTTTTCAAACTCCATTAGTAACTCTTCTCCTTCTTCTAGAGTGCTAGGGACATGATTCATATGTGTGGATTTAGTAGCACTCAAAAGGGCTCTTGAAACAAGTATGAATAAGAGATTCACCAAGTCCCTTATCTCTCCAAACTATAGAATGATATTATATTTCTAGGCTTGTAACTAAAATAATTTCTTATGAAAATCTTCTATGACATTTCTTGTATCTCCAGCCAGATCAAGTGTCAAATCATAGGCACTGGAGGTAATGTTGATTTGGGACTCAAATGAGTCCATCTCCTTCCTGATGCTTTGTGTGGCTTTGGGCCACTTCATACCATATTGACAAAGATAATTTTCCTCATCTACACATACTTTCGCATCCTTCAAATTCTCTTGAAACATTTTATGTGCATGGGCACATTTCTCAGTGATCTCTATCATTTTCTTATCACTTATTCTATTTTCAACCTCATTCTCAATTTTTCCATTAAGACCAAAGGCATATTCCTTAAAAGAATCAATTAACAATTTCAAATTCTCCATATCAAAAAGTGAAGTATCTATGTTCACACTAGGTATGGCCTCTTATAATGCCTTCATTGCTTCCTCCTGTAAACAAATATTTTGGCACCCTAAGGCTTTCTTGCACTTCTAGGGTTTTTCACCTTAAAGGAGAAAGATGGGCCAAAATGGGAAATGTCTACACTCAAGATTAATGCAAGGATGGATGTAATATTCCTAAATACAATGTTTAAATGCAATAAACTAAAAAATAAAGATGACTATTAATGAAAAACATAAGATATGCAATTTGTTTGAAAACACAGTGATGTATGCAAAAACACCTAAGAATGCAATTAAATAGTAATATAATTAAACAAGACTAGAGAGGTGCACCTGGAATCTGAAGTATGATGTGAAGAGGCTCTAGAATCCTATAGATTTGAGAGGAAATGCTAATTGGGACACTTACGCCAAGCTGGGTGACAGCCCATTTTGGAGGAAATAATGAGCTAGAACAAGAATCTTCCAACTGGGTACTCAGAAATGCAAAAAATACATTTTAGGCATGACAGTGGGAATAATTCACCACAGATGGTGACTTAGTCCACTTGGAAATCTTAGGAAGTTCGGGCAAGAATTTGTAGCTTTCTGTCTGCACTCCCCTTCTTGACAGGTGTCTGGTTCAGAAACTACAGAAGACAAGCTGAAAGAGGTCTTCAAGCTTTAATTAAGGCTTTTTTGACTTGAATGAATTTGATGGATTTTTGACCAATTTTTGACACCAAACTCTTTGAAAAATCTACATACAAGACCTAAAAACACACATGCAAAGAGGAAAAAGGGTTAAGGTTAGAGAATAGGGATTTGCCTTGGTCAAATCCCAATTTGGTAATCAAACCCTAGATAATGAAATGAAACAAAGAGTGAATGATGAATGAATAACATGCAATGCCACAGACTCACCAAACCCTTGATGTTTAAATCTAAAGATATGCAATGAAGTGCTCCAATGGATGCTTGAAAGTGCTTAGAATGCTTGAGAATTGCTTGATAATTGCTTTAGTGAATGAATTAGGTGCTTGAAAATGAATGGGGATGAAAATGAGAGAAAACCCTTTATTTATACTTGATTTTCTAATATTTCTCGAAAATAACACATCGCAAGCCAACCTCAAGGATAAGAGAATAAAATCCCACGAGAGAATTAAAATTATTTTGATTTTTGTGCCCAGTGGGACTAAGTCACCCTAGGTGGCGACTTGGTCCCCCCAAGGCAATTTTACTGGGTGTCAGGGATTAAAGTGTATTTAATGAGGTTTAATGGGAATATTCTAAAAAATACACTTAAGTATGGTTGGAAATGTATTAAGGGGTCATTTAAACATAAGAAAAGGTTGAATTAGTGATGACAAGTCTAGAAAAGTGTGAGAGTTTGTTAGAAATCTTTACAACACTTTGAAATAAGACTGGTAGGTGATAAAAGAGGTTATTTAAGTGAATGATAATGAAAGGGTCCTAGAAAAGTGTGAAAGTGGGTTACAACACTTCACAACACTTTTACAAGACATCCTAGAATTCTTAATGATTTGCAAGGTTCCAAGACCTAATGTGAATGTGTTGGCCACTTTACAACATTAAATCTAGGAAAAATCAAGCCAAAGTCCACTAGGAGGGCCTAAACATGAGAAAAAGTAGAAGGGTTACTTTTTCCGTGTCCACACCTTCATCAACTCTCCACTCTTTTGGTGTGTTTCTATGATATACTTCTAGGTAGATGCATGGAATACATATCCCAACTGTAGCTTGTGGAGTGGGGAAATTTTATCCAGATCTACATTTCCCTATTGCATTAGCAGTTGTAGCAATTATGAAGAAACAACAAGCTAGAAATTAAGCTACATGCTCAATAGATTCTTCAAGGAATATCTAGAGGAGATAGAGGATTTAACATAAGCCTTTGTAATCCTCACAAATTTTCCCTTTAAGTAATATTCCCCATTCTTTCTAGAGTTTATTGGATTTTCCTCTTCTATTTTTGCATCTCCAGATGCATCCTCATTCCTATCTTCATCTTCTTTTTCTTATTCTTCTTCTTTCGCATCAACATTTTCTTCATCATAATCCTTGTTTGTGTTCTCTTCCTCTACAAGTTTCTCTGTGTTAACCAGAGGAGCGGATGTATCTTCATTTACTGCTTCCTCACTAGTAACTATGCCCCCTTCAATATTTTTCTCTGATTCTTCATCTCCTTGTGCTAGTTCTTCCAATATCAGAGGGGTATTATTCTGAATGTGCTCTCCATCTACTACATGCTCATTTTTAGCATCAATTTCTTGAGGTTCTTCTTCTATGGTGACTTTTGAAGCAGTGCCCTTTGAAATTATACCATATTTCTTTGCAATATATAAAATTTTATCAATTGTCTCCTTCTATAACTTTTCAAATTCATTCTTATCTCTACCCATAAGGGTAGTTACTCTTTGCTTCACTCTAATTTCTATGGTATACAACTTAGCCAATGTGGCTCTATTCTCCTCAGACATAGAAGCACTGACTTTCTCCAATGCACATTCCTTTATCTTTCCTTCTTTTTCAATTGCTTCTTGTCTTCTCTTCACCAAAACATTCCAAAGCTCCATAGGAATTTTCTTCTCAATGTTTCTCATATCAACCTCTAAAATAATAATATATTTGATAATTTCCTCAATAATGGTAGCCTTATCCACCTCATTTGCTTCATTATAAATTCTGCAATATCCCCTAACATCTCATACTACAAAATGTTATAGAACAATGCTTCTAGTTTCAAGGGAGAGTGAGGTCTTACCAGTTCTATTTGTTTTTTTTCTTTGCTCTCATCCAGAGTCTTCTTCTAGATTGTTTTTGACCTCTTATTCTTTGATGACACCTTCTTGGTGGCTTCTTTATTCTTCTCCCTCATGTGAACATCAAATTTCTTCTTGTCTTCATCTATATCTTCTTTTTTGTCTATGTCAATAATTTCAAATCTTCTTCTTTTATCACTTGCTTCAACTTATGAAGCTTCACTTCTCTTTTTGTGGAAGAAATATGGTCCTTCTTCCTCCACATTGACACTTATATTCCTTTCTCTCACTATCTTTTACTTTTTTCTTTTCTTGGTAGGGGTTGTAGGTGGTGCTACTATAGTGGTTTTCTTCTTGCTAGCTCTTGTATCTCTTGGTGTTCCTCTTTTCTCCAACAGACTACAAAGTCCCAAAGGACTTTTGGATAGTAGGAGGGGTGGTATCTATCCTACCCGATCTTCTTATGCCTTCTAAACCTCTTGTGACACTTTATTCTCCCTTGGATTTTTCTCTTGCTTTCCATACTTGTTCCTTTGGGATGCCCATTTACTCCACATTCTTTTCAACCATTTTCTCAACCTTCTTCTTAATCTATGGTTTTCTTTGTTCCATATGCACCTCCAAACATTTTTCTTCATAGGTTTCATAGCTTGCTTTGGTGGTGTTTTTTGAACTCTTAAATAAATTTTTAGTCAAACCAATGATTTCTTGTTCATTGATTTCATATCCCAATGCAGGGATCCACATAGTCATTAGTTCTACTGCTTCCATCATGCACTCATCTATGCTTACAAAAATGTGATATCATTATGATATTTTTCTACCAGTTTCCTAGGTATCATGTCTCTTTCATGTATCCTCTTCTATAAAATAACAAAGAAAGTAGTAAGGGAAACATCTTTTTCCTTCGCATCACCAAGACTTCTCATAAAGTCTACAATCGGATGAGCTATGGGTCTTCTTTGCAACCATTTAACACTATTTTTTTTAGGATTCTCTTTCAAGAAATAGAAAATCAACCACACAACCAAAGTACCATACTTAAATTCACATTTCTTCTCCTTTCTTTTCTTCAAATTCTCCATCATTCATTGCCTTAACAACTCACAAATATCATAGTCAACACCTTTTTCAACCATTTCATATGCCACATTGATTGCAGTGGAAGATACTAAGATTTCCTTGTTTGTGAAATAGATTTTATAACCATTTATCATTGCTGTATATCTCATAGCTATGTTTCTGATAGGGTTAACAATGAGAGCTCTCTTATCATATGTTGCACTTGTTAGTTCCATTACCACTTCATTTTTGATAGATTTCAATACAAGAATAGGTTCAATGGAGCATATACCTGTAACCTCTCTAATGACCTCTTTTGTTATCATTCAAAGCCTATCAATCTACAAAAAATTATAATGAATTCTTCTTAGTGCAATCCTAACCCATTTGTAATCAAAACAAAAATTTAGAAACCATTGCCATACATCAAGCTTCTTTGCGAGTAGGTTTTGGTGTTCTAGTTTTAGGGAAAAATTGTCTCCAATCAAATATTTCATCCACATAGCTACTAGCTTGTTGTGATCATATTCATCCATCTTTCCATGAATATAAATCCTTATATCTTCGGTTGGAAAAACCTCATATAGAACATGAGAAAATGTGCCTAATGGGTTGTCTTCTATTGATTTTGTAGGGTATTTATTAAACTTAGGTTGTGACTTCTTAGTAATCTCTATTATCATCAGTGTAGCCATTGCAAATGAATTCAAATTTCCTTCAAACAAATTTCTTTGTGAAACTAGGGAAAAATGAAGATTGTAAGTTCCTCTTCTTTCACTTGTCAAACTAGGGTTACAACACACTAAATATTGAATCACCTTGATCAATCCTTCGTGATGTTGATCCTTCTCAAATGATTTTTATAAATGAATTTTACTAAGTGAAATCACTTTATAATCCTTCCAATATGGCCTGATTTCACATTGAATGTTTCAAACAATAAAGCTAGCAACCCTTTCACTATATGCATAGCCAACTTCTGATGCTCTACAAACTTCTGCATTATCATATTTTCTTCTACAATATTCACCAATAGATCAAGCATGTAAATCTACATCACACATCTTTGTGTTGAGGCATCAACACCATTTTCTTTGGTAGGGGATAAAAGATGTTCATTAAAGCTCCCCCTGAGCCAAAGATCTCAACTTAGTTTTTGGATGAAAAATCTACATTGGATGTTGGTACAGACTCATCCTTAACCTTTGTCTCTTCCTTCTTTCTACAAATATTTTCCATCTTCTTTCTTTCTACTAGATCAATCCTTTTTACTGGTTCATTCCTCTTTCTTATATTTATGCTTCTGCAAAACATAGAAACATGTCGAGGCCTATTGCAGTTGTAACACATGACATTCTTCTAATCAATATTCCTTCCATTCATTCTAGATCTGCAATGATTAGCTTTATTCCCAAATCCATAGCATGTAGAAAAATAGCCTTTGAAAGATTGAGCCATTCTACCATTATTATAGCCATTCATCATTTGACTTCTACACTCACTAGCTCTATGGCCAAATTTCTTACATTTAAAACATTGGCTAGAAAAAGGTGGAAAATTTTGATTCATTCTAATTCTACATTCCATTGACTTATGTCCAATTTTATTGGAAGAATAATAGAAACTATTAAAAGATGGGTACCTTTGTGCATTTGGTTGTCTGATCGATGGTCTTCTAGCTTCATTCCTTTAATTATGGATCCACTTGCCATTGGTCTTCTTATCTTCAACATTTGATGTCTAATTTGAAATTTGACCCTTTTCAAATCCTAAACCTTCTTTATCTTTAGAGCCTTTCTGATTTGCAATAATTTCATCAAGCTTTGTAGAACTCATCTTGAATTTTTCTTCATGACCCCTTGCTTTCTCTAGATCTAATCTTAGATTCACCACTTCTTTTTCAAGCCTTGTACATTCCTCAAATTTTCTTTTCACCATTGTATTCAGAAATTCCTCAATTATTTTATTTTCTTCAACTTGCACTTTCAGACTGGTGACAGTTTCATTTACTTGCTTCAATTGTTCATTGACTTCCTTATTCCTATCTCTGAAATTTTTGATTTTCTCTCTCAAATTTTTGATACATTCATTTGCTTCTTTGAAATTTTCTTTCAGATCTTTGTTTTCATCTTTAGTCCATTGAAGATCTTCAAGGGAAACTTGGAGTTCTCCATCTTTGTTAAGCATGCAATATTCTTCTATGGATATAACAATAGGAATCTCTTTCAAAGGAGTGGGTAGTATTCTAACAACCATGTGTTCAACCTCCAAGATCTTCCCTAAGTGGTTAAGCTCCTTCCAAGGAACCAATATCTGATACCAATTGTTGAACACTTGGAATAATAAGAGGGGGGTGAATCAATATTCTTTTAAAACCATTCAAACATTTAAAAATCCAATCTACTTAGTAGATTCAATTGCAGTAATGAAATAAATCATGAAACATTAAAAAAAAAACTCATAAAACATGAACACAAAGATTTTTATGTGGAAAACCTAAAATGGGAAAAACCACAGTGAGGATTAGCTCACAATATATTATAATTGATTATAGTATATTTATAGAAGTGCTCATTGCAGGTGGACTCACTGCCCACTGAGAAAAATATAAAAGATATATTGTGACTCACAACATATATTGAACTGTTACAATTGCATCTATCATATGCATGAATTATAGTTCCTATGAAGCTCAATAAACTGACTTTACACACCATTTGATTTTGATCTAACACTCTTCTTTTTTTTGTATTCAAATCACTCTAATCTTCTACTCAATATTCACAACTTAAATTTTCACTTCTCTAATAATATTTTCATCATTTACATTTCTTTCATTCCTTACATTCATCAAAACACCAAAAATGATCTAACGTATATATCCGCTTCAAGAAAAACATCAATTAGGTCAGCCTAATTGGATGTAACATCCAAAATATAAAAAGTATAACTTGTCAGCTCAAGTCATTTCACATACACCCCATGCCAAGATTCAAATCTCAAAGCACTTTGAAATAGGTTGGCATGGACCTATAATATCTCCCATATAACAATGCAATACATATTTAACCTTTGCATACCTTCAAACCTATTAGGTTAGTACTGCAGAAGACTTAATACAAAAAATATTTAATTGTGTATCCATATTTCAACAAGTGTACCTAAAAACATCATTCCAACTAGAATTCATACTCTATTGACATATGTCATTATCTCCTTAAGACTACAAAGCCAAAAAATTATCCACGGAGAAGTGTGAACTCTCCTACTCACATGCATTGTACAGGAAATGACTGTAACTTGCCAAGCTGGACTTCTGTTACTTATATCTCTCAAAAAAAGAGAAAAAACATGATGAAATTTTGTAATTAGATACTTCTAACAACCAACAAAATAATGTTAGAACCACAAAGAGAAATCTTCATTCACAGACTGATGCAAACCTAAAAACTAGAGCTCTATTACAAAAAATTAATAGAGTTGACACTTAGTCAATTTTCCATCACAACCAACTTTATCAAATCAAACCATCTTGAAAAAATTTCTTCTACACACACTCTAAAACCTATTAAAACCAACCAAATTGGTCTACAATAATCTGTGCATGATGAATTCCACATCAAGACATTAAGATACAATGTTTACATCAATGACAACATTTCAATACATAGTAATATACCTTGTGCTTATGCCTTATGCTCATGTTTCCAACAACAACAACAACGACAAACTTCTCATTCTTCCAACAAACAATACAAATACTTTATGTAATGCGAGAATATTAGAGATGGATATGTTTCACAACGAGAAATAAAATAATTAGTATCAATGCCTCATTTTGAAGATAGTGACATTCTAGATGTATATGATCCTCTATATTTAGTTGATTATGAATGTGTATCTAATTTAGTTGTTATAGGTAAATTTTAAATGTAAATTTAAATTAATTATATTAGAATTGTTTTATATTCTACCTAAGTTGAGTGAATATAAATATTTGAATGATTTTTTGAAACTCTAATGTACACATGTTTTCTTATGGTGTACATGAGATATTTTTATTGTGGTTGTAGATCCTAACAATACAAAAGGTGTAGATTACTATCTACTAAGATGCATGGAACAAAAATACAAATTGTCAAAATATATGATAGATGGTGGTGGACAAGAGTATCCCACTGAATCAGTCATTTTTGAAGGCACATATTATCAATAAATAAAGATAGATAAAAATGATATTATATTTATTGATTATATGTCAAGACAAAAGGTTCTACATTATATTCACTTAGTTATAGTAATAAGATTAAATTTGGAAACTTTACAAAAAAGAGGACGTGGCCAAGAAAAGTGGAGGTTGTCTATTTAATATCATTACAATATTTTAGAGATAATAAAAAATAGAGAGGATCTAGAGTATATGTATCAAGAGCTTTAAGTTATTTACATATTTTCTAGTCATACATGCATGTTTTAATATTTGAACCTTCCTAAATATTTTATTATAAGAATGAATTATTTCATTCCATTTAATGTAGTTTGTATTTTTATTATGTATTTTAGTTTATAAATTACATATATACATGTACATGTTTCTAAATTCTCGCATGCTTACCTAAATATTAAAATACATGCCACCTAGATTTATGATCAACATGCATATCATGAATTTAATATATATTAATATATATATATATATATCTAAAGTTTGTATGATATGACCTATCAATTTGGAATTTTTATATTTAGTTACTTGTAACAAGTACCCTATGCTTTGTGGATGGGTTCAAGGGAAATGCCACTTGCAATTGTGGTAGGGATTCTCTAATGGTTTGATTAATTATATTATTTAAAATATATTTGAGGCATATATTCTATTCAAATTAATCATAAATTAGTTTATAATTAATTTATTCATGATATATATCATATAAATGAAATTAAGTCAAATTCAAATGATAGGTAGAGAATATGTGATAATTTTATTTTAGTTGTCATAATATAGGTCTCAAGACATCAAATTAAATTATATATGATCCTGTGGACCTTAAAATCTGGAAATGGTTAAATAAATAACAATTCAACAAGCATGGTTAGTGTTCAAACAAAGCAAGATTTTAACATCCATATGAGATGAGTCAACATGCTTTAATGATGCAATCAAAACAACAAAAGGATTAGATAAACTAGATGAAAGCATACAATAAATCATGAAGTAAATAACATCTCATATTGGATTGGTGCTATTGTGGAAAATAGCCCTTTCCCAATCCTTGCTTAAGCTCCATGATATGAAAATGATATGTTGATGATCAAGATGATGAATGGGCAAGATTAGCTCTCAATTGAAGAGAGTAACCTTGCATGAGATTTGTGGATCAAGTTGTGGAGGATTTGAACAAGAATGAAGTATTTCATTTATAGATTATTTTGATGAGAGATTAACCAAATGGATGAATGTGGGACAAATAATGGACCAATTATATGAGGACACTTGTCAAGTGGTGATAGGCCAAGGGATGTGCAAGATTTGGGAAATGTGCCCATGAGAGGGAGATTTCAAATTCAAATTTGAGAGTAAATGCTGAGTGGGGGACATGTAAGAGTTTATTAATTGCTTTGTTGGATGTACATGCCCACTTGGTTTTGAATTCAAACTTGATGGAATATTTCCCATAAATGCCATGGTGAGTGAAAATGATGATTTTAATAAATCAATAAATTGATTTATTTGTGCAAGTGGCATAATCTAGAGAATGAAAGTGGTTAGGATTAGTATTTGATCATTTTTAGGTTAGCTTAATGATGATTAGGTGAGTTTGACTTTCATGACTTAAATATTTGATTTATTTAAATAAGAAAGGGATGAAATATGGATTTGGAGATTTAATTAAATAAAGTTTTGGTTTATTTAATTAAAGGGATGATGTTTGATTTATTTGATTAAAAGGTTGATGATAATGTTTATTTGATTTTAAATTAATGACCTTAGGAGATGGAAATTAATGAGATTACCTGATGAATGTATGAAGGTGAACTTGATTAATTGATGAATGGACCTAATGCATGATGCTAATTTTGCATGTCTACAGATCCTAAGGTAACTTGGTTTGGTAAAGGTTGTAATTTAATATGTATATAAATTGAAGTCAATTTTTTGTAGGAATATAATGGATAATGCACACATAAATATAATCCTCTACTTAATCATGCATTATGTACCAATTCTATATCATAAAATAATACACCATAGACAAGCTACTTTAGAGTGATTAAGAGTATCTATAAACTTTTCTATAATTGCATGCATGTAGAAAGGAAATACTTGTATAATATGTGCATATTTTGAATATTATTAAATCCCTCTCCTCTTAGTTTATTTTTTGTCCCTTTGCATAATATGATCTCCCTTTTCTTCCTTCCTCATAAATTTTCATACATGTTTCAAGTTAATTTAGTAATTCATTGATTTGCTCTTAATGGTTTGATTAGAGACAACTAGATGCATAATTTGGTTATTTATCTTAGAGGAATCATAATTTTTAAGAGAAGTGATGAACTATCATAATTCTAGCATCCAATTCATTAAATTTTTTGATTCCCCAATTCATTGTCTTCTAGAATTCATGAGTTACTCTTGACATTGTATTAAATCCTTCTCCTCATCTATAAGTGTATTCAATTTGTTTAGTCAATAAGGTTGGATTTTTATGTTTGTGCATCTTGAGCATTATCATTTCTTTAAAAATTGAAATTTAAAATTAGTCAATATTTATTCTTCATCCTTCATGCAATCCACATAGCTTAAAAAATTCATGAACTTATAGATTCATATTCATGTAGTGATTTTTCCTCATTTTAAAAAGTAAGATTTAGTGTACACTCTTCTTCTCCTTCAATATAGAACTCTTTAATATGTACTTATATGTATCTGAGAATTTAATTTCAAACTCATTACATTCAAAATTCTCAAGAAATTTAGATTCTTTGATGCAATTTCTAAATAACATAGACTATGCATATTGAAAGTCTTAAAGTTTTATGAATGACATATTTCTAAATCTCTCTTTTACATGAATGACATATATTTATAAATAACATCTATAGACCATTATAAATTATGAACCACCATTGATAATTTTCATTAAAATAATATTTTGAAAATGAAAAGTATTTTTTATCAAATTTACATGTTGACTAGAGTCAATATCAATTTAAATAGAATGGAAATTTTAGCATAACCAAAGGTACATAAGATGTTTTTTTCCAATAGTAATCCATAATGTTCATAAATCATATAAAATATTTCATTTAATAATAATGTTCATGATCCAAGATGTTAGTGTGTATAAAATATAAAACATCATAAATCAATAATGCTCATGTGTAGAACATGTGTATATAACATGTGTACATAAAACATGAAATCATAGTAAGAATGTTTCTATATAATGAACTCATAAAACATGAAATCAAAATAAGAATATTTTTATATAATGAACTCATAATATATATATAAATGTATATAACATGTACACATAAAAAGACGAAAAAATGAGGACATCTAATATGTTCATGGATAGATTCATCCTTTCTCTATGTTGAGCCTTATCTCGATCCATGCTGTAATCCCTATCCTAAATCATGTGTCAAGCCTTGCAAAAGAAAGTACATATCCAAGCACATAAAATTAAATATTTGTATATATGTTTATGTATGCATATATATTTCCTAGGATATAGTCAAGATGGACCTCTTTGAAGTGGTGTAGGAATCTTTTAGCAATAAGTAGATGCTTAAGGATTTGAATGCAACCTTCCTTTCTCTCATTCCAAAAAAGGAAGGAGCTAACTCTCTTAACTCCTTTATACCTATTTCTTTATGCAATGTGATGTACAAAATAATCACAAAAGTGGTAGTTGAATGGTTAAAGCCATGGCTCAATAATCTAATCTCCGAGGAGTAGGGGGGATTTGTTATAGGAAGATAGATTTTAGATGGGATTATCATAGCTACGGAAGTTGTGCATTATATGGATGCCTCTAAGGAGAAAGCTATGTTCATAAAGTTAGACATGGCCAAGGCTTATGATAGGGTTAGCTGGAGTTTTTTGCACAAAGTTCTCAAGGCCTTGGTTTTGGGAGGGAGTGGATTAGTTGGGTACTGAGCTCTATTACTTCACCCTCTTTTGTTGTCCTGATTAATGGTGAACCTACAAACTTATTTGGTTTGGCCAGAGGCCTTAGGAAAGGGGATCCTCTCTTCCCTTACCTATTCATTCTAATGACATAAGGTCTGGGAAGATTTCTCAAGTCTCAAGTTAGGAAGGTTTGATTCAGGGTTGGAAGTGGGGGCATGACATTCCTCCTTCCCACCTCCAATTTGTGGATGATACATCTTTGATGGGTGTAACAAGAATTCAGGAGGCAGTTAGTTTCCGAAGAGCTTTGGATATTTATGTGAAAGCCTCAGGATAGAAGATTAACGAAGAAAATTCCCATATTTTTTTCTTCAATACCCCTTCTCCTATTCAAGCTCGAATTGCTCAGATCTTGAGGTTTCAAATTGGAACTCTTCCTTTTGTGTACCTTGGAATCCCTCTTTCATACCATAGACTGCTAGGGGGTGCGTGGAAAGAGATTTTGGATAAGTTTCAGAGTAAGGTGAGTCATTGGACCCATCAGTGGCTCTCAACTATTGGTAGAATGACTCTTTTGAAGTCCGTGGTACAGGAACTTCCTATCTACAGGTGTTTTTTGTAGACTGCCCTGACTAGCTTCATTAAGGATTTTGATGCTCTTTCCAAGAAGTTTTTATGTATAGGCAACTTTCTCTCCTCTAAGTGGAGTCTGGTCAAATGGGATTGTGTTTGTAGATAAAAGCAGGATGGTAGCCTTGGTTTGTGGAAAACGAGCTTGAATGGTAGTGCTCTTGCTGCTAAGCTCTTTTGGAGATGGTGCATAAGCCAGGATCAAGGATGGGCTAAAATCCTTAATGTTAAGTATCTTGGTGGGGTGGATGGTGTAAAGAAAGCTTAAGGTGTAGAAAAAACTCTCCTAATGTCAAAACTCAAAAAATAATGCATATATGTCTTTAAATTTTGCAATTATAGTTAATTAAGATGCACATGAAAAGAACAAAAAAATAGAGAAATAAACACATACACAATTGGACACTAGATTTATGTGGGAAAACCCTTATAGGAGAAAACCCACCACACCAAAGAAAAACAACTTGTATTACAATAATTGAATTACATACAAGTTGCAGACTCTCATTTTAGATGTCAATTTTATAGCAGCAACATTTCCTTGATCAACCTTGCATAGTAGAACATCACTATTACAATGCTCTTTAAAGCATACAATGAAATTCACACACTAATCAATTCAAAAAATGAACAACTCTACCACCATTCAAACTATTCAACCTTTGACCATTACAAAGAGTTCCATTTTGTTCACAATTCACAAATGGTTTGTTGATCTCATGCAAGTGAATGGTCACAACAGTCCAACTGCAAATGGTTTACATTCTGCTTCTCTCATTGGTTCAAAATAAACTACATAGGATAGTCGTTCGGTCAAAATATTCTTCAATTGTATCACATATCAGTGAGACACCAGACCATGTATCACCGATGCCAAACTACCCATTTGAAAATCGCACACTGCATAGTCTTCAAATGGTCCATTGCTCAGACTTGGTGAAGTCTCTTTGACCAAAAGATCATTGGGTTGAGAACCTACCTTGAAAAGAATCTCCAAAGCTCCTCTGATAGTTCATTTCATACTGATAGGAATTCTCTTTGTTCATATCTTTGGCAAGACTCACCTTGATCCCAATCCATCGGACGAAGATCTTAAAGTTGGGTCAAAGTCATATTTCACACCGATGAAGAACTATCGGCCAAAATCTTACCTTCACTGAGAGATAGAAAACTTGCGCCAATTGTTTAGGTCACACCGATGATAATAATTGAAAAGAGTCTCCCCAATGGAACTCTTCGGCTAGAGTTCAACCATCGTCGAGAGTTAGGAATCTCATGCTGACAGTTCAGGTTACACCGATGGCTCCGGTCGATAAGACAGATCATAGGTCTCACTAATTTAATCACTTCAAGCCTTCAGAACTAAGCTGCTTGTTGGAAGGACATTCCAAGAGTCTCACCGATTTTTATCTTTTAGGAGTTTCATGTCAGTAAGTTTGAGGCACATTTTCCAACAATCTCCCACTTGATGAAGATCTTACTGACACCTCCAGAGCATTCAAAAACTATTGAGATTCATGGGCCCCAAGGCCCATCAAACTATCACACCACCTATACTTGTCTGTGCTCACTGGTTTTGTTAATGCATCTGCAACATTTTCTAGAGTATCCACTTTTTATAAACAGACCTTTCCATCCTCCACCATATCTTGTACAAAGTGATACTGCACATCAATTATTTTCATCCTGGCATGGAAAGTAGGATTTTTCACCAACCAAATAGCACTCTAATTGTCACAGTAAATTGTAATCTACCCTACATCAAACCCAATGTTAGAACACAAATTTTTTAACCAGATTACTTCTTTATAGGCGTGTGTAGCTGGCTTGTATTCTACCTCCATAGTGGAAAAAGTGACTATAGCTTGCCACTTTCTCATCCAACTAACTGCACCACCATTCACCATGAAAATATATCCATTGGTGGATCTTCTGTTGTCAATGTCCCCTGCCCAATCAGAATCCACATACTCATGAATGCTGATAGTCCTCTGTGATTCAACCAAATTTCCATGGTAACACAAAGCATATTCTGAAGTGCCCTTTAGATATCTAAACACTCTTTTCACAACATCCCAATGTGTCCTTGGATTTTCTATAAAATGACTAAGTACTCCCACTACCTTGGCAATGTCTAGCCTTGTACATACCATTGCATACATTAAACTGCCAACTACACTTGCATAAGGAACCTTGGTCATGTTCTCCATCTTAGAAGGATATTTTGGACAATCTTCAACATATAGTTTCATTCCCTACAAAACTGGAACAACTAGCTACTCGCAATCAGTCATACCAAACCTCTCCAAAATAGTATTAATATACTTACTTTAGCTAAGCTAAAGTTTTCTAATTTTTTTGTCCTTGGTGATTCCATTCCTAGAATATACCTGGCTGCACCCAGATCTTTCATTTCAAATTTTGCAGACAACTGAGATTTTAGATCAGAAATCATAAACCTACTATTCCCAATGAATAACATATCATCCACATACAGGGAAATAATTAAAATACAATCATTCTCAGCTTTGTAATACACAAAGTGATCAAATTTTGATTTTACAAATCCTAATTACAAAACAAATGTGTCAAACTTCTAGTACCACATTCTAGGATATTGTGTTAATCCATAGAAATATTTTTTCAACTTGCAAACTAGATTTTCTTTACCCTTTTCCACAAAGTGCTATGGCTAGGACATATAAATTTCTTCTTCAAGATCATCATGAAGAAACAATATCTTCACATCCATTTGTTCGATCTCTAAATCATATGCAATTGCAAGTGAAAAAAGAAATCTGACAGATGTTAGCTTTGCTACTGGAGAAAAAATTTCACCATAATCAATTCCCTCTACCTAGGAATATCCCTTTGCAACCAACTTCGCTTTATACTTTTCAACACAACCATCCAGACCAATTTTATTTTTAAATACCCATTTGTAGCCCACAAGCTTTCTACCTTTAGGAAATGGAACCAGATCCCAAGTATCATTTTTCTTTAATGATGCCATTTCTTCATTCATGGCTTCCAACCAACAATCTGAATCAAACATTTCAGTTGCCTCTTTTATAGTCCTAGGCTGATTAGTATTAGTAATCAAAGCATAGGCACAACTAGAATCCAACATAGAGAATCCATACCTATCCGATTGTCGCCTTTCACATGTAGATCACCTCATAGGATGAGGCTGAGGTTGTGGTTCTTCTTCAAAACTCTCAGAGCTGCTCGAGCTCTCCTCAGATTCAGGTACATTTTGAATTTTGAATTCCTCTTTATCTGGTGTCAGAGGAATTTCAACTAAATCCTTTTTGTTTTCTGATTTTGTCTCTAACTATAGATCTAAAGTAGAAGGCTTCAACTCACAAAAAATAACACTCCTATTGTACAAAACCTTCTCAGTCTCAAGATTCAAAAGCTTGTATCCTTTTCTACCAACACTATAGCCAATAAAAATACATTTGATAGCCTTGTTTTCTAATTTAGATCTTTTTTCATTCGGAACATATGCATATTCCTCACAGCCAAAGACTTGAATATGTCTAAGAGAGGACTTATTTCTAGACCATGCTTCCAAAGGTGTTTGATCAACAAGAGCAGAGTTAGGGGAACAATTTATTAAGTAACATACTGTTGCAACTGCCTCAACCTAGAATTTCTCCCCCAAGCCAACACTGCTCAACATACTTCTTGCCCTTTCCATCACTGTACTGTTGAACCTTTTAGCAACTTCGTTTTGCTGCAAAGTGTAGGGTGTAGTTTTGTGTCTTTTAATTCCATGATCTTTGCAGTACCTTTAAAACTCATCAGAACAAAACTCACCACCATTGGCAGTCCTTAAACGCTTTATTTTTCTTCCAGTCTAATTTTCCACAAGATTTTTAAATTCCTTAAAACGACTGAACACTTCTGATTTACCTTTTAAAAAATACACAAATTCCCTTCTCGAATAGTCATCAATAAAAGAAACATAATATTTAGATTTCGATAACGAAGGAACATTCACTAGACCACACACATAAGAAATAATGTAGTCAAGTATACCAAAAGATTTGTGAGGACTGGAATAAAAAGAAACATAGTGTTGTTTTCCATATATACAATGTTCACAAAATTTGAATTCAAGGTTATAGTCATCAAGCCCTTTAACCAGGTTTTTATTTTTCAAAATTTTTAAACCTTTTTCTCCAATGTGGCCAAGCCTTTGATGCCACAACATAGTATTTTCTGTTGGAAGTTTAACTTCCAAATATTTTGCACTAACAAGAATGTTTTCCTCCTCCTCTCTACAAGCAACTTTTTGTGACTTTGTAGAGACATTGTTGCATTGAACAACAAGTGTGTCCAGCTTATATAGAGTACCAATTCAAGCACCCCTAGCCAACACTGTTGAGCCTCTAGTCATTTTGCAGCCATTTACAGAGAATAATACTTGCACTCCAACACCATTCAACTTAGTAACAAAAAGTAAATTTCAAGCCAGACCTGGTATATGCATTACATTATTGATTCCCTTCACTCTTCCATCAGGGAACTGAATTTTGACTTTTCCACAACCAACTATTTCCATAGATGAATCACTTGCCAAATACACCTTTCCACCATTGTATTTTTCATAATTTGTGAACCAATCTCTATGAGATGTCATGTGGAAAGATGCTCCAAAATTAATTAGCCAGACATCATCTAATGCTTGAGTTTCCAAGGCCACAATGAAGGCATCTGCATCGCTCTGAGAAGAATCATTGTCAAAACTCTTCTTCTTCTTCTTTTTCTCCTCTTTGCAATCCTTTCAGACATGACTAGGCTGCCCATAGTTCCAACACTTCACCTTGGACTTCTTTTTAGGAGACTTTGATCTCCCTTCTGATTTTTATTTTGACTTCTTGTCCTTCTTCTTTCCTTTTTCTTTCAATTTTCCTTGAACAACAAGGCCCTCCTTCGCCATCTAAGAATATTTCCTTCTCATCTCTTCTGATAACAAAGAAGCAACAACATATTTCATCTTAAAATTGGATATCATACTCCCAATAGCCATCACCAAGTGATCCCAAGAATCCAAAAAAGAACATAAAAATAGCGTACATCGATCTTCTTCATCATTCTTCACACCCATAGATGCTAATTGAGCAATCAACATGTTAAAAGAATTCAAATGATCAGCAATAGATGCTTATTCCTTTATAACAATTTATTCACCAAGGACTTGCCTTGATAAATGTCTTCCAGTCTTTTCCATAAAGAAGATGTAGTATTCTCTTCACAAATGTTTAGAAGAACAAAGTCTGCCAAACAGAGCCTTATCAACCTCTTTGATTTCTGTTCTGCAAGGTCCCAATATTCTTGCTTCATGCTTGAAGGTTTTGTTTTAGAAACAAAAAGCCAAAGATCACGATCAACCAACAGATCTTCCATTTTGAGTTTCCACAACTCAAAATTGCTGCCATTGAATTTCTCAATTTCAATCTTCCTTGATGTACTTGGCATTTCCATCACAATCTATAATTTAAATTACCAGACTTCTACAAGTCTCCCACTGAATAGAATTGACACAAAAAAACCAACCTACCCACAAGGATAACACAACTGGCCAGGCTTTGATACCACTTGTAAAGAAAGCTTAAGGTAAGGAAAAAACTCTCCTAATGTCAAAACTTAGAGAGGAATGAAAATATGTCTTTAAATTTTGCAATTATAGTTCATTAAGATGCACATGAAAAGAATAATAGAATAGAGAAATAAACAAATACACAATTGGACACCAGATTTACATGGGAAAACCCTTATGGGAGAAAAACCCACCACACCAAAGAAAAATCACTTGTATTATAGTAATTGAATTACATACAAGTTGCAAACTCTCCTTTTAGATGTCAATTTTATAGCAACAACATTTCCCTGATCAACCTTGCATAGTAGAGCATCACTGTTATAATGGTCTTTAAAGCATACAATGAAATTCACACACTAATCAATTCCAAAAATGAACAACTCTACCAAAATTCAAACTATTCAACCTTCGACCATTATAGAGAGTTCCATTTTGTTCATAGTTCACAAATAGTTTGTTGATCTCCTGCAAGTGAACGATCACAACAATCCAACTGCAAATGATTTACATTATGCTTCTCATTGGTTCCAAACAAACATGTAGGAAATTTGTTTGGTCAAAATATTCTTCAACTGTATCGCATATCAGTGAGACACCAGACCATGTATCACTGATGCCAACTACCCATTTGACAATCACACAGTACATAGTTTTCAAATGGTCCATCGCTCAGACTTGGTGAAGTCCCTCCTACCAAAAGTCATCGTGCTGAGAACCTACCTTGGAGAGAGTCTCCAAAGCTCCTCTAACAGTTCATGTCATACCAATAGGAATTCTCTTTGTTCATATCTTTGGCAAGACTCACCCTGATCCCAATCCATCGGTCAGACTTCAACCATTAGACAAAGATCTTAAAGTTGGGTTGAAATCATATTTTACACTAATGAAGAACCATCGAAAAGACTCACGTCGACCATACCCCATCAGACAGACTCCTACCTTCATTGAGAGATAGAAAACTTGCACCGACCATTCAGGTCACACCGATGAGGATCATCGGCAAGAGTCTCCCGAGTGGAACTCTTCATCCAGACTTCAACCATTGTCGAGAGTTAGGAATCTCATGCTGACTATTCAGGTTACACTGATGGATCCAGTTGGCAAGATATATCATAGGTCTCACTGATTTAATCACTTCAAGCCTTCAGAACTAAGTTGCTTGTCAGCAAGACATTCCAAGAGTCTCACCGATTTTTCTCTTTTAGGAGTTTCATGTTAGTAAGTTTGAGGCACATTTTCCAATAGATGGGAAAGATGTACCACGTTACAATTTGATAGGAAGGGGATCCATGATTTGGGATACTTTGAAGAGAGGAGTGTAGTTAGTTAATAAGGGAATTTTTTTGGATTTATAATAGGGGTTTAGATGCCTTGTTATGGGAGGATTCTTGGGATGGGTGCCCTCCTATCTTGTCTCAATACCCCCACCTTCAACCTCTTTGTGATAGCTTTCTTGCAACAGGTTGGAGTAAAGTCGAGGATTTTAAGGTGACTTTAAGGGTGGGTCGTGGCAAGGTAGCTAGATGGAAAAAACCCCGTGAATGGCCTCCAGGGGTTTCTAAGGGCGAGAGGGAGACTCTTGCTAGGATTCTTGTAGGTAGAGCATGTAACTCTTTGAGAGAAGTTGATACCCTCGCTTAGGGACCTAATTTGAAGGGAAATTTTTTAGTGGCCTCTGGTTATCAAGAGTTGGAAAGATTAAATTTTGATAGTATGGACATTTCTTGGTGGAAGTAGGTTTGGAATAAGTCAGCTTGGCCCAAATGTATTTTTTTCTTATTGCTTGTGGTGCAAAATAAATGTCTTACCTAGGAGAATCTTCAAAAGAGGGGTTTTCATGGGCCTTCTATCTATGTTTTATGTAATAAAAGTGAAGAAAATAGCTTGCACCTCTTTTTCCAATGCTCTTTCACCAGGGTTATTTGACACTGGTGGTGGGAAGCTTTGGATCATGCTTTTATTCATGATAACTCTTTGGTTGAGTTCTAGAATATTCTTGGTAGACCCCCTTCTAAGACTTACTTTCTTGAGGTGGCTTGGGATATTGGTCCAAGATTTATTATCTGGTAGGTGTGGTTGGAAAGGAACTGTAGGATATTTTAGGGTAAGCTAAAGATGGTGCAATAGGTGTGGTTGCAAGTAATAAATATGCTTCAGGAGACCCTAGCTATGAAGTGTGACCTCTTTGAGGATATTGATCTTGGAGATGTGCGATTGGTTCAAAATTTGAATATTTTTTGTGCTGGATCTAGTGGTGCTCTTTGTAAGAAACAACAGGTTAGAATCAGGCAAGCTAAAAGGAAGGTTTGTAGGGAGGGAAAGTGGTCCCCCCTTTGGGGACTCTTAATATCAATACTGATAGGTCTTCTAGGGGAAATCCCAAATATGCTAGGGTTGGAGGAATTGGCAGGAATAGATCTAGTAAGGTTATTTTCTTCTTCTCGGAATATAAGGGGTTACAGACCAATAATTAAATGGAGGCTCTTGGTTTCCTCTTGGTTCTTGAAAGAGGACGTGCTCTTGGATGGAGCAAGATTATCTGTGAGTCTGACTCCTAGGTTGTGGTGGATATGTTGAATCTACAACAAATGGAGGATGTGGATTGGCATCTGGCTATGGTGGGTAGACAAATTCTTAGGTTGAGTGCTTCTTTGGATGTAGTCTCTTTTTGCTATGTTCCACGTGAGTGGAATAGGACTGTTGATTGTATGGCTAAGTGGGCTTCTGATTGTGGTTGCATCAAGAGTTTCTTTCAATCATTTAGATTCAAAATTCATTTAAAAATTTCATTCCTAAAGTTGTCACTTTGTTCACTATTTTCAGTTGCATTAAGAAACCTAAAATTGGAAAAATATGTCACAGAATTCACATTCTACAACCTGAAACAAAGAACTCAAACATCAATCTAGAAACAATAACTTTAATTTTTCCAACCCTTGTACAAAGACCCATTCACCCTTGGGAAAACTTGTCCTTTCACAGGTGATTTTTCAAAATTTTAGGCATCATTTTGACTCTATTTGCTTCATTTCATTTTGCTGTCAAATTTTTGTTTTAGTTTCAAAATAAATAAATTATGTGCTTTCTTTCATTAAGTTCAATTGTTCAAGTTAACTGCATTGTTTGAAATCAAAATTGGAATTAAAAAGACATCATTTTTAAGTTTTTACATAGCATAATCAATAAATTATCATGTTTTAAATCTAAAAAATTGGAAAATCTTTTTATACACTTGCATTGTGATTCCTACTTTTGGGTGTTCATTACATTTGCATAGTACCTTTTCTCCATTTTGGGTGCACTTTGGTTTGGTGAAACTTGTATGAGCTTCACAACCTAGTGTCCTATTTCCAATACTTTAGTGAGACGTAGTTTGAGGCTCATGTCATCCTGTGCTAGTACATTTATTGCAGATCTTGAGTTTTATAACTCTTTTACTCATAGTGTTGACACTATTCAACCCATGTTGGAATCCAATACCTAAAATAACATGTCCTATGACCTCCAATCCAATTGATGTTGAAACCGTTGTTGCTCATGTTCCTCAAGAAAACTTGCAAAATATAGATAAAGCCTTAGAAAAAATTAAAAACTTTGTGAGTGTTGAATACATTGTTGGTACTACAATTCCTATCATAGATAACATGAGGAAAATGATTGATAATGAACAAGGAATAGAAATTGTGCATAGCCTATCCCATACAATTAACAATCATGTTCCTACAATGGCTAGTTGTGCTCAAATTTTGGGGTACACTCAAAGTCAAGGTGGAAATAAATTTCCTCCTTCTAAAACTATGGTCTCTATTCCTTCATACACTCATCCAACTATTACTACAACAGGGCAACCCACTAGCAATGTCAATAAAACCTTAGGTATTTCCACTGGGAATCCTTTTAGCTTTGTGAATTCTAATCTCATATCTCCTAATCCACCACCTCTCAAAAACTTGCAATTCACTTGCTCTCCAAATACATATACACGTCCACCTTATTCACCTCCATCTAAAAACACAACCAATGATTCCATCCTTAACAAAATTTTGCAAAATGTGTCATCCCTCCAACAAAAAATTTCCACATTAAACCAAAATCAAAATTACCAACTTTCACTATATGTTAAACACAACCCATTGTCATTGGAGATACTGAAAGAAAAAATTCCACAAGGCATAGAGATTCCTATATTTGAGAAATATGGTGGTAAAAGAGATCCTAGCAACCATGTATTAGTATACACAACCTTATGTAGTGACTTCATTTTCGAAGAAAAGCTCTTAGCTAAGCTTTTCCCTAGATCCTTGAAAGACACAGCCTTGGAATGGTTTTTCTCTTTACCAAAAAATTCAATAAACTCATTCAATGAACTTGTTGATGCTTTTCTCAACCATTTCCAAGTGCACATTGGTCCCAAGATGGCCTTATCAAATTTAATACAATGTAAACAAAACAAATATGAAAAGGTCACCAATTTCATAGCAAGATATCATTTTCTTTACTCACAAATCAACATTAAGATTCTTGATGTCGATCTTCAAAGAATGTTCATTGAAAATTTGCAAACCAATATTCAAGATAAGATAAGGATGATGATATTCCCTTCACTCACTTGTGCATGGCTCTCCATGACTATCAAAATTCTATTAGTCATCGTGAAGTGGAAACTTCTTCCAACCATCCTAAAAAATCTAAATCTGTGCCTCCTAAAAATTTCCAACCATTCAAGAAACAAAATAAGAAATTTTTACAGATAGAACCACCTCAAACAAGTCAACATGTTGAGTCTCAAGTGGCTGCCATAAAAACAACAAATCCGTATCAATTCAAAGAGTGCAATAGACAATTTACCTCATTACCTGATACCCTCCACTCCATCATGTTGCAACTTTTGGTTAAGAACCTAATTACCTTACCTCCCATTAGAACCATTGATCCTACAAAGCCCTTACCTTTGAACTATAATGCTAATGCATTTTTCTATTATCACCAACAAGATGGACATGATACAAAAAATTGTAAGTGTCTTAAACACATTATGCAAGACCTCATTGATTCTAATCACATCTAGATTGGTGGTGTTAATGATCAAGGAAATAAGTTTGATTCCCAACCCAACAAAAAATTGCAAATTTTTACTAATCCCATGCTAAATCATAACATCTCTTTTGTGAAAACTAATGATACCAAGAATGATGTGATCAATGTTGACATGGCTGATGATAACATGAGTGATAATTAGGATGATTCTATAGATACTATGATTAATATCATTGACGTTCAACCTCGTAAAGGCCAAACCAACTTGTCTATGAACATTTCTTTCTCACAAAATGACATAATCAAACATGCACCTGATGGTCCTCTTTACATCATCTGAAGAATTAATGAAAATCCTACTAATGGGATATTAATTGATCCCATGTGTGTAGAGAATGTGATCATCAAGGAATTATTATTTGTGCATGAACTTTATCAATATTCTTATGAACAACCAAAATCATGGATCAAAACACATAATGTTTTTGCTTGCCCTATGATAGGTTCAATCACTCTTCCTTTAAAATTTGGACCAACATAATTGAATGTCTCATTCTCCATCATCCCATTGTCGAACTAATTTCATGTGAAGCTTGGTTATGCATGGCTATGCTCCATGGATTTCATCCCATCAGTAGTGCATAACTGCTTAAAGTTTCCATTTAGAAATGACATCTTTAATGTGCATCATAGTGGCTTTAATCTTGTGCCTTCCCATTGGAATTTCTCATTGGATTTCTTTTTTCCTAAACCCATGAAACCTTTTAAGCCGAATGAGGACTTCTTTTTCAAATCTTACCAAAAGTTAAAGGAAAAGAACATAGTAGAATTATCTCTTAGCAACATGCCTCAACCCATGATTGAGTCTTCTATACATGATGAAGCCATGATTGAACCAAAATCCCTTCCAAGTAATCAAGAAAAATCCATGATAAATCCTCCACCTATTTCCTATAAGAGACCAAGGGATAACTATACCACTCTTGTTGTGCCTCCTAAGATTAAACAAGTTTATAAAGCCAAAGAGAAAGTGGTTGACCAACCTTCCATGGTTCCTTTTGTTCCTCCCTTACGGGAAGAAAATAAAATAATGGTTGATAAACCTACTCCTACACGTTCACAACTTGAAAAACATGCAAGAAGAAACCAAAATGCTAAAGAGAAGGGGTGTAGACATTGTGCTATAGCTCGTCAGTTAGAAGAAAAGAACAAAATAGAAAAACAAGATCAAAGAATAACTCAAGCAATACATGATGATTCTTCACCTTTGCCACAAAAACATGAAACTTTAATGGAAATAATCATTAGGCCTCTTGTTATGATTAACTTGGATGATGATGATGAGAATGCTAAGATTGATGAGGAAGTGCATAATGAGCTAAATTTATTGTCTTCCTCTTCCATGAACTTTGATGATAACAACAATGATGACCCCCCTAAAAAGAGTGACTCACCATGTGTTGAACTTGGTGATGTTCCTAGTATGACACATGTCATTGTACCTTTGGATAGTTGTCCAACTTTTTCCTATGATGAACAAAATTGGGATGTAGATGAACTGCTATAGGTTGAATCGCATGTTCCATACTAGTCTTTTATTTTTCTTCTTTTCATGTTCTTTGTGATTGCATGTGACTAATGTGTTCTCCCATTTCATGTTTCTTGGTGTGTCTTTATATGTTTGTGAGCCTACTTTGGATTACCCTTGTCACTCTATTGGTGCAAGGATGCAAAGGAAACGAACCTATTGTCACATTCTTTTATTTGTATCTTCATTCTTCTATCTATTGTATCCATTTATCTTTTCACCTGTCTTTTGTTTTCCTTTTGGAGATGATGCAAAGCATAGAGACATTTAGGTCTCTTCCATGTTGACCCAAAAGGCTTCTCCTTTGTTTTATCTCTCTATGTGTCATTCTTCCTTTGTGCTTGTTGTTCCATGAGTTATTTTGTGAATGATGACGATTCTAAGCTTGATTATATTATTGTAGCAAAGACATAACGTTGACTCGAGATCCATGGATCTCTTATGTGTTATCTTAGGATTGTATATGGGGGGAAACCTCCTTTCCATGATGTAGCTCTACTTAGAAATATATGTTTACATAGGGCTTTCCAAATAAATCTCTCATGTATTGTCATTTATCATTTTTCTACTTTAAAGTAATTTCTCACAGCATGGTGCATAACAATTTCTCTAAAGTGGGGACATACGTATCCCCACTCATTGTTTGCTTATTCCCTTCAAAGTGTGGTATTCTTACTTCATGTGATGTGTCTTCTTGGTGGTGACATTGGGTTTGATGTCCTACAAGAGTGTGACCTTTCTTGGCATATGACATTCCTCTTAGTAGTAATGTTATGGCTTGCATTCCCTAAGGTTTAAATCTTTTATTCCTCGAGTAGTCCTCTCTTTATGGTGACATTAAGCATGATGTTCCCTAAAGTGAGACCTTGCATGAATTAAGAAAAACCCTTTGAATATCCTATCCTATTGCATTTACAAATTTATCATGGTCACCAAGCATAACACAACTTGCTTGCCAGTGTTTCCTTTTTGTTTTCATGAGTGTCAAACATATGTAGCTTGCTAGCCTTGTGGAGCCTTTGACCATTTTTTTGGTTCCTTATCAAAGTTATCAGGAGGTATAAATTTTGGTATGATTGAAATATGGGATCCTATAGACCTGGCATGACTTTCCCATCAACCACCTTTTTATGGGTACAAATTGACCTAATGTGTGTTTCTCACTTTCTTGGGGCTCACCTAGTGGACACTGGATTTCACTAGCCCTCATGAGTTTATTTTGTTCACATAGTGGACAATAGGTTTTCAATGGTGAACACATTTTATGGAAAACAACACAACCACGACTAGTCCATTCGTCCTTTTCTTTCTTTTTGCATTAATTTTGATATTGTATGATTGTGCATCTTGTGTCACTATTGCATTCATGTGTCTCTTTGTGCCTTTGTTGGTTTTCCATGAGATCTTAGATCTTGGGGGCTTGATCACCCTCCTTGAACTTTATCATCTTATCTTTCCAACACTTGTACAATTAGACCTCTCTTGACTTATTTTTCTACTTTAGTGTGAGTTTGAGCGCAAGTTCATACTCTCACTAAAGTGGGGGCTAAATGTAGTGTCGAAAAATGTACTCCTTTACATTTTCACACTATGTTTGCATCTCCTAAATTAATTTTACTTAATTAAGCCTTTAATTGGCCCAATTATTCATTCACAAGCTTAATTAATTTCATTTTCCGAAAGGGAAACCTACATTTAATCAATTCCTACACTTAATTACACATTTTGGAGAGTGTGTGTCTTAGGTCTACGGCCTAGGACCCATTCTCCCTTGGGAGAATGGGTCCTCCTTAAGTATTGGGACCCTTTTTTAATATGTTTTTGGTAGCATTTTAATGATCTAAATTAAAATTACAAAGGTCAACTTATGATGTTTAATTGTCTAGTAATTAAGGAAACACTTATAAATACAAGGTCTTTTTATCAATTCAAATCTAACAAGCTAAAGGAAACTTTCACAAGATAAAATATTATTGTCAAGATCATTGGAGAGTAGATTTATCAGTCAATTATTACAACATTCAAGATCATATCATGATGTCAAGATTTATGTGTGTTCATGCATGTTTTTGAGCTAATATTGTGATGTAGGTTTCAAGTTTCAAGCAAGCATTCAAGCATCAAATCAAATGTTGAATCAAACATCCAATCAAGCCATTTCATGAAAGATCCAATCCTTGGAGTGATGTGTTATACTTTAGTCCTCTAAGGGAAACCAATTAAAGGATTTGGTGAGGTGTAACAAGCTTTGTTCATTCATTAATTCCTCTATTTTTATCATTATTTCATTATCAAGGTTTAATTACCAAACTAGGGTTTGACCAAGGAAAACCCTCATCCACCAAAGAAAACCTTTTTCTCCTCTCTTTGTGTGTGTAGGTTTATAGATGAAGAAGGATTGGAATTGGATCAAAGGTGCAATTTTGCAAAGTTGTCAAGACACAAAAACTCACCTATAGGTTTTATTTTCAACTCTCTGACAGTCAAACCTAGGGGAATCAAAAGCTTAGATTTGGGATCTAAGGTCTGTAAAAGGAATTTTCAAGTACAACAACCCATTTACCCTTGGGTGAATATGTCCTTCAATAGAGCCTAAAACCCACTTTTGGAGTTGGGTACATACCATCCTAACCTTCTTAGATATGTTGGTTAATGGTTGTTTCTATTAGTGTTATCATAATACTGTGTGTTTTGAGTGTTATATCTCATAAGTTTGATTTTTAATGCAATTTTATTCTTCTCCTAAAACTAGTGTTCAGTCATTTTTGTCATAAGGAAGTTAAGGCAACATAGTTTCCAAACCTAGGGTTGACTCACCTTGAGGGTTGCAAGTGAATTCTAATCATTTGTGACACTATCCATCTTCCTAATGAACATGGAAAAGGTGGATTTGTGATTAGGTGGACAACCCCTTTTTATTTTGGCATAGGTCCCTCATTTCACATCCCATTTTTAGGCATCCTATCCATATCCCCCCTTTTCATATGTTTCATAATCAACATCTAACTTTAAATAAAAATCAACATCTAAATTTAAATAAAAATCAACTCATATTTTTTTTACAAAATAGAGTAGAAACTCATAATTATGAGGCTATTTATGATGTGTTCCAACCATCTAGGATAAATAAATAGATCCACAAGCTGATATGTGCACCTAGTGACGACATACCCTCTCTCTGTCTCATCCTTGATAAAATGGGAATATGTTTATACCATATAACACTCCTAGAAACCCAATGTTTATCTCATCGTAGGGATTATATGATCGAATGACACCAATCATAAGTGTAATATCATACCTAATAGTGACTAACTTGTTTCTATTTGATAGGTTTAGGATGTTATATTATTTGGTATAAACATCACAAGAAAAAATATAACCTCCAAATGTTCTTAGAATATAGATTAGATCTAGAATGAGTCTACTCATTAGGTTGAATGGATTGATGAGAGGTCTGATCATCCATGTCTATAAATATGTGCATAATTAAAACAAAAATAATTACATTTAATTTTTGAAACTAAAAAATAAATAAATTTAATATACAAGTTCAACTTTAAAACCTAATAATTTTGAATTCATGAAATCACAAATTATTAATCAAATATAAAAACTTGATTCATGAAATTATTCATGTAAAAAATAAAAAAATATTTTCCAAATTCATATATTCATTCATAGTATTTTTCAAACATGAAAGTGATTCATGAAATTACAAAACTTCATTACAAAGAAAAATTAGTCAAACTTTGCTAAAATTTAGATATATAAAAATTTGGTAGAGAATATATATGGTTGCACAAATATTTTATGTAAGGTATATTGAAGGATGTATTTATAAGAAGGAGATGTTTGAATGATATCCCAAAAACTTATTTTATCTTGTGTTGATGAGGGTGCAGCCCGAGACTTAGAAAATAACCCACAAACAAGAGAATAATTTTATTATTCATAAAATAGAGCTTCTTACATGCAGAGGATCTCAAATCCCCAAGTTCTACAACACATGCAAGTTACAAAAAGTTACAGAATCACCCTTTCACAATATGCGAGCTTGTCCCCCAAAAGTTACCCAAAAATTAGAAACCTGCCCATAAATAGAGCTCCTCTTTAGTTTGGAGCCAAAACAACATTCAAATTTGAGTTTAGGCGGTTTGGCACCGAAAAATTACAACTTGAAGTTCAATTTTCAAAAGAACATTTGCAATTGTATCTTCTAGAAAGTGCGCCAACTTCCCGGGGCCATAACTTTTGATCCGGGACTCCGATTCGCGAACCGTTTGAACCGTTGGAAAGGTCTCAAAGTCAAAAATGTGCTTGAAATTTGCTACACTGATTTCGGAAAGTTTTGGGGCTGATCCAGGAACTCTAAGTGCCTCAAATCTAACTTGAAAGATTTTTAGGTGCAAATCTGGGAAACTAAAACTGCAATATCTTTCAACCCAGGAATAGAAAATGAAAACCGTAAATTGGGAATTTCATTAGGATGAAAAGGGTATCCAAAAATGTAAAAACATCTAAAAACCAAGAAACTTGAAATTTAACTATTTTTGGGTGATGCAAGATTGCCCTTACACCACTGGATGCTCCTGCATTAGACACCCAGGGTAATTTGAGAAGTGACCCCGCCAAATCTCAGATGGTTGAGGAAAACCCAAATGGTCGACCTCTGACTTAGGCAACTAAGATGAGTCTTCAACAGGCCTTCCTTTCCATTTCACCAGATATTCTTCATACTGCCTATTCTTGGTACTCCTTCCTACACGACTATCTAGGATTTCTTCAATCTCCTCCTTTTCTGAAGTAGGTGCAGGAATCCCACACTGTTCCATCGTTGGTACTTCCTCTACGCTACCTTCATGATACTCTGTCAAATCTGAAATGTTGAACACAGGGGAAATGTTGAATCCATCTGGCAACTCTACCTCATATGTATTCCCTGAATCATGCCTCTTCAAAATTTTACAGGGGCCGAACTTCTTCATCTTCAATTTGTTATATGTTCCCACTGGAAACCTTTCTTTCCTCAAGTGGACCATCACTTCATCACCAATCTGAAACTCCTTATACCTCCTCTTCTGATATGCCTTAGCCTTATACTGCATATTCATCTTGTTAATATGTTCTCTTACCTTCTCATGTATGTCCTTGATGTGTTCTGCAAAATCTTGGCTTAGCACTTATTTTCTTCTTTGGTCCATCTTCCTCAATTCTGAGTTGTTCTGGGGCTACCTCCATACACAATATGGAATGGTGATCTCCACCCGGTGCTTGTTGTGAAGAATTGTTTATGCAGAAGCATGCACACGGGGGTGCAGATCAGA
>VDFB02373365.1:130364737-130388346 GCA_007258455.2 Sequoia sempervirens | reverse complement strand
TTCACCTTCTCTGAGTCCATCTTGAGACCTTCTGTTGAGACAACAAACCCCAAGTACACCAACTCCCTCTTCACATAACTGCACTTCTTCAGATTAATCAGCAGTTTCTCTTCTCTTAACTTCTCAAAAGGCTTTTACGAATATGCATGGATGCTCATCCAATGTCTTCTTGAAAATCAAAATATCATCTAAATACACAATAATAAAAACTTCCTAGAAATTCTTTTAGTACCTTGTTCATGAGCATGAATGTGCTTTCGGTGCATTAGTTAGCCGAAAATGCATGACTAACCCTCCCTACAAGCCCTCTTTGGTCTTCGATCTTCCATTCATCTCCCTCTTGAATCAGTTGGTGATATCCACTCTTCAGTTAATCTTTGTGATCTTGAACTCACTCAAATAGTCATCGAGACATCCATCGCCTGGCGAAATCTATACTTGATTGTTATCTTGTTTGTAACAGGGGAATCGTACACATCCTCACTCGATCCTTCTTTGGTGCTAGTACTCACAGTGCTTTGTGAATCAAACTTTCTCATTATCAAACCTTTTCTCCAACAATTCTTGAACTTATTACGTTCAACTCCTCATTTTCTCTGAGTCATTCTATGAGCTGCCTTATTTGGCAAAGCGGCTCCGAGGGAATCAAGAATCAATCGATGGTGATCTTCCTTATTGGTGGTAAACCCTAAAGTAAATTATTAGAAACAATATCTAGAAACTCATCCAACATCCCAGAAACTTCTTGTGGAACCTTCTCACTATCCTCCTTACTCTAGGAATCAATGCATAACACACACACTCATGCTTCATACCTTCTAAAATTTTTCTTCCATCTACATAAAAAATTCTAGCACTACTGCATACCTTTTCTTCGGTCTCCTTCAGGGGTTTCAACTTGTGACGAACCCCATCCTTTGTCAAGGAATAAATGTTTGCATGGCCATCATGTATAGCTTGCCTATCGAACTGCCATGGCCTCCCCAACAACATGTGACATGCATCCATGGGGATGATATCACAGAGTACCTCATCATGGTAGCTCCCGATCTTGAACTTTACTAGGCACTGCTCATTGACCAAAACTTTATGGTCTTTCTACAACTAGGAAATTTGATACAGATGTAGGTGCCTTTCCCTCTTCAGCTTCAACTTTGTGACCGTATATTACGACGCAAATTATCGGTGCTCCCCACTTGAGTCAATAATGACATCACAACATTTTCCTTCACACTTGCACCTTGTGTGGAAATAGATTCTTCTCAATGCAGTTTCCTTTTCTTGATCACTAGGGCTCTCCTAATAACTAGGGCTACTCCCCTTTCAGCATCATGAATGTTGGATTGGGCTGCACCTATTCTACATGCGCGAAACCTTCACGACTATTACGGCCTTTTTTCACCGCTTCAGCGGTGTTGTGGACATTCATAATTTCGATGCCCTTCTTCACCACCTTTGAGCATGTTCCTTTGAAAGCACCTCTTCCAGATCTTTGTCCATATCTCCCTCATCCTCTACCTCTTTGATCACCACTGTTTTGATCATGAGGTCAGTAGAAGTTATCATTCCTTTGGCTTCGGCTGGTACCCATATCTTCACTTTTATTTTCATCATCATTTCGGCTTCCTGAAGGTCTTCCATTGCCCTTCCGCTTTGACCTCCTCGTCCTTTTTTCTTGCCATCAAATCTTTTGTTCAGCTTCTCTTTCACCTTGAGAGAAAGCGATACACATCCTCAATGGTGGTCATTGACTAGGCTTAACTCCTCTTGAATGCTCGGTTGTAACCCATTAAGATGTCGGGCTACCTTCTCCTTATTGGCCTCTGTGTGGCCCATTCTGATGATTATCTTGTGAAAATATTTAGTATATTCTTTCACAGATCTACTTCCTTGCTTCAACCCTTGCAATTTCTTCAACAGATCTAACTTGTAGTCCATTGGTATGAACTGCTTCTTCAGTTTCTCTACCATGCGATCCCATCTGGTGATATTTCCTTTTCCTCTTCGATTTATTTCTAACTGGACCTCTTTCCACCAAATATTGGCATGGCCCTTCAGCTTCATTTTCGCAAACTTAACCCGATCTAGGTCCTTTATTTCCTCATACTCAAAATATTCTTCTAGCTCATTGATCCAGTTGATCAACTCTTCCGGGTTCAGACTTCCAGAATAACTGGGGACTTCTGCTCTGGGTCTTTTCCCGATCTTCAAAATGGCCAGTATTAGCCACATTTGGTCTTGATGAATTGCTTCTTCTTCCTCTCCTTCATCCTCACTTTCCTCCCTCGGGTTTAACCCTCTTCTCAACTGCTCTTGTAACACATCAATCTGTCTCTGGAGGGCTGCCAGTGCATCTCTTCCACTGGCATTTCTACCGCCTCGACCACCTCTAGCACCACCACACCTACCATACATCACTCTTGGAGGAATCTTTCTTGACTTTGACCCACAACCACGGTCCTGGTGTGAACTGCCTCACAATTGGTGATCTGTCCACACGCTCAAGAAAACCTGGCTCTGATACCACTTGATGAGGGCGCAGCCCGAGACTTAGAAAATAACCCACAAACAAGAGAATAATTTTATTATTCAGAAAATGGAGCTTCTTACATGCAGAAGATATCAAATCTCCAAGTTCTACAACACATGCAAGTTACAGAAAGCTATAGAATCACCCTTTTGCAATATACGAGCTTGTCCCCCAAAAGTTACCCAAAAATTAGAAACCCACCCATAAATAGAGCTCCTCTTTAGTTTGGAGCCAAAACAATATTCAAATTTTAGTTTAGGTGGTTTGGCACCGAAAAATTACAACTTGAAGTTCAATTTTCAAAAGAACATTTGCAATTGTATCTTCTAGAAAGTGCGCCAACTTCCCGGGGCCATAACTTTTGATCCGGGACTCCGATTCGTGAACCGTTTGAACCGTTGGAAATGTATCGAAGTCAAGAATGCATTCAAAATATGCTATGCCAATTTTAACAAGTTTTGGGGCCGATTTGGGAACTCTAAGTGCCTCAAATCTAACTCGGAAGATTTTTAGGTGCGAATCTGGGAAACTAAAACTGCAATATCTTTCAACCTAGGAATAGAAAATGAAAACCATAAATTAGGAATTTCATTAGGATGAAAAGGGTATCAAAAAATGTAAAAATATCTAAAAACTGAGAAACTTGAAATTTAACTATTTTTGGGTGATGCAAGATTGCCCTTACAGCACTGGATGCTCCTGTATCATGTGTGGACCATAATTATTGCATGAGATCATATTCTTTAGGGCTCAAGTAATAGAGGGACAAGGTGGAGGGGATATATTGACAGTAGTAGAAGGAAGTTAAGTAGGATTAGTAGCATTCTCATGATTATGAAGAATGTTGTATATATGAAATACTACATGATAATTCATAATGAGCCTACAAACCACAATAGGAGTGAGAGGAGAAGCAACATGAACCACAATAGGAATATGAGTTGTATGAGATATTTTAGGTGAGATGGGTAGGATTTTTCCAATTCTATAAGTATGAGTAACATCAATAAATGATATATATAATGAGAGATAGGGATTAAGAAGAAAAACCTCCTACAATTTTTTTTGGGGTAGTAGAACCTAGTACAACCATATTAGTGGTAGGAATACTATGTCTAGTTCATTATGGGAGCAAACCACAAAGCTAGAAAATATGTGTGTTTGAGTGAGATCTTAAATTTTTAATTTTCTTTACTTGATTAAAATGAATATGATTGTATGATATGATCATATGAACACAATTTTTTAATTGATCATAGTTATTAGTTCAATTTTTATGCTAATAGCATGGAATTCCTAGACGATTAGGATTGTACAAAGAGTTAAAAAGCCAACTAGTTTAAGATCAATTTCATCCATGAAACTATAGAAGGAATAATGAAAGATTTTTTTTAGTTATTATCAAGGATTTTTTTTAGTTATTTCATTTCAAGAAGCTTATAAATATTTTTAAAGAATTCCTAGATGAGCTACCTAGACTTCCTTTGTCCCATATGCTTAATTTATTAATTTATATACTACCTATATAGGTATGGATGGAAAGAGAGAATATAGACACCATTAATAATATTAGAGAATCCTCTAGGTTTTCTATCAATTTATGTAAGCATGTGTTTGATAGTATGGTTATGAGAAGAAATAAGAGGATGATCACTTTTCCAAGTCACACATGATTGAGTTAGAGGTGGAGAATGAGTGACAAATTTACTTAGAATCTTATAAAAGTAAGGAAAAATTAATTTTCATTATGTTGAGTAGAATATGTTATCATTTAAAAATGGAAATGAAAAATCACATTAGGTTAATTACAAAACAATTCATTCATAAAAGAAATAGAACTATGTACATCTAATTTAGAATCTCTTTCATTAGACAATGAAGAAAATATCATAGAGTGTAAGGCCCCTCCCTTTATATTAGCATCATAGCCTTTTATTCTAAACTTATACTTCACTACTGTGTGGATTAAGGGTACATCATTTGGATGATACAGGACCCAGCTATGTTTGAGTGCCACTGTACTTTTAGTCATTTGATTCTAAGAGAAGATTAGTTAAATTCTTATGTGAATGCTTCTATTAAGGTATGTGACTAAATCTACATGGATAAATACTATAATTTTTCATGCTATACTGTGTTGCTAAGGTTCCCTAGTAATAAAGCTCCTTTCTTATCATTTGAATCATGTTGATTTTGAATGTCTCCTATAGTATTCACTTGAGGTTCCTCATATCAAGTATTATGACTAAAGTCATTGAAGGAGCCTTAAAGGTTTTAGTAAATATAGAATGTGCATATTTGATCCCTATGGTACTGCTTAACTAAGGGAGATTAAGATAGTAAGTAAATAAGGATAGATGAAGAGTCTTAGAGTCTTCTCTACTTTTAGGTTGTGCCTTATCATGGAATCATGATCTCCTCATAGATTAGAACGTCATACCATACTGATAGTTGGGAGATTCTCATAAAGAGTTAATTTGATAAGGATAATTGAACCCAGCTATAGTTAGATTAATCTATTGATAATATGATTTTCATTGCTATCACAAGGGAATCTTATGGATGCCATAGGAGAGGTTTCTAGAAATGAGTTGGTTGTGGTAAAAAAAGGCACCTCATTGAGGTTAGTAGGAGATCTGAGTGATATCAGATGAAGAGTTGTTGTTTGAAGCCAAAAGGACTACATAAGGTTGTTAGGAAGAAGGATTCATTGGCCATAGGGTGTCATTACATCAAGCCTTGGAGAGTTCCAAAATTTTGGAATTTGGACCTCAGGCTTACCTGTATCATTTGCTAAAGAGGAAAGAGTTAGTCATTTTTCAGCTAAGTCTGATTGGGCTTTGAACTTAGGGCTTGAGAATTACTCTCTGCTGAAAGGTATCAAAATTTGGGATTCAGTTATACCTTATACCAAATGACTTAAAGAAATAAAAAAGTTTGAGTTAAGTTTAGAGGGTATCAGACTTTGGGCTTTGGTCATACCTTCTACCAAATGTCTCAGAGTATGAAGAAGGTTTGAGTTAAGTCCAAAGGGCTAGGGATAATGAGGTTAAGTTTCCTATCAAACATCAGAGATCAGCCCTAAGGCTTATGCCTTAACATAATTTTAAGTGCGAAGTAAGTTGGAGTCAAGTTCGAAAGGGTGTCATACATCAAGCTTCAACCATGCCTCATACTGAATCCCTCAAGAAAAGGAAGGAAGAGTGTGCAAAGTCCAAAAAGGTTTTGGACATCAGACTTCAAAAACAAGGCTTACTTGACTTGCCAAAATTGCTAAGTGATGAAAGAGGTATGGAGGAACCCCAACCCCCAAAATTTTTTTGACATCATGAGTCAGTAGGTTGGGTAACACCTTAACACAAAGGTATTAAAGTGATAAGGTGGAAGAGAGAACCCCACCATCTGATAAACTCATGCATGATTCAGAGGTTGGTGGGAAAGTTGCAATGGAGTAAAGGCAAGTTGAATGGTAAGGGGTAATGTCGATGGCCAAACCTTGATAGGTGCAAAGAGAATCAGACATGTGTGTTCAAAATTTCTTGTTAAGATCGACTATGCACTTCAAGGATGAGGCAAGAGGAATTAGTGACCTTTGAAAAATTAAAGCACTATTCGAAGTTTCGCACGTTGATGTTTCAAAGATCAGTGTTGGTCTACGATGGTGTAAAGGATGGAAAATGGTAATGGTTAAGGCCAATGGTTGAACCCTGATAGTTGAGAAGAGATTCAGACATGTGTGTTTGGGTATGCTTGATAAGTTATGCTTTGCACTTCAAGAATAAGGTAAGGGGGAGTAGCAATCCTCGACCTCTGACAACTGAAAGAATTGTTCAGAGTTTCACGATTCAGTGTTCTGAAGGTTAGAGTGTAGGCTTACGATGGTGCAAAAGAAGCAAGATAAAGGGTAAGGTTGATGGTTGAACTCTGGCAGGTATAAAGTGGATTAGACATCGTAGTTTGGCCTTGTTTCTTGAGGCCTTCAAAGCATGTCAACCATAAGGTAGAAGGTAGAGGGTAAGGTCGAAGGTCGAACCTAGATAGGTGTAAGGAGATTTAGAGATAGGTGTTTGGGATTACTTCTAAGGTTTTTCTATGCACATCGAGCATGAGGTAGGGAGGATACCAACCACTCGAACCTCAAAGGTTGATAAGCTTAAGGTTAGAAAAAAATAAAAATAAATTAAAAAATTGAAGGAGAAATCCCACCTTCCCATGTATTCTTGTGTTAACCTAGGTTGACCAATGTAGGGATTCCAATGCAAGGATGCAAGTGAGCAACGTGTGTCAAGCAACATTAAGCAACTAATTCACATCATTATTGTGAATCATTCTATTAGGGTGACGTGAGCATAAAGGTAAGATTGATGACATAGTTTAATGTGAAGAACGACTGAAATTTAAAGGTCAAATTAGATGATGGTGATTTAAAGAAAGTTGCATAATTGATATGTGCTTGACCTTGGCACAAATTTCAAGATTGATGGCTTTCATTCAAAGGAAAGATTGTGTTAGCGGTTAGGCAAATGGAGCTTGGGTACGAGAACCGATATGTCAACTCCAAGCATCATTCTTGAAAAGGGAATGAAGGTGATGGAAATGAGGATTAATGTGAAAAAAGTATAGCCATGTAAGCTGAAAGAGATTGAGCAAATGAGAGGATGGAATTTAATGCAAAAAAAACTCTAGATGGGTAATCCCATAATAGTGGTTTACACTTTCTGGGAGATCTTGATTTTTGCTGAAATCACATATTTTTAGAGAATATAACAATTTAAGCCTTGAAAAGTTCCATTTAAAGGATTCCAATTGAATAGGGTTTGATCAAACCACCTTAGATCAAACCCCCTTAGATATAACCCCGCTAGTTTTAAACCATACCTATAATGGAGTCTCCTTTACACCTATCAAAATGTTGATAAAAAACCACTTTTGATTTACCTTTTGGGGGATCAAATGAATTCATTTAAAATTTATGTTTTGTAAGTATGTAGTCCTTATTATAAGCTTCCCAAAAAGTATAATTGTAAATAAATTTAATTTGATTATTATATTTATTTTGTATTTCTTGTGAATGTAGGTTTTTCACCAAAAATCAAGTTGTATATTCTTCACATGTGGAAAAATAGTAGATTATAAAAAAAAATATGAAAAATATCTATGCACTAGATATTGATGTCCTTGATCCAACAAAAAAAATAAAATTGAATTTTGATACATACAAAAAAAGTTATGTTTAGCCAGTAAATCATGTCTAAATTATAAATGGTTTGACTTTGAAACTTAATTAAGAAAAAAATATTCAATGAAATGCTATGAAACCAATTCCATGCATTAGATATCTTAGTTACAAATCTAAATTCAAAAAAATTATAATTTTATCCTTCATAGAAAAAAAATTGTGTTAGCCAGTAACACCACTCTTTAAAATTGGTGTTTACTGTTAAAAACTAGTTTTCAAAGGAGATGGAAAAATAAGTGCAATCTGATTCCAAAAAAAATGAAAAAAATATATTTAGAATCTATAGACAAAATGTCACAAATCACTAGTTTGCATTATCTTCAAATTCCTCATGGTTTAGCCACTATAGGTGTCTGAAAGTGAAGATATAGTTAAAAAAAATCAATTCAATGTCCAGTTTGGCCAAAAATTGTAAACCGGTATTGTGGGATCACCCAGATTGTGATACACCAAAAATTGTAGGTGCAATGAATTTGGTCAGGGGTGTATGGCTTGGGAAGAGGAAGCTTGTCGATGAAGAAGAGGGATGATGGACAGAGAGAGAGAGGGGGAATGAAGTAGAAGGAAAGGGAGAAGGCAGGGACTAGGCATGGACTTTTTCTCCAAGCACTGGGGATTAGAAGGCATAGAATCACACTGCCATTTCAGATTTATTATATGACCGAAGTCCTTTATGGGGTTTCATGGTGGAAAAAGGATTTGTGGAGCAAAAGCAAAGGTTCAAGACCCCAAGTCAAACCCTTGGAGGATATTTATATAGGTATGGGAGTCTATCTTTAGCTGGTTTTAAGCATACTCGCCTCGTATTTTGTATGTATAAATGCATTTGCATATTGGACCCTATCATGTGTTTTGGGGGAAATGGTTGTGTATTTCGTGTATTATTTTAGTGTGGTAATATCTAGGAGTTTCGATTTATACCCAAATTGTACCCATGAGTGTTTGGGGGCTATGTTAGAATTTTGGATTTCATCAACCATTCCATTGGTCTCAAACAAAATCCTTGTTTATAAGCCATTTAATGGAAATTTTAATGTCATCCCTAAATGAATAGAGCCTTGGGTTATACATCCATCTTAGTCTTCAAACACCAATAACAGTAAATTTATATATAAGTTTTTGATACATAATAACTGGTAAGAATAATGGGTGTTGGAATGCTCTGTTCAACAAAACTTGAGTATCACACTCATGGAACTATTTGTTAGTTACTTAAAAAAAATCTTGTCTTGAAACACCATTTTAGATTATCTGAATGGAAGACCCCATTTCAACATCATGGGGCTGAAATATTTCTTGCTTGGGGGTTTGGCTAGAGCTCATGAGGCTGCATGATGACAATATGGTTGAGAGGAGAGCAAGTTTATTATTGTAAATTATCTTGTGGTCAGAGGTGGCCATCAAAATTTTCACCTAACTAGAATTGCAGCTATGAAGTGGAGCAGATATTAAGTACAGACATTAAATTTTCATGTAAGTGTGATGTGTTATGTTTATGAATAAACAGTCCTCTAAAATTGTGTCTATCCATATCGAGGTTTCAGACCTCTGGCTTCACGTAAGTGGGTGGCAATCAATGGTGAAACTATCTGGAGTAAGAGGACCCTATAAAGAGTTGTGTACCCACTCTTATATTCTATAATTAAAGGATTAAAGGAATAAGATAAATTTTTCTAGAGCAATCTTTGAATCTAAGGGTTATACTCCTTGTGTTAGTCAACCAGGTGTATGAAGGTTGAATTTCCTAGAAAGATTCAGTATGTGGATTGTCTCATTAACCTTTCACCCCTTACAATTATGAATGCCATATGGTGACCTTTGTATGGTTGGATTAAAACCATGACTTCAATTATGAATTATCTATTCAAGATATGTTTTTGGTTACCTTCATCCTAGACCCATTTCTTGACTATCTATGTTGGCAAGTGGCCCTTGAGGGGCATTGTAATCAGGATTGTTAATCACTCCTTATAGTAGAAGGAGCCCTTATAGATGAACTTAAGTTATTCATTCTTAGTATTTACTACCATTGTGAGCTAGTGGTGATTTAAACCTGGGTATTATGTGATTGTTGTTTAATCAAATATTGATCTGGTGGATATTTTCAGTGAAAATTGAAGTGTCTCATTTCTCTCCAAAATCAGCACCATCAGAAAGAGCTCGACGTTTTGATTCCAACGCAACTCGAATGGAGTGAAAAGGAGTCCGTTTGCACCAGTTATAGCCAGTCAAACCTTCGGTCAAACAAGGATCAGAGGGCGTCCTGGAAGCAAAAAAATGGCATCATCAAAATTTATTGAAGTTGGTGTCATCATGAAGAGCTTGTCGAGATGATTCTGATGGTGTTCGTTTCGTCAAAATCTGACATCGTATGCTCAACTTATCAGCGGTCAAAGTTCACAGTTGACTTTTTGAGGTGGACCGTACGGATGCTGACGTCAGCAGTCCATACTGTACGGACTGTGAAGTGGCCGAATCAAAATCTGACATGTGGCATCCACGTCGGCATTGTACAGACCAATCACATATCGACACGTGCCATCCGTACGCCCAGTCAGCAGATCGTAGCACAGTTGGCAGTCCAGTAAGCATGCCACGTGATCGTCTAGTCAGCAGGCCACATCAATAAACACGTCATCATGCCACGTCAGTTCCATGTCATCGGCTAATTGGCAGACACGTCGATATCCAGTAATCTCTGTCAGTGAATCAAATTTTGCCACATGGCACCTCCTCGGCATGCCACGTGGCCGCTCTCTTCCCCTGCGGATGGGTAAGTCGGTTGGGTTTGTTTTGATTGTTAAAAAGGTTTGGTTGAGGACTCAAACCTCGCACCACTCGCCTCTGAATCTCCCGCGCAGCTGTTGCACCCAACCGCCGACGGTTACCTATGTAGGGAAGCGGTTTCCTTTTGCTATATTGATCAGTTGAAATTTGTTCAAAAATGTGTGGTCGGTGGGATTTGAACCCCGCACCGGCCAGGTAATAAAACCATAACACACTAGTTCACCAAACGATCGCCCTAAAATGTATTTGGAACCAATTTATTTTGTCTAGATTTCTAAATCCGAATCCCTTTTAAATGAAAACAAACCTCCCAATTTTAAATTAAAAACAAACAATAATCCTTTTAAAGGATTAAATCAAAACCTCCAAAACCACAGAGCCCGAAAATAAAAAAAATTGAAGGGTCAAAAATACTTGGAAAGGATTAATATAATCCTAATTTGTTAATAATGGAGGATATTATGTAAAATAGGGAGATTTGAAGATATTATGGAGGATTTTCAAAAATATGATTTGTAATTTGGAGAGATAGGGAGAATATTGTAAAATCAATTGGTTAGTAACCAATTTGAGAAAATTTTATGTATTTAAAGGGGTGTGAGATGAAAGTGAGGATAAAGTTTTTTTCAGGTGACGAAGTCTTGAAGCTGTGGTGACACAAAAGAGAGGTCTTGTGGAGATTCTTTGAGTCATTCTTGCACGTCAGAGCGCTGTTATGCTGCTGAAGTGCTTGGAGAATGATTGTGGTGCTTTGTAATTGATTTTTGGAGTTAATTGGATTGGTCTCTCTATTGGAGTGGACCCGGAGACGTAGTCACATTTGTGACAAACTCCGTTATCAAACGTTGTTTGCACTTCTCTTCTTCTCTCTCGCTTTCTCTCAGTTTGTTAATTCCTTCATTTTGTTATTTCCTTAAGTTAATTTTGATTTAATTAACTTGAAATAATCATTGTAAAAATTAAGCATTCATTTCTACAATTTAGTCTAGATCCTATATAGATCAAGTGGTATCAGAGCTTTTGGGTGACTATTATTGTAGTTATTTGTTTTTGAATGCTAACGAGATCCAGGATTCAGAAAGGCGAAGGCAAGCTTACAGACTTTGATCCTGAGATCAGGAAGCATAGAACATTTCCAAAGATGTCAGTTTCTGGAATGGAGGTTCCTGAAGAAATCAGTGAGCAGGAATTTCGAAGAGCATTCCTTGAGATGAAGGCTAAGGTGGATATTCTTTTCCAAGAGAGACAAGAGTGGAAGGAACGTGAAGAAGGTTCGTCGAAGCAAGAGGATCGCAAAGACAAGAAATGGAAACAACATGGAGATGGTGGCAAGCAACCAGATCGCCCCTTTTCTTCTTCTCCTCCCTCTTCTCCTTCTCCTTCTTCTCCATCTTCTCCTCATTCTATTTCTTCTAATCCTTTCAAGAGTGGGTATAAGCCTAAAATCAAATTGGATGTAAAATTTGATTTACCTAAATATTGTGGTGAACTTAATGCTGAAAAATTGGATGATTGGATTCAACAAGTAGAAGTTTATTGTAGAGTCCAGAACCTATTAGATGATGTTGATAGGATCCAATTAGCTACTCTTCGTTTAGGGGGTACAGCCTTAACCTGGTGGGAGAGTAAGTCTAAGGCAGAAGTTTCACAACATGGTAGAGTCAGTTTAACTTGGGCAGAATTTATTAATGCACTTAAGAAGTAGTTTTATCCCTTAGGACATATGCAGCAGTTAATGATGGACTGGCAAATGTTTAGGCAAGGGAAAGGTCAAATTGTCCAAGAGTACACCCATGAATTTAGGAAGAAGGCTATTGCTTTCAATGTTCCGTTGTACACTCAGGACACGTTGTTGAAGTACATAGGAGGTTTGCATTCCTACCTTAGGCATTCTATTTTGGTCTTGAACCCTTGTAATTTGGATGAAGTGTCTGTTCAAGCTACACACTTAGAGTCAAGGGGTAAAGGATCTTTCATTGACAGGTTTGATAATGATGTAAAGAAATCTTCTAAGAATGCAGAGATAGGGAAAGGAAAGAAGGCAGCTACAGTTAAGAAGGATGAGAAACTTTCTTGTTCTCATTGTGACAAGAATGGTCATGATGAAGAACATTGTTGGCAGTTGCATCCAGAACTGAGGCCTAAGTGGGCTCAAAGACGTAATCAGAAATAGAAAGGTAAGGAGAAAGCCACGAATGTTGTTATGGATCTTGGTTCAGATTTAGATGATGAGACTAAGATAACAGCTATGGGGTTAAAAGGTAAAGCTCCTATTTCTGGTGTTTTTGTTGCTAGTTGTGCTTCTTCTTCTACAATTAATGATTTCTTTGAAGATGTGAAAAGGAATGAGCTTTTTCATTTAAGGGTTGTTGCTAAGAACAATAGAATTGATGCACTCATAGATAGTGGTTCTCAAGTGAATTTAATTTCAGAAAGTATTGTAAAGAACTTGGGATTAAAAACTACACAACATAAAAAACCTTATCCACTAGGCTGGATTTGTGAAAATGATAAGTTGCAAGTAACAAGACAATGCACCTTAAGATTCACAATCACTAGTAAATTTGTGGATGAAGTACAATTTGATGTAGTTCCACTGGATATGTGTGGGATAGTGCTTGGTAGCCCTTATTTATATGATCGGAAAGCAATTTTCTACAGGGAACAGAATCATTATCACTTGTTTAAGGATGGCATTCAGTATATTGTACATTCTCATAGGATTAAGACTGATCGTTCTTTTGCAAACATAGGGCAATTAAAGAGGGTAATTAATGCAAGTAAAGAGTTAACTCTTATGTCTGTCAGTACAGGAGGTTCTACACTTGAACTTGGAGTAGCTAACCAGGGTCAGATGTTGCAGGATACACCCATAGTACAGCATGAGAAAAAGATGATTGAAAGCATTGATGGTTCCTTGGGTAAAGATGTTCCTATTGTAAAGGATTGATATCTTGTTGACTTGTTCTCTTTCATTTTTGCTTTAATGTTCAGCTTGATGCTAGTCAATTTTTGTTGGATAGTGGCTACGACAATTGATGTAGATGCTTATGGAAGTGATAGGATAATGTTTATGTTCAACAATATTGTTGCAGTCTTCATTGTGCTTGTGAGCCAGGTTTTCAGATGTACAGAGGATACAGGACAAGTGGGGAGGCCAAGTCCTCACTTAATGTCAGAGTAAATGCCACTTTTGGAGGTCCAAAAGGTCTTCAGTGGGGAGGCCTGATCCGGTGGATATTTTTAGTGAAAATTGAAGTGTCTCATTTCTCTCTAAAATCAGCACCATCAGAAAGAGCTTGACATTCTGATTCTGACGCAACTCAAACGGAGTGAAAAGGAGTCCGTTTGCACTAGTTATAGCCAATCAAACCTTCGATCAAACTGGGATTAGAGGGCATCCAGGAAGCAAAAAAATGGTGTCGTCAAAAGTTGTTGAAGTTGGCATCATCGTGAAGAGCTTGTCAAGATGATTCTGATGGTGTTCGTTTCGTCGAAATCCGACATCGTATGCTCAACTTATCAGCGGTCAAAGTTTGCAGTTAACTTTTTGAGGTGGACCGTACGAATGCTGACGTCAGCATTCCGTACTGTACAGAATGTGAAGTGGCCGAATCAAAATCTGACATGTAGCGTCCACGTCGGCATTGTACGGACCAATCACATATCGACATGTGTCATTTGTACGCCCAGTCAGCAGATCATAGCACAGTTGGCAGTCCAGTAAGCATGCCACGTGATCGTCTAGTCAGCAGGCCACGTCAGTAAACACGTCATCATGCCACGTTAGTTCCACGTCATCGGCTAATCGGAAGACACGTCAATATCCAGTAATCTCTGTCAGTGAATCAAATTTTGCCACGTGGCACCTCCTCGGCATGCCACGTGGCCGCTCTCTTCCCCTGCAGATGGGTAAGTCGGTTGGGTTTGTTTTGATTGTTAAAAAGGTTTAGTTGAGGACTCGAACCTCGCACCACTCGCCTCCGAATCTCCCGCGCAGCCGTTGCACCCAACCGTCGACGGTTACCTATGTAGGGAAGCGGTTTCCTTTTGCTATATTGATCAGTTGAAATTCATTCAAAAATGTGTGGTCAGTGGGATTTGAACCCCCACCGGCCGGGTAATAAAACCATAACACACCACTCCGGCCAAACGATCGCCCTAAAATGTATTTGGCACCGATTTATTTTGTCTAGATTTCTAAAGCCGAATCCCTTTTAAATGAAAACAAACCTCCCAATTTTAAATTAAAAACAAACAATAATCCTTTTAAAGGATTAAATCAAAACCTCCAAAACCACAGAGCCCGAAAATAAAAAAATTGAAGGGTCAAAAATACTTGGAAAGGATTAATATAATCCTAATTTGTTAATAATGGAGGATATTATGTAAAATAGGGAGATTTGAAGATATTATGGAGGATTTTCAAAAATATGATTTGTAATTTAGAGATAGGAGAATATTGTAAAATCAATTGGTTAGTAACCAATTTGAGAAAATTTTATGTATTTAAAGGGGTGTGAGATGAAAGTGAGGATTAAGTTTTTTTCAGGTGACGAAGTCTTGAAGCTGTGGTGACACGAAAGAGAGGTCTTGTGGAGATTCTTTGAGTCATTCTTGCACGTCAGAGCGCTGTTATGCTGCCGAAGTGCTTGGAGAATGATTGTGGTGCTTTGTAATTGATTTTTGGAGTTAATCGGATCGGTCTCTCTATTGGAGTGGACCCAGAGACGTAGTCACGTTTGTATTGAACTCCGTTATCAAACGTTGTTTGCACTTCTCTTCTTCTCTCTCGCTTTCTCTCAGTTTGTTAATTCCTTCATTTTGTTATTTCCTTAAGTTAATTTTGATTTAATTAACTTGAAATAATCATTGTAAAAATTAAGCATTCATTTCTGCAATTTAGTCTAGATCCTATACAGATCAAATATGAGTCGGGTGAACTCTAGTTGTTGAACTACGGTTCCTCTGTGAAATATATACATAGGAAAGGACGTTAGAGACGAGCCCCGGAGGAATTAGGTCTAGCCCCTAGGGTTTTATCTTTTTCCTTTGAGTTAAAATTGATACATTATATTGACATAGCTTGTGATTTGAATTAAGTTGTGATGAATGATGAGTTGTAGAGCTAATCAAGCCTACCTTGGGTAATGTGAATTCCATGTCTCCACTTGAAACCCTATTAGGATTGTCTAAGAAAATTAGTTCCTTAACTAAATAACATAGTCTGTAAATTGTCAATTGTTGTTGTGTTTTTTATGAATTATGTACTTGGAAACAAAGTTTGGTGAGTTAGTTGCATGTTGTAATTGAAATTTGAAATTTGTGTTTTTCCCTTAGTTGTATTTTATTGAAAAAAAAATTGGGCATTACATAGAGAGGGAAGAAGAAATATTATCCATAGAAAATTAGGAGAAGAAACATTCTAATTTTTATTGGACAGTCCTCTTGTTGCATTCTTTTGTTGTTTGTTGTCTTAAAATTGTGATAGATAGCTTGGAAGAGGAACTAATGATTTTAATAATGAGACACTTAAGTAAGCTTATCTTATGTGCATAATAAACCTAGAATAATAACATAAATATGCATAAATATAATATATTATAATATGATTTAGCCTCTATTCACATGAAAAAGCATCAAATGTTTAAACTCTTGAAAGTGTTTTTTTATGCATGTTCTTGTATGATGTAGATTTGTGATATTTCATTTTGACTTATAGATTTGATGGTTTCATACTTGTGGGATTTTCAAATGAGAAATGGATTTATATTGTCATGTGGTTATGTGTGGCTTGTTGATACATGCATGCCATACTTATTTTAATTAAGAAAGTGTAGGTAGGGCCCACATCCATTATATTAAAAATATGAATGACATATTTTGATGAGTGTGTGTTTTGTAGAATTTGTGTCTAATTTTTTAATATATGAATTATACTTGTCGATTTGAGACACTATGTGATGGAAGATAGAGATTGGAGTGTGAATGGTTATACGATAAGAAGCCTTGTTTGGCTTTTCCTTGTAGGTCTTGTACTACTAAATATCATTTATCATTCTTTCAAGACTCAAGGATGTTGAGACATGAACCATATTTCCATGTAAACTTTGGATCACATATAGTCAAAGTTTAAGTAATGACATGGTTGGGTTGGGCTTTAATTTATTGACTACAAACATGCAATCTTTATAATATTTTACATATGCTTATCATGATACCATGGATAATTTTAGCTCACTTTTAGTGGGAATTTTGGTAGTGATGTAAATATTTTTCTTCTAATTAATTTCTTTATTGATTTTTATGGACTCTATTGTTCTTCAAGATGGTTTCATTTTTATGTAAATTTAATATTTGAATACCATTTTAATTTTCTCATTGTGTTCTATGAAGAAAGGGATACCTTCCTTTGATTTGGGTTTTTGGTTGCAAAGGGAGCTCTATGTTGTGGTGGAAATAAGATTTGAGGATTGAAAATATGAAGTTCTTCATGGGTTGAAATAGAAAAGATTGAATAACAAGTGAAGGAGTTTTATGGTTTTATGGTTTTATCTTTTACTCTTCAATAAGTTCTATTGTTATAAAAAATAGAAAAAAATGCATCACCCAAATGAACATCAAGAAAATCATATGCACGAGCCAAATGTACTAACCTTGTCACATTGCAAGGTCACTGAGAGTATGGACTATTCACTGGGATTTTGGCTAAATGCATTCTGAGTGAAATTATCGAGCTCCTTTATTTTTTTAATTTTATAATTAATAGTGTCAGGAAAAAGGTATTCACTCAAATAATTTTTGATTGAAACCTTTTTTTCTGATTGATTTATGCTAGGCTCCATGTTGTCGCCACTTAGTTTCAGGTGAAACTCCTTTGACTAAGTAGTTTATGGTTGAAATAATTTTAGTATAAACTATTTAGTTGAACGAAAATGTGACACGGGTTTGTACTTTCATCCTCATTCATTTGTCATTTAATATTATATGGATGACATTCTTACAAGTATACTTCTCATCTAATTCATACACATAACTTATGTATTATTTTAGAACCTCATGCAATACAATATGTATCTCATTCATAAGAAATGTCTCTAGGGGTTGCAATGTAAACTTTTGGTAGATATATTATTTCTTCTAGGGTACTAATGGTGGATACTAAGAAAATTATGACATTGTTAAAATACCTCCTAATAAATTTCTTCAACTATGAAGCCTTCAAGGTAAAATATAAGCCATTCATTACTTTATGGCTTAGTTGGTTGACCACACTCTTCATTTAACACATATCCTTAAGAAAAATGTCAAATTTGTTTGGAGTGAAGATTACTATAAATACTTTGATACCATCATAACCTATCTTGGTAATCCTCTAAATCTTATGTTAGTTATCCATAGTGACCCTCTCCTTCTCTATACTTCTACTCCTGAACATGGCACTAATGAATTAGTCACATAATATGATAAAGATGGAGAGGATCATGCATTTATTAGATGTACCTTAACAGATGTGAAACACATTTTACACTAAATTAAAAAATAACATTTGGTCATTTTCTATGGTTCATAAATTTTGAGACACTATGTGTTGCATGTTGAAACCTATGATCATCAAGAACAACCCTAAAAGATACATGTCCAAGTATCATATGTTTGGTTGTGTTGTTAGATGGGTCATGTTACTAAATTTTACCTTCACTTTATTTCTCAAAAATATATAAATAACCAAGTAATTGTAGACTAATTAACAAATGCCCTTTCTTCTTCCTCTTCCCCAACTCTTAATACTTTCTATAATACATATGTCCCTATCATAGACTTTATAAAAACTAAGGATATTTTGTATGATGGATCATAATGTATAAAATGTTCAAGGTTTGGTGTCATCTTAATTCATCCTTATGGGAAAGTCATTCCATTCGCATTCCATCTTTATTTTTCATGCACCGATAATATTCTAGAATACAAAGCCCTTATGGCTAGATTACATTTTTCCCACTCCATTGGCATTTAATTCCTTTGAATTCATGGCGACTCTTAGTTAGATGTACACCAAGTCATTGGTTCTTACCAAGCTAAGAGGGATACCATTTTTTCTTATCACAACTTATATTTTTCATTGCTTGATGTATTCAATTTATTATCCATGGTTAACTCAAATAGAAGATTTATTCCACTTATTCATAATGTTACATTGTCAACTATTGATGACACACCCAATTCTTCTCCATTATAATGTAATAACTAGTGACGAATGGAATGTGGATATCTAAGCTTACTTGAACACACAAGTCTTCCCTCCTAATTATATTAAAAATATTCATATTATGTATGCATTCACACTTGCAAACCTCATAATATGTTATTTCTCATATATTGTATCTTTTGGTGTCTTCACAACACCATATATCAAAACTCCCAACTTTTAGTTCTAGGAAATGGTTACAATTTCATGAGTCCAAAATATAATTCCAGCCACGCCAACCATCTACAAAAAGATTAAATTTTAAACATTTAAATTTTGAAAAAAAATGAGTGAGTTGAGATATCATGTCATCTATCACGACCAAAAAATTTAGGTCTCTTGGGTGAAATTTGAATATTAGGCAATGATCTTGTTAAAATCTTTTTTTTTTTTTAAACAATTTACATGATAGCTTGGCTTTACTATGGAAAATAATTTAATGTTGTTTCTAAAAGTGTCTATATGGTATAGTGATTGTGGGGAATGATTTTACGAAGGTGAAGTGGGGTGGACATTTCAAATGTCCTAGATTTATATGCTAAGCCCAAGTAACATTGCATATTAAAGTATGAGCATTTATATAGTTTCTTGTCTATCTATGGTGGAGTGATGCCAACTTAGAAGTGATAATACAATAGAATATTAATTATTTTTATGCCATAATAGGCAGGGAAAGAGCATTGAAGTTCAAAAAATATAGTTTTTTTCCTTTTTAAAATTTCAATCACAATCCATAAGCATTGACAAGTGGGTTCCCTCTTCTTTTCCTCAATTGTTGATGGCTTAAAAACTATGCGATGAGTTCCAAAAATTATTTCATTTTATTTTATTTAAAAGAAAGTGGGCCCACGAGTAATCAACATAGAAATATGAAACTTTTTGGGTAATTTATAAATGTTTTGTACAACGTAAGAGATAAAAATATAAAGCTAGGGAAATAACAATATTATAACTATTATAATCAAGTATTAAAACCACATGAAAGAACGAGATAACGTCTCATAGAATATGATTATTGCATCATACCGAAGACACAGCTATCCTTGAGTGACAGTCATACTGTTCCAGCAAATGCAACGAACAGATCAATTTATATTTACCAGTGTACTCCCAGCCTAAGATAAAATGGGAGTTGTCAGATGTAGTTGCAACTACTCTGGTAGATATGTATGAAAAGTGTGAGAAAGATGGTGGAAAGCAGGAAAGTTGTAAAGAAGCCTGGATGTAGTTGGATTGTTGTAAAGGGAACTCTTGTGGAGGGGGAATTTTAGAGGACTTATGAAGAGATTTTTGGATGACTTTTGGTGTTTACACTTTGTACATAATGGTTTTTGAAGTTGTATAATTCACAAATATAATAGATAAAATATTTGAATTGTGTGTTTTGGATGTTTTTATATGTTATCATTATTGATTTCTCATATGTTAAATTGATAATTCTTTTGTGTCATTGTGTAAATGATAGGTTATCCATCAAAACATTTATAAATTGTGAAATTGATTTAATGAAACACAATCATATCTTGGTGTCTTGGTTTGAATGTGTTGAAGTAACCTATCTCTTCATATGTTGAGATTTTGTATCCTTATTTCATCATCGGTGCATATCAAAACATACATGGTGGTGAAACCCTCCCATAATTAGTAATAATCTTGTGAAATCTCAATTAGTATTTGTGTGTATGTCGTTAGAGTTTCTATAATTCATTCTTCTTTGGTTTTTCCTTTTTTATTTCTATACTTTTAGGTTAAAAGTAACAAAAACCTTAAAAACCCCCATTATATGAGGGAGTTTCCCCTCTCAAATGTAGAGGAAATTTCTTATTCCAACAACTTATCTAACTATTGGAACAATTCTCACTGCACGTTGGGCAAGTCACATTGAAATTTGCAATGAAAAATATGTTTACCAAAAGGATGGCATAGCCAATATGTAGTTGCAACAAGCTTCATAATTTTTCTTTTTCCATTTCTCAAGTTACAGTTCTATTTGCTACCTTGTATATATGGGTTTTGCTAGATAGATACAAGAATAGGGAAGAATTGGAGTTAAAAGTGCATATTTCTTTTAGCTCTACTAATATGTTCCTAAATACTTTACAGAGATCTTCATCAGTTTCCAAGAAATGGAAATATGGAGGAAAGCATAAATTTGGGTTTTTTCTGTGTTCACTAGATGTTATGAAGAAATTTTTTAAAAGTTACAACTTGATGGGAGGGAGAAAATAAAACCATGTTGTACTTCTCATTACAGTAGTGAATGCTCTTCATAGCAAAAAGTTTTACTTTCCCTTACCTTGCAACTCAGTGTTTTGTGATTTACCATTAACTAAATGCTCTATTATTTTGCACTATACATCTTATTGCATTTGATATTTTTTAGCTAGTTGTGGGTCCCCATGGATCTATGAATTATTTCATAGGGATTTTATTATTATGTGTTTTCAAATATCAAATCTTTAATGAAATAAAATATTATGAAAATTTTTTTATTAATGAGAGCCTTGTGAAATTTTGAGGGAATAAAATTTTTGTGAGTAGAAAGAGTTTTAATGGCCCCCTACCTATATGAATTGTTATTGTAATAACATAAGTGATAGATGTGAAAAATGAGTGAAATTATTTAAGAGGAGAATAAGGTGTCCATATAAATATTTTTCAAAGATTTTATAATCCTACCATATCAAGGACTTAGCCACATATTATAATATATGGACACATTAAAATAAGATTTTCCTTTTCTTTGAAAAAATATAACTTTGTCTACATATTTGATATTGTTTATATTTAGTTTTTTAACTTATAAGAGGTCTTAAAAAGGGGACCCTCTATCCCCCTACTTTGTATTAATGGTTGAAGCTCTTGGAAGATCCATAGTTGTATATTGGGTGGAAGATAGGCAATAGGTATCCAACCAAATTCAAACATGAATCTATTTACTTATCAACAAATTGTATATGAAACTCTATACTTTGGAAAAGTATGTTTGGTTGAAGAAGAAACTTTCAAATCGCACTTAGATTAATATACTCTAGCCTTTCCTTAGATCAATAATAAAGGTTAAAAATTTGAATTTTTTTCTTAACACTAATGTTTTTTTCTAAAATATAATTGTCACTTTTGAGATTTTAAATTAGTTTGATCCCTAGTAAATACCTTGGAGTCCCTACTTTTTCCAAAATTGGTTAATATTTTCTTTGGAACCAATTATTGGATTATTGTTAATTAAGGTAGAGTTCATGGAATCGAAAATGCTTCTCCTTTACTAGGTGTATTCTACTTCTGAAATTCAATTTGGCAACACTACCAATATAGTTAAATCATTACATTGAATACTGTAGCTAGAATTATTAGAAATATCAAAATAATTATGAAAATCTTCTTGTGAAATAGTTTTGAAGAAAAAAACATCTTATTGTTGCTCAGGAAATTATATATTCTCCTAAGGAAATGGATGGTGTTGGATTAAATAATCATAAGAGGAATAATAAAGAACTTGGACCCAAGCTATTATGGAACTCAGTGAATCAACCTCAACAAAAATGGTGTATGCTATGGTAAAATAAATATCTATGTTTGGAAAACCCAAAAATGATTTTAACAACCAACCTACCTAGAGATTTTTACATCTGGAATTTCATGATCAAATGTTGGACTATCATTGCTAGTCATCTCTCTTAAGAGATAATAAATGGTGAATAAAATAGCTTATGGAATGATTCTTGGAATTGTTTTTTGTCAATTATGAGAAAGAGAAGATCTTAAAGAAGATAAAAAATCTCTAGCAAGAGCTTGGAACAACAAAGTTAGGGTCTACCTTAGAGTGTGACTTGGCTTTTGGGGGCAAGTGATGATTTAGAAAGAATTTTTAGAAATACATTTTCTTGATTAGTAAAAATAAATTCTCAAGGACATTCTTGCAACAAAATAATAAAAAATCCCTTAGATGGGATATGTTCCAAAATGAGTAGATCTCAGTGAAATTAGACTAAATGAGTGCTCACAAAGAAATTTGATGCAAGTCCAAATTGATCAGTAAAATATTATCGATCAAAATTTTATTTACCTAAGAAATGGACATTTCTTGGACCAAAATGAATGGGAAGATATTAACTACCAATAGACTAAAAAAATTTGGTATCAAATACCCTCCACATTGTTATTTGTGCTATAACAATGTGGAGATTACTAATCATCTTTTGTTACATTTCCCCTTTGTTTCCAAGAGCTAAAAATGAATATGTGTACCTCTCATGGCATAGGGTTGTTCTAGAAGATCTTCTCCAAGTCCTTTTTAGTTAGCCTTCTTTGAAATTGAAAGTTATTTTCTCATGTTTGGATGGTTAACTTGTCATTAATTATTTGATATTGTGAATGAATGAAATGTTGGAATTGAAAATAAGGACAATAAAAAGAAAAATACCTATTTCAACATTCAACAATCACCTTTAATAGAGCATGAGCATAATAAATCAAATAAAATGAGAATACCTAAATAATAATACCTTCACAAAGCCTCATCTTGCTTCATTGATTTTGAAATGCTTTAAAGTATGATATGTGGATTTGCTCAATTTTCTTGCATAACCTATGATAGAAAAATGGATGTAATGATAACACAAATGCTTTAAAAAATTATGGATAAATTGGTTCTTGGAAGATGGTGTTGATTTATAGCTTTCACCTAAAATTGATCAATGGTGGGGGATGATTAGAAGAATCGATTGATAAGATTGATCGAGAGGACATGAGTAATTTGCAAGTGACAAGTGTCCTTATAAAGGGATTGATTGATGAATTAACTA
>VDFB02373365.1:130144129-130364637 GCA_007258455.2 Sequoia sempervirens | reverse complement strand
ACTTTGTGATATCATCCCCATGGATGCATGTCACATGTTGTTAGAGGCCATGAAAGTTTGTTGATAGGCAAGAAGCTATACATGATGGCCAATGCAAACACTTATTCGCATGACAAAAGGATAGGGTTAGTCCACAAGTTGGAAACCCGAAGGAGGCCCGAAGAAAAGGAATTTATCGCAGTAGTGCTACTAGAATTTGTTATGTAGATGGAAGAAAATTTTTAGAAGGTATGAAGCATGGCGTGTGTGTTGCATGCATTGATTCCTAGAGTGAGTAAGGAGGATAGTGAGAAGGTTCCAGAAGAAGTTTCTGGGATGTTGGATGAGTTTCAGGATATTGTTTCTGATAATGTACCTGTGGGTTTACCACCAATAAGAAAGATCAGTCATCAGATTGACTTGATTCTTGGAGCCAGTTTGCCAAATAAGGCAGCTCATAGAATGACTCCAACAGAGAATTAGGAGTTGAACAGACAAGTTCAAGAGTTGTTGAGAAAGGGTTTGATACGGGAGAGTTTGAGTCCATGTGCAGTACCTATAGTACTAGCACCAAAGAAGGATGGAGAGTGGAGGATGTGTACAGATTCCCGAGCCATAAACAAGATAACAATCAAGTATAGATATCCCCTGCCAAGGATGGATGACCTAATGAACTGCTTGAGTGGAGCTTAGTACTTCACAAAGATTGATCTGAAGAGTGAATATCACCAGATCTAGATTCGAGAGGGAGATGAATGGAAGACTGCCTTCAAGACTAAAGAGGGCCTATACGAGTGGTTAGTCATGCCTTTTGGGCTAACCAATGCACCAAGCACATTCATGTGGCTCATGAACGAGGTACTAAAATAATTTTTGGGAAGTTTGGTTATTGTGTATTTAGATGATATTTTTATTTTCAGTAAGACATTGGATGAGCATCTGATGCATATTTGGAGAGCCTTTGAGAAGTTAAGAGAAGAGAAACTATTGATTAATCTAAAGAAGTGTAGTTTTGTGAAGAGGGAGTTAGTTTACTTGGGGTTTGTTGTCTCAGCAAAAGGTCTTAAGATGGACCCAGAGAAGGTGAAGGCTATTCTGGAATGGCCTACCCCAAGAACTGCTACCGAGGTGAGATCTTTCTATGGTTTGGCTAGTTTTTATAGAAAGTTCATTAGAAACTTCAGTAGTATTTGTGGACCCCTGACTGAAACAATGAGAGGGGATAGAAAAGAATTCAAGTGGAGCACTAGAGTGGCAAAAAGTTTTGAATTGTTGAAGTAGAAGGTGATAGAGCAACCTATTCTAGCCCTCCCAGATTTCAACAACGTGTTTAGGTGGATTGTGATGCCAGTGGTTGTGCCATTGGAGCAGTGTTGAGCCAAGAAGGTAAGCCCATTGCCTATTTCAGTGAAAAGTTAAATGATGCCAAGAGAAAGTATTTTGTATATGATCAGGAATTTTATGTAATAGTTCAAGCATTAAAGAAATGGAGACATTATTTGTTGCTAAAGGAATTTGTTCTATATACTGATCATCAGGCCTTGCAGTACCTAAATAGTCAGGGAAAATTAAATCAGAGGCATATGAAATGGGTAGAGTTTTTGCAGAGTTATACCTTTGTTTTGAAACATAGGAGTGGGAAGTCAAATAGGGTTGCAGATGCCTTAAGTAGGAGGCATACATTGATGACAAAGATGCAGATTGAAGTGGTTGGGTTCAATGAACTCAAGACACTATATGCAGAAGATCCGATTTTGCAGAGGCTTGGAAAGCTTGCAAGGAACCTCGTTACATGGACAGACAAGGTGGTTGGATTTCATATCCAAGATGGCATGTTATTTTAAGGGAAGTCAATTGTGTATCCCAAGGAGTTCCATGAGGGAGAACCTAATAAAGGAGAAGCATCTAGTGGAGGAATGGTATGACATTTTGGGTTACGATAAGACCATTTCCATTATCGTGAGCATTATTATTGGCCTCATTGTCACAGGATGTGAAGAAGTTTGTACAAAGCTCAAGGGTATGTCAGGATGGCTAAAGGAGTGAGCCAGAATACAGGCTTATATCAGCCCTTACCTATACCAAAGAGGCCATGGGAGGATATAAGTATGGACTTTGTTCTTGGTTTGCCAAGGACACAACTAGGAATGATTCAGTCTTTGTGGTGGTTGATAGGTTTTCAAGATGGCACATTTCATTCCATGTCAGAAGACCCATGATGCAGTCCACATTGCTGACTTGTTCTTCAAAGAGGTGGTGAGGCTACATGGTCTGCCAAAGAGTATTGTTTCATATCGTGACACCAAATTTGTGGGGTACTTTTGGAGGACCTTGTGGAAGAAGCTGAAAACAGAGCTGAAGTTCAGTTCTGCACACCATCCACAAACATATGGGCAGACAGAGGTTGTTAACAGGAGTCTAGGTAACCTACTGAGATGTTTGGTAGGAGATAAACCCAAGGTATGGGACTTGATCTTACCCCAGGAAGAATTTTCTTACAGCAATTCGGTCAATAGAAGCACTGGTAGATCACCGTTCCAGATTGTGTATGGAGGTAGCCCTAGAACAACTCTAGAATTGAGGAAGATGGACCAAGAGAAGAAAATAAGTGTTGAAGTTGAATATTTTGCAGAGCACATCAAGAATTTATATGAGAAGGTACAAGAACACATTAATAAGATGAATATGCAATATAAGGCTAAGGTAGATTAGAAAAGGAGGAATAAGGAGTTTTAGACTGGTGATGAAGTAATGGTCCACTTGAGGAAAGAAAGGTTTCCTATGGGAACCTATAACAAATTGAAGATGAAGAAATTTGGTCCCTGTAAGATTTTGAAGAAGCATGATTCAGGGAATGCATATGAGGTAGAGTTGCCTGATGGAATCAACATTTCCCCTGTGTTCAATATTTACGATTTGACAGAGTATCATGAAGGTGGAGCAGAGGAAGCACTATCAATAGGGTAGTATGGAATTCTAGCACCTACTTCAAAAAGGGAGGAGATTGAAGCAATCTTGGATAGTTGTGTGGGAAGAAGTACCAGAAATAGGTAGTATAAAGAATATCTGGTGAAATGGAGAGGAAGGCCTGTGGAAGATTCATCTTGGCTATCTAAGGTAGCAGTTGACCGGTTGGGTTTTCCTCAACCATCTGAGACATGACGGGGTCACTTCTCAAATTACCCTGGGTGTCTGATGTAGGAGCATCCAGTAGTGTAAGGGCAATCTTGCATCACCCAAAAATAGTTAAATTTCAAGTTTCTCAATTTTTAGATATTTTTACATTTTTGGATACCCTTTTTGTCATAATGAAATTCACAATTTATGGTTTTTATTTTCTATTCTTGGGTTGGAAGATATTGCAGTTTTAGTTTCCCAGATTTGCACCTGAAAACCTTTCGAGTTAGTTTTGAGGCACTTAGACTTCCTGGAATGGCCCCAAAACTTGCTAAAATTGGCGTAGAAAATTTTGAGTGCGTTATTGACTTTGAGACCTTTCCAACGGTTCAAACGGTTCACGAATCAGAGTCCCAGATCAAAAGTTATGGCCCCAGGAAGTTGGCGCACTTTCTAGAAGATACAATTGCAAATGTTCTTTTGAAATTTGAACTTCAAGTTGTAATTTTTGGCGCCAAACATCCTAAACTCAAATTTGAATGTTTTTTTGGCTCCAAACTAAAGAGGAGCTTTATTATGGGTGCGTTTCTAATTTTTGGGTAACTTTTCGGGGACAAGCTCGCATATTGCGAAAGGGTTATTTTGTAGCTTTCTGTAACTTGCATGTGTTGTAGAACATGGAGATTTGAGATCCTCTGCATGTAAGATGCTCCATTTTCTGAATAATAAAATTATTCTCTTGTTTGTGGGTTATTTTCTAAGTCTCGGGCTGCACCCTCATCACATGCCACTTTTCCTAGATTGAGAAGAAAAAATTATTTATAGATGGGGGAAACCAAAGTGTATCACCAATACCCTCAAGTAGAACTAAAGGAGAGTAGGAAACATTATTGCATCGTTAATTATGATTTCATCTTTGCTATCATCTAGAGCTTGGAGAATGAATTTTCCAAAAGGTTCTCAATAGAAGAAACCACTAAGCTAAAGAATTGGGAAAATGGTATATCCAATTTAAGACATTCACTTATATTAGGATAACTAGCTTCCAAAAATATCCCTAAAAGCCACCTAGATACCCAAGTGACAAAATAATCATTTGGAACTCTATAGGAAAGTTGTAGAATTCCATAAGTTGATTGTGAACAAACATAAATCAAGATATATCTTCCCCATCAAGATCAAGGTATATTCTTGTTCCAATATGTAGACAACTAAGAAAAAAAATAGAGATGGCTCCCCTAAGTATGGACTTATTTGGAGACATGAGAGCTAAGTTTGATCCCATTGGAAAAATTGGTCTAGCCATAATGGCTTTTTACAAGCATGAGCCTACTCTAGAGGATCATTGGTCCAATTTCCTAGATAAACATGAAGTTAGAATAAAAGAGTACTATAGGCTATCCTTTGAAATAATGAGGGTAGGATATTTTGATAAAGTTCCCAATAACTTAGAAGATGATGGAAAAGTATTGCATCCAACATGTAATATAGAAGAAATCTTTGACCAACCACCAAAGATAGTTGGCTAGACAAACCCACATGATTATTTTATAGAAAATAGAGTCATAAATATAATTGTTGGGTCTAAGATATGGCTACAAGAACCATATCAATGTTAGATCCATTTCCTAGGGCTCATGAATAGAGAAGGCAAGTGGGATAACCTTCTAGTGCTACTACAACCAAAAAAATGGTATAATATTCTAAAACTATTGTAACCAAGTAGCCAAAGGGGAAAAGAGAAACTAGGGCTACCACAACTAGGATAAAATATAATGAAAACCTAGTAGTGGTTGAATCTAATGAAGAGGATGATGAAGAACAATTTCATCTCATAAGAAGGAGAATATTTAGAGTTCAACGTTCTCCTTCTCCTTCACCTCCATCTACATCCCCATATTCTTCTGCATCCTCTTCCATTTCCTCTTCTCCTATTGAGAAATGACATCATAGACCTTCACCTCCTAGAAATCCTCCACCTCATTCCCCACTACCACCACCTTCTAGAAACCTCCCCTTCAAACTAAGGATGAACCAATAATACTTCCTCTTCCTTCATATCCACCTCTAAATCCTAGTCCACCTCACCTATCCTCTAATCCTTCTCCATCTCATTCTCCACCTCACTCTCCACCCCATTCTCCACCTCACGAATCAAATCCTTCACCTCCTCATCAAAAAATATGTCCAACTTAAAAGATAGGACACTCAAATTGATGAGGATCAAATGGAGGAAGGTAGGGATTGCTAGGTGAAAAGGGAACTTTCTCAAGGAGAAGACCAACCTCAATGGTCCTCACCTCATGGAGAAGATCCTGATTTTCCCAAGGAGTGATTGCAAGCTAATCATCTAGAGTCAAGATGCTTAAAAAGTGCAAGAGAAAATTGAATAAAGGAATAAATTCAACATAATATACTATAGTAAGAATTAATTTTTTTACTAAAGATCTATCATGTACATTATGAGAGACATCCTCATTGGTGCAACTAGCTTTTAGAATTCTCTATGAATTCATAGAGTCCCTGCATCATTTAATGTCTAAAGAGGCCATGTTGATCTAATAATAAATTTTAAAGTCATTATTCATAAGTTTTAGGAGGATCTGGTCAGATTTGGTGGACTACAAGAGAATTTGGAGCTATCTACCTTCCCTCAAAGAATAAAGATCAAGTATCATAGAGGCTCAAATGTAAATGACTTAGCTAAGGAAATCAATGCCTTCCTGGAGTATTATCCAAAATTGACGTAGTTATTTAGATAGTGATTTAATATTTATTGATTTATTTATTCTTTCAAATAAATGTAATAAATCAATTCCCAAGTTGATAAATGTTGAAGTGGAATTGGATTTCTCTCTCAACTTGAGAAATTTCAGTTAGAGCAAGTTGCCTAGGTTTAAGTTTCAGTTGAACTCCTTCTAATCCATAATTTTGGGAATTCCTAGTTGTTATTTATCTATTTTTGAGACTCTTTTAAGGGTTAGAAATCATTTTCAACTACAACAAACATATACATTTTCAGCATGAAACTCTACCACATTTTGTATTTATAATACATTTGGATGAAATCAAAAGATCATTCCTTCTTTTTTCTTGTCAATTTGGTGGGATCTATTGTTTTTGAAATTTATATAGGGTTGTGTCTCAGATCTATGCATGAACATGGTGGTTTTATTCGATACAACTTGAAAATTTTGATTTTATATTTTCCTTAGATGATTGCATTGATGTTGTAAAACATTATGTGGAACACTTGAATCTATACAACACTAGTTTTCTTTGATCTCATCTGATCGTTCAGATCTAGTGAATGTGATAAGATTTATTGGTTTACATTTAATTTAAGTTTTACTTCTCACCCTTATTGCTCTTTTGATTTTTCTTTAAAATAGCATAGATTATTTGTCATAATCTAGATCTCTAAAGCATTTGAATTTATTTAATTATGCATGAATAAAAATTACTTTATAGATCTTTGTCTTGAAATGTTAAATGATACATGCAAATTAGATCTAGATACTTTTTGTTGAATATTATTAATTCTAGTTTGATCTAAATAGAACCAACAAATGCACCTTATTGAAACTGATCACATACACCACTTAGTTGTCCACAATGGTCAAGAATTGGCTTAAAATCAACCTTGCAACATAATTATTTTCTTTTGAAGAGAAGTAAGTGATCTCATTTACTTAGAGTTGGTTGTGCTAAAACCATCATCAACATTGTCTTTAATTCTTCTAAAAATAAGTAAAATTGATGTAGGAGCATCCTGGGTTGTGAGAGCAATCTTGCATCAACCAAAAGAATGAATTTTAATTTTTTAATTTTCTTAAGGTTTGTTAATTATTTATTTGGAGAAATAACTTGCAATATTTGGCCAATTAATATGTTAAATAAATTAGTCTTTATTAATGTTGCAATTTTTGGTGTTAGAGATAATTAAGGAGGCAGTTTTGAAACTTGAAATTCAAAAATGCCTTATTGGGCATGAGATTTGGGAGTTACAACTTGTCATAACTCATAAATTATTTCCTAAATTCAAAAAAAAAAAAAATGGGTGCCCAAGATTGAGTTGTCTGCTTTTTGCTAGTTTGGTCCTGTAGAGTGGAGTGAGAGTCCGAGTTGCCAACCAATTATGGTAATTTCATGAAAGTGGGTTCAAAGATGCCTTTAAAAAAATTTAATATGTTCATTTATTATTAGGTTTGGTCTTGGAGAATAAGGAGTTACAGGATAGCTAATGTTGAATGCAATATTTAAGTCTTATCTTGTCAAATTCACAGGTTGCTTTTCTAGATTTTTTGGAGAAGTCTCTCCTGGGGTGTAAAAATTTCTTCTTGGGCATATTGGATTCATGTTTGTGAAATTTTTGGGAGGTGTTTCAGCAGAAAATGGATTATGATATCCATGATTGAAGATTAGAAAATTTGGTTGTGGAAGAAGGCAGATTGAAGAATCAATCTCATAGTGCAGGTGAAGGTTGGGGGCTCCAAATGAGGTGAAATTTTAGATTTTTGAAGGAAGGTTTCTCTTAAAGCACATGTTGCAGGTTTAATGGTTTTGTATCAGATTTAAAAAGGTTTATTGTAAATCCAACAAGCTTATGCACTTGTAATAAACACATTTATTGCAGATTTTATGAGAAAACAGTATATTTTTTCCCCTTTTAAGACACACATATGGAGTTATTTATTATGCATGCCATTCCATGTTTGATTTAAGATTATTTATGGTTTCTTGATCATATTACCCCATCTGGGTTTTGTTTGGATCATTTGATTTAAGTTTCTATTTGTTGTTGTACAATAACACAATGTGGTATGCAAATAGTGAATTGTTGGGGTTTTGATATATTTCCTTTGAAATCTGATTTTCATTTTCAGTTTGGTTGAAGGGAGAATATCTATTATTTTAGGTGGTGTTTGTGAATGATTTGAGTCTGTGTTAGCTCTTTCATCAAAAATTAATATTTTATTTATTTTCTAATAATATCTTTTCCTCATGCACATGAATTAAATAAATTTATTTTTTTAATTCTATTAATATTTTGAACTATCCATCAATTAAGTGAGTTGAATAAAAAATCACATTAGTTCACTCAGACTCACTCTCACTCTTACTCATCAATGCAGTCGGTCCACTCATCCATGTATTCAATTCACTCATACATGCAGTTAGTTAATTCATCAATCAATCCCTTTATAAGGACACTTGTCACTTGCAAATTACTCATGTCCTCTCGATCAATCTTATCAATCGATTCTTCTAATCATCCCCCACCATTGATCAATTTTAGGTGAAAGCTATAAATCAACACCATCTTCCAAGAACCAATTTATCCATAATTTTTTAAAGCATTTGTGTTATCATTACATCCATTTTTCTATCATAGGTTATGCAAGAAAATTGAGCAAATCCACATATCATACTTTAAAGCATTTCAAAATCAATGAAGCAAGATGAGGCTTTGTGAAGGTATTATTATTTAGGTATTCTCATTTTATTTGATTTATTATGCTCATGCTCTATTAAAGGTGATTGTTGAATGTTGAAATAGGTATTTTTCTTTTTATTGTCCTTATTTTCAATTCCAACATTTCATTCATTCACAATATCAAATAATTAATGACAAGTTAACCATCCAAACATGAGAAAATAACTTTCAATTTCAAAGAAGGCTAACTAAAAAGGACTTGGAGAAGATCTTCTAGAACAACCCTATGCCATGAGAGGTACACATATTCATTTTTAGCTCTTGGAAACAAAGGGGAAATGTAACAAAAGATGATTAGTAATCTCCACATTGTTATAGCACAAATAACAATGTGGAGGGTATTTGATACCAAATTTTTGTAGTCTATTGGTAGTTAATATCTTCCCATTCATTTTGGTCCAAGAAATGTCCATTTCTTAGGTAAATAAAATTTTGATCGATAATATTTTACTGATCAATTTGGACTTGCATCAAATTTCTTTATGAGCACTCATTTAGTCTAATTTCACTGAGATCTACTCATTTTGGAACATATCCCATCTAAGGGATTTTTTATTATTTTGTTGCAAGAATGTCCTTGAGAATTTATTTTTACTAATCAAGAAAATGTATTTCTAAAAATTCTTTCTAAATCATCACTTGCCCCCAAAAGCCAAGTCACACTCTAAGGTAGACCCTAACTTTTTTGTTCCAAGCTCTTGCTAGAGATTTTTTTATCTTCTTTAAGATCTTCTCTTTCTCATAATTGACAAAAAACAATTCCAAGAATCATTCCATAAGCTATTTTATTCACCATTTATTATCTCTTAAGAGAGATGACTAGCAATGATAGTCCAACATTTGATCATGAAATTCCAGATGTAAAAATCTCTAGGTAGGTTGGTTGTTAAAATCATTTTTGGGTTTGCCAAACATAGATATTTATTTTACCATAGCATACACCATTTTTGTTGAGGTTGATTCACTGAGTTCCATAATAGCTTGGGTCCAAGTTCTTTATTATTCCTCTTATGATTATTTAATCCAACACCATCCATTTCCTTAGGAGAATATATAATTTCCTGAGCAACAATAAGATGTTTTTTTCTTCAAAACTATTTCACAAGAAGATTTTCATAATTATTTTGATATTTCTAATAATTCTAGCTACAGTATTCAATGTAATGATTTAACTATATTGGTAGTGTTGCCAAATTGAATTTCAGAAGTAGAATACACCTAGTAAAGGAGAAGCATTTTCGATTCCATGAACTCTACCTTAATTAACAATAATCCAATAATTGGTTCCAAATAAAATATTAACCAACTTTGGAAAAAGTAGGGACTCCAAGGTATTTACTAGGGATCAAACTAATTTAAAATCTCAAAAGTGACAATTATATTTTAGAAAAAAACATTAGTGTTAAGAAAAAAATTCAAATTTTTAACCTTTATTATTGATCTAAGGAAAGGCTAGAGTATATTAATCTAAGTGTGATTTGAAAGTTTCTTCTTCAACCAAACATACTTTTCCAAAGTATAGAGTTTCATATACAATTTGTTGATAAGTAAATAGATTCATGTTTGAATTTGGTTGGATACCTATTGCCTATCTTCCACCCAATATACAACTATGGATCTTCCAAGAGCTTCAACCATTAATACAAAGTAGGGGGATAGAGGGTCCCCTTTTTAAGACCTCTTATAAGTTAAAAAACTAAATATAAACAATATCAAATATGTAGACAAAGTTATATTTTTTCAAAGAAAAGGAAAATCTTATTTTAATGTGTCCATATATTATAATATGTGGCTAAGTCCTTGATATGGTAGGATTATAAAATCTTTGAAAAATATTTATATAGACACCTTATTCTCCTCTTACATAATTTCACTCATTTTTCACATCTATCACTTATGTTATTACAATAACAATTCATATAGGTAGGGGGCCATTAAAACTCTTTCTACTCACAAAAATTTTATTCCCTCAAAATTTCACAAGGCTCTCATTAATAAAAAAATTTTCATAATATTTTATTTCATTAAAGATTTGATATTTGAAAACACATAATAATAAAATCCCTATGAAATAATTCATAGATCCATGGGGACCCACAACTAGCTAAAAAATATCAAATGCAATAAGATGTATAGTGCAAAATAATAGAGCATTTAGTTAATGGTAAATCACAAAACACTGAGTTGCAAGGTAAGGGAAAGTAAAACTTTTTGCTATGAAGAGCATTCACTACTGTAATGAGAAGTACAACATGGTTTTATTTTCTCCCTCCCATCAAGTTGTAACTTTTAAATTTTTTCTTCATAACATCTAGTGAACACAGAAAAAACCCAAATTTATGCTTTCCTCCATATTTCCATTTCTTGGAAACTGATGAAGATCTCTGTAAAGTATTTAGGAACATATTAGTAGAGCTAAAAGAAATATGCACTTTTAACTCCAATTCTTCCCTATTCTTGTATCTATCTAGCAAAACCCATATATACAAGGTAGCAAATAGAACTGTAACTTGAGAAATGGAAAAAGAAAAATTATGAAGCTTGTTGCAACTACATATTGGCTATGCCATCCTTTTGGTAAACATATTTTTCATTGCAAATTTCAATGTGACTTGCCCAACGTGCAGTGAGAATTGTTCCAATAGTTAGATAAGTTGTTGGAATAAGAAATTTCCTCTACATTTGAGAGGGGAAACTCCCTCATATAATGGGGGTTTTTAAGGTTTTTGTTACTTTTAACCTAAAAGTATAGAAATAAAAAAGGAAAAACCAAAGAAGAATGAATTATAGAAACTCTAACGACATACACACAAATACTAATTGAGATTTCACAAGATTATTACTAATTATGGGAGGGTTTCACCACCATGTATGTTTTGATATGCACCGATGATGAAATAAGGATACAAAATCTCAACATATGAAGAGATAGGTTACTTCAACACATTCAAACCAAGACACCAAGATATGATTGTGTTTCATTAAATCAATTTCACAATTTATAAATGTTTTGATGGATAACCTATCATTTACACAATGACACAAAAGAATTATCAATTTAACATATGAGAAATCAATAATGATAACATATAAGAACATCCAAAACACACAATTCAAATATTTTGTCTATTATCTTTGTGAATTATACAACTTCAAAAACCATTATGTACAAAGTGTAAACACCAAAAGTCATCCAAAAATCTCTTCATAAGCCCTCTAAAATCCCCCCTCCACAAGAGTTCCCTTTACAACAATCCAACTGCATCCAAGCTTCTTTACAACTTTCCTGCTTTCCACCATCTTTCTCATATTTTTCATATATATCTACCGGAGTAGTTGCAACTACAACATCTGACAACTCCCATTTTATCTTAGGCTGGGAGTACACTGGCAAATCCAAATTGATCTGTTCGTTGCATTTGCTGGAACAGTATGACTGTCACTCAAGGATACCTATGTCTTCGGTATGATGCAATAATCATGTTCTATGAGACGTTATCTCGTTCTTTCATGTGGTTTTAATACTTGATTATAATAGTTATAATATTGTTATTTCCCTAGCTTTATATTTTTATCTCTTACGTTGTACAAAGCATTTATAAATTACCCAAAAAGTTTCATATTTCTATGTTGATTACTCATGGGCCCACTTCCTTTTAAATAAAATAAAATGAAATAATTTTTGGAACTCATCGCATAGTTCTTAAGCCATCAACAATTGAGTAAAAGAAGAGACAACCCACTTGTCAATGCTTATGGAGTGTGATTGAAATTTTAAAAAGGAAAAAAACTATATTTTTTGAACTTCAATGCTCTATCCCTGCCTATTATGGCATAAAAATAATTAATATTCTATTGTATTATCACTTCTAAGTTGGCATCACTCCACCATAGATAGACAAGAAACTGTATAAATACTCATACTTTAATATGCAATGTTACTTGGGCTTAGCATATAAATCTAGGACATTTGAAATGTCCACCCCACTTCACCTTCTATAACTAGTAAAATCATTCCCCACAATCACTGGCCATATAGACACTTCTAGAAACAACATTAAATTGTTTTCCATAGTAAAGCCAAGCTATCATGTAAATTGTTATATATAAAAAAAAAAAAAATTAACAAGATCATTGCCTAATATTCAAATTTCACCCAAGAGACCTAATTTTTTTTGGTGGTGACAGATGACATGATATCTCAACTCACTTATTTTTTTTCAAAATTTAAATGTTTAAAATTTGATCTTTTTGTAGATGGTTGGCGTGTCTAGAATTATATTTTGGAGTCATAAAATTATAACCATTGCCTAGAACTAAAAGTTGGGAGTTTTGATATATGGTGTTGTGAAGACACCAAAAGATACAATTTATGAGAAAGAACATATTATGAGGTTTGCAAGTGTGAATACATACATAATATGAATATTTTTAATATAATTAGGAGGGAAGACTTGTGTGTTCAAGTAAGCTTAGATATCCACATTCCATTTGTCACTGGTTATTACATTACAAGGGAGAAGAATTGGGTGTGTCGTCAATAGTTGACAATGTAAGATTATGAATAAGTGGAATAAATCTTCTATTTGAGTTAACCATGGATAATAAAGTGAATACATCAAGCAATGAAAAATATAAGTTCTGATAAGAAAAAATGGTATCCCTCTTAGCTTGGTAAGAACCAATGACTTGGTGTACATCTAACTAAGAGTCTCCATGAATTCAAAGGAATTAAATGCCAATGGAGTGGGAAAAATGTAATCTAGCCATAAGGGCTTTGTATTCTAGAATATTGTTGGTGCATGAAAAATAAAGATGGAATGCGAGTGGAATGACTTTCCCATAAGGATGAATTAAGATGACACCAACCCTTGAACATTTTTTACATTATGATCCATCATAGAACATATCCCTAGTTTTTATAAAGTCTATGATAGGGACATATGTATTATCGAAAGTATTAAGAGTTGGGGAAGAGGAATAAGAAAGGGCATTTGTTAATTAGTCTACAATTACTTGGTTATTTATATATTTTTGAGAAATAAAGTGAAGGTAAAATTTAGTAACATGACCCATCTAGCAGCACAACCAAACAGATGATATTTGGACATGTATTTTTTAGGGTTGTTCTTGATGATCATAGGTTTCAACATGCAACACATAGTGTCTCAAAATTTATGAACCATAGAAAATGACCAAATGCTATTTTTTAATTTAGTGTAAAATGAGTTTCACATCTAACAAGGTACATCTAATAAATGTGTGATCCTTTCCATCATCATCATATTATGTGACTAATTCATTGGTGCCATGTTCAGGAGTAGAAGTATAGAGAAGGAGAGGGTCACTATGGATAACTAACATAAGATTTAGAGGATTAACAATATAGGTTATGATGGCATCAAAGTATTTCTATTAATCTTCACTCCAAACAAACTTGACATTTTTCTTAAGGATATGTGTTAAATGAAGAGTGTGGTCAACCAACTAAGCCATAAAGTAATGAATGGCTTATATTTTACCTTGAAGGCTTCATAGTTGAAGAAATTTATTAGGAGGTATGTTAACAATGTCATAATTTTCTTAGTATCCACCATTATTACCCTAGAAGAAATAATATAGCCCAAAAGTTTACATTGCAACCCCTAGAGACATTTCTTATGAATGAGATACCTATTGTATTGCATGAGGTTCTAAAATAATACATAAGTTATGTGCGTGAATTAGATGAGAAGTATACTTGTAATAATGTCATCCATATAATATTAAATGACAAATGAATGAGGATGAAAGTATAAACCTATGTCATATTTTCGTTCAACTAAATAGTTTATACTAAAAGTCTTTCAACCAGAAACTACTTAGTCAAAGGGGTTTCACATGAAACTAAGTGGCAACAACATGGAGCCTATGTAGCATAAATCAATCAGACAAAAAGGTTTCAATCAAAAGTTATTCAAGTGAATACCTTTTTCCTGACACTATTAAATATAAAATTAAAAAAATAAAGGAGCTTGATAATTTCACTCAGAATGCATTCAGCCAAAATCCCAGTGAATAGTCCATACTCTTAGTGACCCTGCAATGTGACAAGGTTAGTACATTTGGCTCATGCATATGATTTTCTTGATGTTCCTTCATTTGGGTGATGCATTTTTTTCTATTTTTTATAGCAATAGAACTTATTGAAGAGTAAAAGATAAAACCATAAAACCATAAAACTCCTTCACTTGTTATTCAATCTTTTCAATTTCAACCCATGAAGAACTTCATATTTTCAATCCTCAAATCTTATTTCCACCACAACATAGAGCTCCCTTTGCAACCAAAAACCCAAATCAAAGGAAGGTATCCCTTTCTTCATAGAACACAATGAGAAAATTAAAATGGTATTCAAATATTAAATTTACATAAAAATGAAACCATCTTCAAGGAAAATAGAGTCCATAAAAATCAATAAAGAAATTAATTAGAAGAAAAATATATAAATCACTACCAAAATTCCCACTAAAAGTGAGCTAAAATTATCCATGGTATCATGATAAGCATATGTAAAATATTATGAAGATTGCATGTTTGTAGTCAATGAATTAAAGCTCAACCCAACCATGTCATTACTTAAAATTTCACTATATGTGATCCAAAGTTTACATGGAAATATGGTTCATGTCTCAACATCCTTGAGTCTTGAAAGAATGATCAATGATATTTAGTAGTACAAGACCTACAAGACAAAGCCAAACAAGGCTTCTTATCGTATAACCATTCACACTCCAATATCTAATATATTCCATCACATAGTGTCTCAAATTGACAAGTATAATTCATATATTAAAAAAATTAGACACAAATTCTACAAAACACACACTCATCAAAATATGTCATGCATATTTTTAATATAATGGATGTGGGCCCTACCTATACTTTCTCAATTAAAAAAAGTATGGGATGCATGTAGCAACAAGCCACACATAACCACATGACAATATAAATCCATTTCTCATCTAAAAATCCCACAAGTATGAAACCATCAAATCTATAAATAAAAATGAAATATCACAAATCTACATCATACAAGAACATGCATAAAAAAAAACTTTCAAGAGTTTAAACATTTGATGCTTTTTCATGTGAATAGAGGCTAAATCGTATTATAATATATTATATTTATGCATATTTATGTTATTATTCTAGGTTTATTATGCGCATAAGATAAGCTTACTTAAGTGTCTCATTATTAAAATCATTAGTTCCTCTTCCAAGCTATCTATCACAATTTTAAGGCAACAAACAACAAAAGAATGCAACAAAAGGATTGCCCAATAAAAATTAGAATGTTTCTTCTCCTAATTTTCTATGGATAATATTTCTTCTTCCCTCTCTATGTAATTCCCAAAAAAATTGCAATAAAATACAACTAAGGGAAAAACAAAAAATTCAAATTTTGATTACAACACACGACTAACTCACCAAACTTTGTTTCCAAGTACATAATTCATAAAAAACACAACAATTGACCAATTACAAACTATGATATTTAGTTAAGGAACTAATTTTCTTAGACAATCCTAATAGGGTTTCAAGTGGAGACATGGAAGCCACATTACCCAAGGTAGGCTTAATTAGCTCTGCAACTCATCATTCATCACAACTTAATTCAAGTCACAAGCTATGTCAATATAATGTATCAATTTTAACTCAAAGTAAGGAAAAAGAGAAAACCCTAGGCACTAGACCTAATTCCTCGGGGACTCGTCTCTAACGGCCTTTCCTACGTATATATTTCATCTAGAGGAACCATAGTTCAACAACTTGAGTTCACCCGACTCATATTTGATTGACCAACAATCACACATAATACCTAGGTTTAAATCACCACTAGCTCACAATGGTAGTAAATACTAAGAATGAATAACAACAGTTCATCTAGAAGGGCTCCTTCTACTATAAGGAGTGATTAACAATCCCGATTACAATGCCCCTCAAGGGCCACTTGCCAACATAGATAGTCAAGAAATGGGTCTAGGATGAAGGTAACCAAAAACATATCTTGAATAGATAATTCATAATTGAAGTCATGGTTTTAATCCAACCATACAAAGGTCACCATATGACATTCATAATTTTAAGGGGTGAAAGGTTAATGAGACAATCCACATACTAAATCTTTCTAGGCAATTCAACCTTCATTCACCTGGTTGACTAACACAAGGAGTATAACCCTTAGTTTCAAAGATCGCTCTACAAAAAATCATCTTATGCCTTTAATCCTTTAATTATAGAATATAAGAGTGGGTACACAACCCTTTATAGGGTCCTCTTACCCCAGATAGTTTCACCATCGACTGCCACCCACTTAGGTGAAGCCAGAGGTCTGAAACCTTGATATGGATAGACATGGTTTTAAAGGACTATTTATTCATAAACATAACACATCACACTTACACGACAATTTAATGTTTGTACTTAATATCTGCTCCACTTCATGGCTGCAATTCTAGTTAGGTGAAAAGTTTGGTGGCCACCTCTGACCACAAGATAATTTACAACAATAAGATAACTCAAAGAATCAAACTTGCTCTCCTCTCAACCATATTGGCATCATGCAACCTCATGAGCTCTATCCAAACCTCTGAGCAAGAAATATTTTAGCCCCATGATGTTGAAATGGGGTCTTCCATTCAGATAATCTAAAATGGTGTTTCAAGACAAGATTTATCTAAGTAACTATCAAATAGTTCCATGAGTGTGATACTCAAGTTTTGTTGAACATAGCATTCCAACACCTATTATTCTTACCAGTTATTATGTATCAAAAACTTATATATAAATTTATTGTTATTGGTGTTTGAAGACTAAGATGGATGTAGAACCCAAGGCTCTATTCATTTAGGGATGACATTAAAATTTCCATAAAATGGCTTATAAACAAGGATTTCGTTTGACACCAATGGAATGGTTGATGAAAACCAAAATTCTAACATAACCCCTAAACACTCATGGGTACAATTTGGGTATAAATCGAAACTCCTAAATATTACCACACTAAACTAATACACGAAATACACAACGATTTCCCCCAATACACATGATAGGTTCCAACATGCAAATGCATTTATATGAACAAAATACCAGGTGGGTATGCTTAAAACTAGCTAAAGATAGACTCCCATACCTGCATAAATATCCTCCAAGGGCTTGACTTGGGGTCTTGAACCTTTGCTTTTGCTCCACTAATCCTTTTTCCACCATGAAACCCCATAAATGACTTTGGTCATACAATAAATTTGAAATGGCAATGTGATTCTATGCCTTCTAATCTCCACTGCTTGGAGAAAAAGTCCATGCCTTGTCCCTGCCTTCTCCCTTTCCTTCTACTTCATTCCCCCTCTCTCTGTGTCCATTGTCCCTCTTCTTCATTGATAAGCTTCCTCTTCCCGAGCCATACACCCCTAACCAAATTCATTGCACTTGCAATTTCTAGCATATCACAATCTGGGTGATCCCACAATACTAGTTTACAATTTTTGGCCAAACTGGACATTGAATTGATTTTTTTTAACTATATCTTCACTTTCAGACACCTATAGCGGCTAAACCATGAGGAATTTGAAGATAATGAAAACTAGTGATTTGTGATATTTTCTCTGTAGATTATAAATATATTTTTTTCAATTTTTTTGGAATCAAATTGCACTTCTTTTTCCATCTCCTTCAAAAACTAGTTTTTAACAGTAAACACCATTTTTAAAGAGTGATGTAACTGGCTAACACAACTTTTTTTCTATGAAGGATAATTTTTATTTTTTTTGAATTTAGATTCTAAGAATAAGCATGGAAATGCATTCATAGCATTTCATTGAATATTTTTTTCTTAATTAAGTTTCAAAGTCAAACCAATTATAATTTAGACATGATTCTGGCTAAAACATAACTTTGTATGTATTGAAATTCAATTTTATTTTTTTGTTAGATCAAGGACATCAATATCTAGTGCATAGATATTTTTCATATTTTTTTTATAATCTACTATTTTTCCACATGTGAAGAATATACAACTTGATTTTTGGTAAAAAACCTACATTCACAAGAAATACAAAATAAATATAATAATAAAATTAAATTTATTTAAAATTATACTTTTTGGGAAGCTTGTAATAAGGACTACATACTTACAAAACATAAATTTTAAATGAATTCATTTGATCCCCCAAAAGGTAAACCAAAATTGGTTTTTTATCAACATTTTGATAGGTGTAAAGGAGACTCTGTTATAGGTATGGTTTAAAACTAGCGGGGTTCTATCTAAGGTGGTTTGATCAAACCCTCTTCAATTGGAATCTTTTAAATTTAACTTTTCAAGGCTTAAATCATTATATTCTCTAAAAATATGTGATTTCAACAAAAATTAGGATCTCCCAGAAAGTGTAAACCACTATTGTGGGATCACCCATCTAGGGTTTGTTTTGCATTAAATTCCATCCTCTCATTTGCTCGATCTCTTTCAGCTTACATAGCTATCCTTTTTTCACATTAATCCTTGTGTCCATCACCTTCATTCCCTTTTCAAGAATGACTCTTGGAGCTGACATATCGGTTCCCATACCCAAGCTCCATTTGCCTAACTGCTAACACAATCTTTCCTCTTAACGAAAACCATCAATCTTGAAATTTGTGCCAAGGTCAAGCACATATCAATTACATGACTTGCTTTAAATCACAACCGTCTAATTTGATCTTCTTTAAATTTCAATTGTAGATCTTCACCTTAAACTATGTCATCAGTCTTACCTTTATGCTCGTGTCACCCTAACAGAATGATTCACAATAATGATGTGAATCAGTTGCTCAATTTTTGCTTTCCACGCGTCGCTCACTCGCATCCTTGCATTGGCATCCCTGCATTGGTCAACCTAGGTTAATGCAAGAATACACAAGAAGGTGGGATTTCTCCTTCAATTTTTTTATTTTTTTAAATTTTTTTGTGACCTTAAGCTTATCAACCTTTGAGGTTTGAGTGTCTGGTATCCTCCCTACCTCATGCTTGATGTGCATAGAAAGACCTTAGAATTAATCCCAAACACCTATCTCTAAATCTCCTTACACCTATCTAGGTTCAGCCTTTGGCCTTACCCTCTACCTTCTACCTTATGACTGACATGCTTTGAAGGCCTCAAGAAATAAGGCCGAACCGCGATGTCTGATCCACTTTATACCCGTCAGAGTTTGGCCATCGGCCTTACCCTTTATCTTGCTTCTTGTGCACCATCGCAAGCCCACACTCTAACCTTCAGAACATTAAATCATGAAACTATGAACAATGCTTTCAGTTGTCGGAGGTCAGGGATCGCTACTCCCCCTTACCTTATTCTCGAATTGCAAAGCATAACTTATCAAGCATACCCAAACACACATGTCTAATTCTCTTCTCACCTATAAGGGTTCGACCATTGGCCTTACCCATTACCATTTTCCCTCCTTTACACCATCATAGACCAACACTCTAATCTCTGAAACATCAACATGTGAGACTCCGAATAGTGCTTTAATTTTTCAGAGGTCACTAATTCCTCTTGCCTCATCCTTGAAGTGCATAGTCAAGCTTAACAAGCAGGTTTGAACACACATGTCCAATGCTCTTTGCACCTATCGAGGTTTGGCCATCGACATTACCCCTTACCATTCAACTTGCCTTTACTCCATTGCAACTTTCCCACCAACCTCTGAATCATGCATGAGTTTATCAAATGGTGGGGTTCTCTCTTCCACCTTATCACTTTCATACGTTTGTGTTAAGGTGTAAGCCAACCTACTAACCCATGATGTCGTAAATTTTTTGGGGGTTTGGGTTCCTCCATACCTCTTTCATCACTTAGCAATTTTGGCAAGTCAAGTAAGCCTCATTGTTGAAGTCTGATGTCCAAAACCTTTTCAAACTTTGCACACTCTTCCTTCCTTTTCTTGAGGGATTCAGTATGAGGCATGGCCAAAGCTCGATGTACGACACCCTTTCGAACTTGACTCCAACTTACTTTGCACTTAAAATTATGTTAAGGCATAAGCCTTAGGGCCGATCTCTAATGCCCGATAGGAAACTTAACCTCATTGTCCCTAGCCCTTTGGACTTAACTCAAACCTTCTTCATACTTTGAGACATTCATTAGAAGGTATGACCAAAGCCTGAAGTTTGATACCCTCTGAACTTAACTCAAAATTTATATTTCTTTAAGGCATTCAGTATAAGGTATAACTGAATCCCAACGTTTGATAACTTTTAACAAAGAGTAATTCTCAAGCCCTAAGTTCAAAGCCCAGTTGAACTTAGCTGAAAAATGACTAACTCTTTTCTCTTTAGCAAATGATATAGGTAAGCCTAAGGTCCAAAGTCTAAACTTTTGGAACTCTCCAAGGCTTGATGTAATGACACCCTAAGGCCAATGAATCCTTCTTCCTAACAACCCTATGAATTCCTTTTGGCCTCAAACAATATCTCTTCATCTGATACCACTCAGATCTACTAACCTCAATGAGGTGCCTTTGTTGACCACAATCAACTCATTTCTAGCAGCCTCTCCTATGGCATCCATAAGATGCCCTTGTGATAGCAATGACAACCATATTATCAATAGATTAATCTAACTATAGCTGGGTTCAACTATCCTTATCAAATTAACTCTTTATTAGCATCTTCCAACTATCAGTATGGTATGATGTTCTAATCTATGAGGAGATCATAATTCCATGATAAGGCACAACCTAAAAGTAGAGAAGACTCTAAGACTCTTCATCTATCCTTATTTACTTACTATCTTAATCTCCCTTAGTTAAGTAGTACCATAGGGATCAAATATGCACCTTCTATATTTACTAAAACCTCTAAGGCTCCTTCAGTGACTTTATTCATAATACTTGATATGAGGAACCTCAAGTGAATACTATAGGATACATTCAAAATCAACATGAGTCAAATGATAAGAAAGGAGCTTTATTACTAGGGAACCTTAGCAACATAGTATAGCATGAAAAATTATAGTATATATCCATGTAGATTTAGTCACATACCTTAATAGAAGAATTCACATAAGAATTTAACTAATCTTCTCTTAGAATCAAATGACTAAAAGTACAGTGGCACTCAAACATAGTTGGGTCCTGTATCATTCAAATGATGTACCCTTTATCCACACAACAGTGTAGTATAAGTTTAGAATAAAAGGCTATGTCACTAATATAAAGGGAGGGGCCTTACACTCTATATGATATTTTATTCACTGTCTAATGAAAGAGATTCTAAATTAGATGTACACAATTCTATTTCTTTTATGAATGAATTTTTTTGTAATTAGCCTACTGTGATTCTTCATTTCCATCTTTAAATGATAACATATTCTACTCAACTAAATGAAAATTAATTTTTCCTTACTTTTATAAGATTCTAAGTAAATTTGTCACTCATTCTCCACCTCTAACTCAATCATGTGTGACTTGGAAAAGTGATTTCCCTCTTATTTCTTCTCATAACCATGCTATCAAACACATGCTTACAAAAATTGATAAAAAACTTAGAGGAGTCTCTAATATTATTAATGGTGTCTATATCTCTCTCTTTCCATCCATACCTATATAGGTAGTATATAAATAAAGAAATTAAGCATATGGGACAAAGGAAGTATAGGTAGCTCATCTAGGATTTCTTTAAAAATATTTATAAGCTTCTTGAAATGAAATATATTTACAAGTAAGAAATCTCTAAATCCTTGATAATATCTAAAAAAAAATCTTTCATTATTCCTTCTATAGTTTCATGGATGAAATTGATCTTAAACTAGTTGGCTTTTAACTCTTTGTACAATCTTAATCGTCTAGGCATTCCATGCTATTAGCATAACAATTGAACTAATAACTATGATCAATTAAAAAATTATGTTCATATGATCATATCATACAATCATATTCATTTTAATCAAGTAAAGAAAATAAAAAATTTAAGATCTCACTCAAACACACATATTTTCTAGCTTAGTGGTTTGCTCCCATAATGAACTAGACATAGTATTCCTACCACTAATATGGTTGTACTAGGTTCTACTACCCCAAAAATGTTTGTGAGAGGTTTTTCTTCTTAATCCATCTCTCATTATATATATCATTTATTGATGTTACTCATACTTATAAAATTGGAAAAATCCTACCCATCTCACCTAAAACATCTCATACAACTCCTACTCCTATTGTGGTTCATGGTGCTTCTCCTCTCACTCCTATTGTGGTTTGTAGGCTCATTATGAATTATCATGTAGTATTTCATTTATACATCATTCTTCATAATCATGAGAATGCTACTAATCCTACTTAACTTCCTTCTACTACTATCAGTATATCCCCTCCACCTTGTCCCTCTATTACCTAAGCCCTAAAGAATATGATCTCATGCAATAATTATGGTCCACACAAGATAAAATAATTTTTTGGGATATCATTCAAACATCTCCTTATAAATACATCCTTCAATATACCTTACATAAAATATTTGTGCAACCATCTATATTCTCTACAAAATTTTGATATATCTAAATTTTAGCAAAGTTTGACTAATTTTTCTTTGTAATGAAGTTTTGTAATTTCATGAATCACTTTCATGTTTGACAAATAATGAGTGAATGTATGAATTTGAAAAATATTTTTTTATTTTTCACATGAATAATTTCATGAATCAATTTTTTATATTTAATTAATAATTTATGATTTCGTGAATGCAAAATTATTAGGTTTTAAAGTTGAACTTTTATATTAAATTTATTTATTTTTTAGTTTCAAAAATTAAATGTAATTTTTTTTTTTAATTATGCACATATTTATAGACATGGATGATCAGACCTCTCATCAATCCATTCAACCTAATGAGCATAATCATTCTAGATCTAATCTATATTCTAAGAACATTTGGAGGTTAGATTTTTTCTTGTGATGTTTATACCAAATAATATAACACCCTAAACCTATCAAATAGAAACAAGTTAGTCACTATTAGGTATGATATTACACTTATGATTGGTTTCATTTGATCATACAATCCCTATGATGTGATAAAAATTGGGTTTCTAGGAGTGTTAGTGGCCATGAGAAATGGTCATCCATTTCTAGGTGGGTTTCATTAGATAGTGTTCACAACATATTCCCATTTTATCAGGGATGAGATAGAGAGAGGGTATGTCATCACTAGGTGCACATATCAGCTTGTGGATCTATTTATTTATCCTAGATTGTTGGAAACACATCATAAATAGCCTCATAATTATGAGTTTCCACTCTATTTTGTAAAAAAAAATATAAGTTGATTTTTATTTAAATTTAGATGTTGATTTTTATTTAAAGTTAGATGTTGATTATGAAACATATGAAAATGGGGGAGGTGGATAGGAGGCCTAAAAATGGGATGTGAAATGAGGGACCTATGCCAAAAGAAAAAGGGGGTGTCCACCTAATCACAAATCCACCTTTTCCATGTTCATTAGGAAGAGGAATAGTGTCACAAATGATTAGAATTCACTTGCAACCCTCAAGGTGAGTCAACCCTAGGTTTGGACACTATGTTGCCTTAACTTCCTTATGACAGAAATGACTGAACACTAGTTTTGGGAGAAGAATAAAAGTTCATTAGAAATAAAACTTATGAGATATAACACTCAAAACACGAAGTATTATGATAACACTAATAGAAACAACCATTAACCAACATATCTAAGAAGGTTAGGATGGTATGTACCCAACTCCAAAAGTGGGTTTTAGGCTCTATTGAAGGACATATTCACCCAGGGGCAAATGGATCTCTGTACTTGAAAATTCCTTTTACATACCTTAGATCCTAGATCTAAGCTTTTGATTCCCCTAGGTTTGACTGTCAGAGAGTCAAAAATAAAACCTGTAGGTGAGTTTCTGTGTCTTGAAAACTTTGCAAAATTGCACTTTTGATCCAATTTCAATATTTATTCATCTATAAACCTACACACACAAAGAGAGGAGAAAAATGTTTTCTTTTGGTGGATAATGGTTTTCCTTGGTCAAACCCTAGTTTGGTAATTAAACCTTGATAATGAAATAATGATAAAAATGGAGGAATTGATGAATGGACAAAGCTTGTTACACCTCACCAAATCCTTTAATTGGTTTCCCTTAGAGGACTAAAGTCTAACACATCACTCCAATGATTGGATCTTTCATGAAATGGCTTGATTGGATGTTTGATTTGACACTTGATTTGATGCTTGAATGCTTGCTTGAAACTTGAAACCTACATCACAATGTTAGCTCAAAAACATGCATGAACACACATAAATCTTGACATCATGATAGGATCTTGAATATTGCAATAATTGACTGATAAATCTACTCTCCAATGATCTTTACAATAATATTTTCTCATGTGAAAGTTTCCTTTAGCTTGTTAGATTTGAATTGATAAAAAGACCTTGTATTTATAGGTGTTTCCTTAATTACCAGACAATTAAACATCACAAGCCGACCTTCATAATTTGAATTTAGATCATTAAAATGTTGCCAAAAACATATTAAAAAAGGGTCCCAATACTTAAGGAGGACCCATTCTCCCTTGGGAAAGGGAGAATGGGTCCTAGGCCCTAAACCTAGGACACACACTCTCCAAAATGTGTAATTAAGTGTAGACATTGATTAAATGTAGGTTTCCCTTTCGGAAAATGAAATTAATTAAGCTTGTGAATGCATAATTGGGCCAATTAAAGGCTTAATTAAGTCAAATTAATTGAGGAGATGTAAACATAGTGTGAAAATGTAAATGAGTGCATTTTTCGACACTACATTTAGCCCCCACTTTAGTGAGAGTATGAACTTGTGCTCAAAATCACACTAAAGTAGACAAATAAGTCAAGAGAGGTCTAATTGTACAAGTGTTGGAAAGATAAGATGATAAAGTTCAAGGAGGGTGATCAAGCCCCCAAGATCTAAGATCTCATGGCAAACCAACAAAGGCACAAAGAGACACATGAATGCAATAGTGACACAAGATGCACAATCATACAATATCAAAATTAATTCAAAAAGAAAGAAAAGGAAGGATGGACTAGCTGTGGTTGTGTTGTTTTCCATAAAATGTGTTCACCATTGAAAACCCGTTGTCCACTATGTGAAAAAAATAAACTCACGAGGGCTAGTGAAATCTAGTGTCTACCAGGTGAGCCCCAAGAAAGTGAGAAACATACATTAGGTCGATATGTACTCATAAAAATGTGGTTGGTGGGAAATTCATTCCAGCTCTATAGGATCCCATATGTTAACCATACCAAAATTTATACCTCCTGATAACTTTGATAAGGCCCCAAAAAAATGGTCAAAGGCTCCACAAGGCTAGCAAGCTGCATATGTTTGACACTCATGAAAAACAAAAAGGCACCACTGGCAAGCAAGTTGTGTTATGCTTGGTGGCCATGATAAATTTGTAAATGCAATAGGGTTGGATATTCAAAGGGGTTTTTCTTAATTCATGAAAGGTCTCACTTTAGGGAACATCATGCTTAATGTCACCATCAAGAGAGGACTACTCGAGGAATAAAAGATTTAAACCTTAGGGAATGCAAGCCATAACATTACCACTAAGAGGAATTTCATGTGCCAAGAAAGGTCACACTCTTGTAGGAAAAACCCAATGTCACCACCAAGAAGACACATCACATGAAGTAAGAATACCACACTTTGAAGGGAATATGCAAACAATGAGCAGGGACACGTATGTCCCCACTTTAAAGAAATTTTTATGCACCATGCTATGAGAAATTACTTTAAAGTAGAAAAATGATAAATGACAATACATGAGAGTTTTATTTGGAAATCACTATGTAAACATATATTTCCGAGTAGAGCTAAATCATGGAAAGGAGGTTACCCCCCATATACAATCCTAAGATAACACATAAGAGATCCATGGATCTCGGGTCAGCGTTATGTCTTTGCTACAATAATATAATCAAGCTCAGAATCATCATGATTCCCAAAATAATTCATGGAACAAGCACAAAGGAAGAATTCCACATAGAGAGAGAAAACAAAGGAGAAGCCTTTTGGGTCAACATGGAAGAGACCTAAATTTCTTTATGCTTTGCATCGTCTCCAAAAGGAAAACAAAATACAAGTGAAAAGATAAATGGCTACAATAGATATAAGAATGAAGATACAAATAAAGTAATGCCACAATAGGTTCACTTCCTTTGTATCCTTGCACCAACGGAGTGACAAGGGTCATCCAAAGTAGGCTTACAAACATATAAAGACACACCAAGCAACACGAAATGGGAGATCACGTTACACACATTCAATCACAAAGAACATGAAAAAAATAAAAATAAAAGACTAGTATGGAACATGTGATTCAACCTATAGTAGTTCATCTACATCCCAATTTTTTTCATCATAGGTAGAAGGTGGACAACTATCCAAAGGGACACCGACATGTGTCGTACTAGGAACATCACCATGTTCAACACCTAGTGAATCACTCTTTTTAGGGGGATCATCATGGTTGTTATCATCAAAGCTCATGGAAGAGGAAAACAATAAATTTAGCTCATTATGTACTTCCTCATCAATCTTAGCATTCTCATCATCATCATCCAAGTTAATCATTACAAGAGGCCTAATGATGATTTCCGTTAAATTTTCATGTTGTTGTGGTGAAGGTGAAGAATCATCATGTATTGATTGAGTTATTCTTGGATCTTGGTTTTCTATTTCGTTCTTTTCTTCTAACTAATGAGCTATAGCACAACGTCTACACCCATGCTCTTTAGCATTTTGGTTTCTTCTTGCATGGTTTTCAAGTTGTGAACATGTAGGAGTAGGTTTATCAACCATTAGTTTATTTTCTTCCCATAAGGGAGGAACAAAAGGAACCATGGAAGGTTGGTCAACCACTTTCTATTTGGCTTTATAAACTTGTTTAATCTTAGGAGGCACAACAAGAGTGGTATAGTTATCCCTAGGTCTCTTATAGGAAATAGGTGGAGGATTTATCATGGATTTTTCTTGATTAATTGGAAGGGATTTTGGTTCAATCATGGGTTGAGGCATGTTGCTAAGAGATAATTCTACTATGTGATTTTCCTTTAACTTTTGGTAAGATTTGAAAAATAAGTCCTCATGCGGCTTAATAGGTTTCATGGGTTCAGGAAAAAAGAAATCCAATGAGAAATTCCCACTGGAAGACACAAGATTAAAGCCACTATGATGCAAAGTAAATATGTCATTTATAAATGGAAACTTTAAGCATTTATGCACTATTTATGGGATGAAATCCGTGGATCATATCCATGCATAACCAAGCTTCACACGAAATTATTCCAACAATGCGATGATGGAGAATGAGACATTCAATTGTGTAGGTCCAAATTTTAAAGGAAGAGTGATCAAACCTATCGTAGGGAAAGAAAAAACATTATGTGTTTTGTTCCATGATTTTGGTTGTTCATAAGAATCTTGATAAAGCTCATGCACAAATAATAATTCCTCGATGATCACATTCTCTACACACATGGGATCAATTAATATCCCATTATTAGGCTTGTCATTAATTCTTCGGATGATGTAAAGAGGACCATCGGGTGCATGTTTGATTATGTCATTTTGTGAGAAAGCAATGTTCATAGACAAGTTGGTTTGGCCCTTACGAGGTTGAACGTCAATGAGATTAATCATAGTATCTATAGAATCATCCTCATTATCACTCATGTTATCATCAGTCATGTCAACATTGATCATATCATTCTTGGTATCATTAGTTTTCACAAAAGAGATGTTATGATTTGGCACGGGATTAGTAAAAATTTTCAATTTTTTGTTGGTTGGGGAAACAAACTTATTTCCTTGATCATTAACACCACCAATCTAGATGTGATTAGAATCAATGAGGTCTTGCATAATGTGTTTAAGACACTTACAATGTTGTGTATCATGTCCATCTTGTCGATGATAATAGAAAAATGCATTAGCATTATAGTTCGGAGGTAAGGGATTTGTAGGATCAATGGTTCTAATGAGAGGTAAGGTAATTAGGTTCTTAACAAAAGTTGCAACATGATGGAGTGGAGGGTATCAGGTAACAAGGTAAATTTTCTATTGCACTCTCTGAATTGATATGGATTTGTTGTTTTTATAGCAGCCACTTGAGACTTAACATGTTGACTTGTTTGAGGTGGTTCTATCTGTAAAAAATTCTTATTTTGTTTCTTGAATGGTTGGAAATTTTTAGGAGGCACAAACTCAGATTTTTCAGGACGGTTGGAAGAAGTTTCCACTTCACAATGACTAATAGAATTTTGATAGTCATGGAGAGTCATGCACAAGTGAGTGAAGGGAATCTGATCATCCTAATCTTATCTTGAATATTGGTTTGCAAATTTTTAATGAACATTCTTTGAAGATCGACAAAAAGAATCTTAATGTTGATTTGTGAGTAAAGCAATTGATATTGTGCTATGAAATCGGTGACCTTTTCATCTTTGTTTTGTTTACATTATATTAAATCTAGTAAGGCCATCTTGGGACCAATGTGCACTTGGAAATGGTTGAGAAAAGCATCAAAAAGTTCATTGAATGAGTTTATTGAATTGTTTGGTAAAGAGAAAAACCATTCCAAGGTTGTGTCTTTCAAGGATCTAGGGAAAAGCTTAGCTAAGAGCTTTTATTCAAAAATGAAGCCACTACATAAGGTTTTGTATACTGAGACATGGTTGCTAGGATCTATTTTACCACCATATTTCTCAAATCTAGGAATCTCTATGCCTTGTGGAATTTTTTCTTTCAGTATCTCCAATGACAATGGGTTGTGTTTAACATATAGTGAAAGTTGGTAATTTTGATTTTGGTTTAATGTGGAAATTTTTTGTTGGAGAGATGACACATTTTGCAAAATTTAGTTAAGGATGGAATCATTGGTTGTGTTTTGAGATGGAGGTGAATAAGGTGGAGGTGTATATGTATTTGGAGAGCAAGTGAATTGCAAGTTTTTGAGAGGTGATGGATTAGGAGATATGAGATTGTAATTCACAAAGCTAAAAGGATTCCCAATGGAAATACCTAAGGTTGTATTGACATTGCTAGTGGGTTGCCTTGTTGTAGTAATAGTTGGATGAGTGTATGTAGGAATAGAGACCATAGTTGTAGGAGGAAATTTATTTCCACCTTGACTTTGAGTGTACCCCAAAGTTTGAGCACAACTAGCCATTGTAGGAACATGATTGTTGATTATATGGGCTAGGCTACACACAACTTTTATTCCTTGTTCATTATCAATCATTTTCCTCATGTTATCTATGATAGGAATTGTAGTACCAACAATGTATTCAACACTCACAAAGTTTTGAATTTTTTCTAAGGCTTTATCTATATTTTGCATTTTTTCTTGAGGAACATGAGCAACAACGGTTTCAACATCAATGGGATTGGAGGTCATAGGAAATGTTATTTTAGGTATTGGATTCCAACATGGGTTGACTAGTGTCAACACTATGAGTAAAAGAGTTATAAAACTCAAGATCCGCAACAAATGTACTAGTGTGGGATGGAATGAGCCTCGAACTACGTCTCACTAAAGTATTGGCAATAGGACACTAGGTTGTGAAGCTCATACAAGTTTCGCCAAACCAAAGTGCACCCAAAATGGAGAAAAGGTACTATGCAAATGTAATGAACACCCAAAAGTAGGAATCACAATGCAAGTGTATAAAAAGATTTTGCAATTTTTTAGATTTGAAACATGTTAATTTATTGATTATTCTATGTAAAAACCTAAAAATGATGTCTTTTTAATTCCAATTTTGATTTCAAAAAATGCAAATAACTTGACTAATTGAACTTAATGCAAGAAAGCACATAATTTTATTTATTTTTAAACTAAAACACAAATTTGACAGCAGAATGAAATGAAGCAAATAGAGTCAAAATGATGCCAAATTTTTTGAAAAATCACCTGTGAAAGGACAAGTTTTTCCAATGGAAAATGGGTCTTTGTACAAGGGTTGGAAAAATTAAAGTTTTTGTTTCTAGATTGATGTTTGAGTTCTTTGTTTTAGGTTGTAGAATGTGAATTTTGTGACATATTTTTCCAGTTTTAGGTGTCTTAATGCAAGTGAAAATAGTGAACAAAGTGACAACTTTAGGAATGCAATTTTTAAATGAATTTTGAATCTAAATGATTGAAAGACACTCTTGATGCAACTACAATGAAAGATGTATCCAAAATTAATGTAAAATTTATGATTTTTTTATGAATTTAAGTGATGTAAACATGCAAAATTAAACCCTAGATGCAATACAAAGCACACTAATGAAATCCTAGATCTAGGGTTTTGAATGTCTACAAATTAGAATTTAGGATGTACAATGCCAAGTTCTCCAAAATGAAACATAGGAAAACTGGGGGAGATGGATAGGAGACCTAAAAATGGGATGTGAAATGAGGGACCTATGCCAAAAGAAAAAGGGGGTTTCCACCTAATAAAAAATCCACCTTTTTCATGTTCATTAAGAAGAGGGATAGTGCCACAAATGATTAGAATTTACTTGCAACCCTCAAGGTGATTCAACCCTAGGTTTGGACACTATGCTGCCTTAACTTCCTTATGACGGAAATGACTAAACAACAGTTTTGGGAGAAGAATAAAAGTGCATTAAAAAGAAAACTTATGAGATCTAACACTTGAAACATGAATCATTATGATAAAATTGATAGAAACAACCATTAAATAATAGATCTAAGAAGGTTAAGATGGTATGTGCTTGGATCTAAAAGTGGGTTTTAGGCTCTGCTAAAGGACATATTTTCCTAGGGGCGAATGGGTCTTTATACAGGGGTCTAAAAATTCTTTTTTCAATCTTCATATCCCAAATCTAAGCTTATGATTCCCCCAAGTTTGACTATTGGAAAGCCAGAAATAAAACCTGTAGGTGAGTTTTTGTGTCTTGACAACTTTGATGGCAACTTTGACAACTTTACAAAATTGCACTTTTGATCCAATTTCAATATTTCTTCATCTATAAACTTGCACACACAAAGAGAGGAGAAAAATGTTTTCTTTTGGTGGATAAGGATTTTCCTTTGTCAAACCCTAGTCTAGGAATTAAACCTTGATAATGAAATAATGATAAAAATAGAGGAATTGATGAATGAACAAATCTTGTTACACCTCACCAAATCCTTTAATGGTTGCCCTTAGAGGACTAAATTATAACACATCACTAGATAAGGATTGGATCTTGCATGAAATGGATTAATTGGATGCTTGATTCAACACTTTATTTGATTCTTGAATGCTTGCTTGAAACTTGAAACCTACATCATAATGTTAGCTCAAAAACATGCATGAAAACACATAAATATTGACATAATGATAGGATCTTAAATTCTACAATAATTTACTGATAAATCTGCTCTCCAATGCTCTTGACAATAATCTTTGATCATGTGAAAGTTTCCTTTAGCTTGTTAGATTTGAATTGATTAAAAGACATTGTATTTATAGGTGTTTCCTTAATTACCTAACAATTAAACATCACAAGCCGACCTTTGCAATTTGAATTTAGATCATTAAAAAATTTCCAAAAACATATTAAAAAATGGTTCTTGATACTTAAAGAGGACCTAGGCCCTAAACCTAGGACACACATTCTCCAAAATATGTAATTAAGTGTAGGCATTGATTAAATGTGAGTTTCCCTTCTAGAAAATGAAATTAATTAGTCTTGTGAATAAATAATTGGGCCAGTTAAAGGCTTAATTAAGTCCAATTAATTAAGGAAATACAAACATAGTGTGAAAATTTAAAGGTGCATTTTTCAACACTACATATTATACATCTTTTCCTAAGCATGTTGGATTGGGGAGAGAGAGGTTTGCTAATAAACCTCAATTTAGATGAACAGACTTGCCACTTGTGAACAAAAAGGAATTATTTGGTCCAAACCTTTTGGTTCTTCCAAATCATTTGGAACTAGTAGCAACAACAAAGACAACAACCACCCTTTCTAGATATGGCATTTTTAGAGCATTACCATAATTTCTATTGAGGTTGATTAGATTTCATTTGATTGTATTGGTAGAAATTTAATGTCTATAAATTAGCCTTCCTCCTACTAAGGATACATCCAATAGCTATTATCCTTACATTTGGGATAAGCTACCATCACCACATGATGTGGCACGAGTTGATGAGGTTTATTCTTTGCATAATTTATGTACTTGCTTCACCAATGATCTATTAGTTGCATACCAGTTTATTAGTGATGAGCATGTGATACCTCTTGATGATATATCAATACATATTAAATGATATTTTGGTAGAAAAAGAATCCATGGTGAGGTAGCTTCACAAGGCATGGGGTGACATCATGATATTCTAGTTGATTTTACAACCCCCCCTTGACATGTTCTAATTGATCCTATAGGCCCCCCTTAGTATGTTTTAGATTAGGTTGAGGTTATTGCACCTAATTTTGGAGGAGGCACATATAACATGCTTCTTTTTGGCTTCGATAATGCACCATGTACATTTTTTTCCATGTCCATTCATTCTTATGAGATCAGTGAGATTGGGAGGGTCCTCCAAACTATAGTTCAGGTATAAATTTATATATATTATGTTCAAAAATTCACATGTATATTTAAAAAATTATTTTAAACTAGATCACATGTCCAAGTTCTAACTCTCTATTGAAATCACATAAGAAAATTTCATAAATAGGAGCATGATGAAATTTTTCTATGTTTTGGAGATTTGTAGTATGTTGGTGATCCTATACATCATCATGAGATATTTAAAAAGAGTTCTAGAGTTCATTTAAGCATGAACATGTATATTTTTACATTCACACATAAAAAGCACAAGTTTTCTAACTTTATATGCATATACATATGTATGCCATGTATATAGGTTCCAAGATTAGGGCATGCTTCTCTTCAAATTCCTATGCAACATCCTCTACATGATGTAGACCCTAGATGTCAGGTAATTTTAAATACCTCAAGTGTATAAATTTAAATTAAATTTAAGAATTTTAATTGTTATTATATATATGCATACATTTTTTTCTTAAAAAAAGGGGTAAAAAATTATTGAATCAATCAGCAAAGTGCAACATGCAGGGACCTCAAGCCTGAAAGAGAAAACAACAATAACAAAAAAAATCCCCCAAAAGGGGCACAACTAATCATCCATATCTTCCTTGACCAGACTCTCAAGATCATGAACATAATCCAAAGGCATGTGAGCCCAATCTCACGCCTTCCATCCCTCCCCGTGATCAGAAGCCCACTTAGCCGGACAATCAGCAGTCCTATTCCACTTGCATGGAACATAGCAAAAAGAGACTACATCCAAAAAAGCACTCAACCTAATAATATGTCTACCCACCACAACCAGATGCCAATCCACATCCTCCATCTGTTGTAGAATCAACATATCCACTACAACCTGGGAGTTAGACTCATAGATAATCTTGATCCATCCAAGAGCACATCCTCTTTCAAGAACCAAGAGGACAACAAGAGCCTCCATTTAATTATTGGTCTATAACCCCTTATATTATGAGAAGAAGAAAATAACCTTACCAGATCTATCCCTACCAATTCCTCCAACCCTAGCATGTCCAGGATTTCCCCTTGAAGACCTATCAGTATTGGTCTTAAGAGTCCCCAAAGGGGGGGAACCAATTTCCCTCCCTACAAAGCTTCCTTTTAGCTTGCCTGATTCTAACCTGTTGTTTCTTACAAAGAGCATCACTAGAACCAACACAAAAAATATTCAAATTTTGAACCACTCGCACATCTCCAGGATCAATATCCTCAAAGAGGTCACACTTCACAGCTAGGGTCTCCTAAAGCATATTTATTACTTGCAACCACACCTGTTGCACCATCTTCAGCTTACCTTGAAATATCATGTGGTTCCTTTCCAACCACACCTGCCAGATAATAAATCCTGGACCAATATCCCAAGCCACCTCAAGAAAGGAAGTCTTAGAAGTGGGTCTACCAAGAAAATTCTAGAACTCAACTAGAGAGTTAGCATGAATACAAGCATGCTCCCAAGCTTTCCACCACCAGTGTCAAATAACCCTAGTGAAAGAGCATTGGAAAAAGAGGTGCGAGATATTTTCTTCACTTTTATTACATAAAACATAGATAGAAGGCCCATGAAAACCCCTCTTCTAAATATTCTCCCAGGTAAGACATTTATTCTACACCACAAGCAACAAGAAAAAATTACATTTGGCCCAAGCTGACTTATTCCAAACCTGCTTCCACCAAGAAATTTCCATCCTATCAAAAGTTAATCTTTCCAACTCTTGAGAACCAGGGGCCACTGAAAAATTTCCCTTCGAATTAGGTCCCTAAGCGAGGGTATCAGCTTCTCTCAAAGAGTTACACGCTCTACCTGCAATAATCCTAGCAAGAGTCTCCCTCTCACCCTTAGAACCCCCTAGAGGCCATTCACGAGGTTCTTTCAATTTGGATACCTCGCCACAACCCACCCTTAAAGTCACCTTAAAATCCTCAACTTTACTCCAACCTACTGCAAGAAAGCTATCACAAAGAGGTTGAAGGTGGGGGTATTCAGACAAGATAGGAGGGAACCCATCCCAAGAATCCTCCTAGAACAAGGCATCTAAACCCCTATTATAAATCCAGAAAAAGACCATTTTTAACTAACTACACTCCTCTCTTCAAAGTATCCCAAATCATGGATCCCCTTCCTGTCAAATTGTATCATGGTACATCTTTCCTATCTGTTGGAAAATGTGCCTCAAAATTACTAACATGAAACTCCTAAAAGATAAAAATTGGTGAGACCCTTGGAATGTCTTGTCGACAAGTAGCTTAGTTCTAAAGGCTTGAAGTGATTAAATCAGTGAGACCTATGATCTATCTTTCCAACCAGAGCCATTGGTGTAACCTGAACTGTTGACATGGGATTCCTAACTCTTGATGACGGTTGAAGTCTGGCCGAAGAGTTCCATCGAGGAGACTCTTGCCAATGGTCATCATCGGTGTGACCTAAACGGTCAGCACAAGTTTTATATCTCTCAATGAAGGTAGGAGTCTAGCCGATGGGGTATGGTCGATGTGAGCCTTGTTGATGGTTCTTCATCAGTGTGAAATATGACTTCAGCCCAGTGTTAAGATCTTCGTTCGATGGTTGAAGTTCGACCAATGGATTGGGATCAGGGTGAGTCTTGCCGAAGATATGAACAAAGAGAATTCCTATCAGTATGACATGAACAGTCGGAGGAGCTTTGGAGACTCTCTCCAAGGAAGGTTCTCAACCCGATGATCTTTTGGTCGGAGAGACTTCACCAAGTCTAAGTGATGGACCATTTGAAGATTGTGTAGTCTATGATTGTCAAATGGGAAATTTGGCATTGATAAGACATGGTCTGGTGTCTCACTGATATATGATATAGTTGAAGAATCTTTTGACCGAATGAATATCCTACATGGTTTTTTTTTAACCAATGAGAGAAGCATAATGTAAACCATTTGCACTTGGACTGTTGTGATCATTCACTTGTGGGAGATCAACAAACTATTTGTGAACTATGAACAAAATGGAACTTTGTAATGGTCGAAGGTTGAACAGTTTGAATGGTGGTAGAGTTGTTCATTTTTGGAATTGATTAGTGTGTGAATTTCATTATATGCTTTAAAGAGCATTGTAACAATGATGTTCTATTATGCAAGTTTGATCAGGGAAATGTTGTTGCTATAAAATTGACATCTAAAAGGAGAGTCTGCAACTTGTATGTAATTCAATTACTGTAATACAAGTGATTTTTCTTTGGTGTGGTGGGTTTTTTCTCCCATAAGGGTTTTCCCATGTAAATTTGGTGTCCAATTGTGTATGTGTTCATTTTTCTATTCTGTTATTCTTTTCATGTGCATCTTAATGAACTGTAATTGCAAAATTTAAAGACATATTTTCATTCTTCTCTGAGTTTTGACATTAGGAGAGTTTGTTCTACACCTTAAGATTTATTTACAAGTGGTATCAGAGCCTGGCCAGTTGTGTTATCCTTGTGGGTAGGTTGGGTTTTTTGTGTCAATTCTATTCAATGGGAGTCTTGTAGAAGTCTAGTAATTTAAATTACAGATTATGATGGCAATGCCAAGTACATCAGGAAAGATTGAAATTGAGAAATTCAATGGCAGCAATTTTGAGTTGTGGAAACTCAAAATGGAAGATCTGTTGGTTGATCGTGATCTTTGGCTTGTTGTGTCTGGAACGAAACCTTCAGGCATGAAGCAAGAAGATTGGGACCTTGCAAATTAGAAATCAAAGGGGTTGATAAGGATTTGTTTGGAAGATTATGTTCTTCTAAACGTTCATGAAGAGAAGACTACATCTTCTTTATGGAAAAGATTGGGAGACATTTATTAGGGCAAGTCCTTGGTGAATAAATTGTTATAAAGGAAGAAGTTATACTCTTTGAAAATGCAGGAAGGAGCATCTATTGCTAATCATTTGAATTATTTTAACATGATGATTGCTCAGTTAGCATATGTGGGTGTGAAGATTGATGAAGAAGATCGATGTATGTTATTGTTATTTTCTTTTCCGGATTCTTGGGATCACTTGGTGATGGCTATTGGGAGTACGACATCCACTTTTAAGATGGAAGATGTTGCTTCTTTGTTATTAGAAGATATGAGAAGGAAATCTTATGAGATGGTGAAGGAGGCCCTTGTTGTTCGAGGAAGATTGAAAGAAAAAGGAAAGAAGAAGGAAAAGAAGTCAAAATCAAACTCAAAAGGGAGATCAAATTCTCCTGGAAAGAAGTCCAAGGTGAAGTGTTGGAACTATGGGAAGTCTGGTCATGTCTAAAAGGATTGCAAAGAGGAGAAAAAGAAGAAGAAGAAGAAGAAGAAGAATTCTGACAATGATTCTTCTCAAAGCGATGCAGATGCCTTCATTGCAGCCTTGGCAACTCAGGCATCAGATGATGTATGGTTGATTGATTCTAGAGCATCTTTCCACATGACATCTCATAGAGATTGGTTCACAAAGTATGAAAAATACGATGGTGGAAAGGTGTATTTGGAAAGTGATTCATCTCTAGAAATATTTGGTCATGGAAGAGTCGGAATTCAATTCCCTGATGGAAGAGTGAAGGGAATCAATGATGTAATGCATATACCAGGTCTAGCTCAAAATTTACTTTCTATTAATAAGCTGGACGATGTTGGAGTGCAAGTCTCATTCTTTGGAAATGGATGCAAAATGACTAGAGGCTCAATGGTGTTGGCTAGGGGTGCTTGAATTGGTACTATGTATAAGTTGGACACACTTGTTGTTCAATGCAACAATGTCTCTACAAAGTCACAAAAAGTTGCTCGTGGAGAGGAGGAAAACATTCCTGTTAGTGCAAACTCTTTGGAAGTTAAACTTCCAATAGAAAAGACTATGTTGTGGCATCAAAGGCTTGGCCACATTGGAGAAAAATGTTTTAAAAATTTGAAAAATAAAAACCTGGTTGAAGGGCTTGATGACTATAACCTTGAATTTGAATTTTGTGAACATTGTATATATGGAAAACAACACTGTGTTTCTTTTTATTCCAGTCCTCAAAAATCTTTTGGTATACTTGATTACATTCATTCTAATGTGTGTGGTCCAGTGAATGTTCCTTCATTATCAAAATCTAAATATTATGTTTCTTTTATCGATGACTATTCGAGAAGGGAATTTGTGTATTTTTTAAAAGGTAAATCAGATGTGTTTAGTCATTTTAAGGAGTTTAAAAACCTTGTGGAAAATTAGACTGGAAGAAAAATAAAGTGTTTAAGGACTGAAAATGGTGGTGAGTTTTGTTCTGATGAGTTCGAAAGGTACTACAAAGATCATGGAATTAAAAGACACAAAACTACACCCTACACTCTGCAGCAAAACAGAGTTGTTGAAAGGTTCAACAGGACGGTGATGGAAAGGGCAAGAAGTATGTTGAGAAATGCTAGCTTCAAGGAGAAATTATGGACTGAGGTAGTTTTAACATGTTACTTAATAAATTGTTCCCCTAACTCTGTTCTTGTTGATAAAACACCTTTGGAAGCATGGTCTAGAAAGAAGCCCTCTCTAAGACATATTTGAGTCTTTGGCTGTGAGGCATATGCATATGTGCCAAATGAAAAAAGATCTAAATTAGAAAACAAGGCTATTAAATATATTTTTATTGGCTATAGTGTTGGCATAAAAGGATACAAGCTTTGGAATCCTGAGACTGAGAAGTTTTTGTACAACAAGAGTGTTATTTTTTGTGGGCTAAAGCCTTCTACTTTGGATCTGTAGTTAGAGACAAAATTAGAAAACAAAAAGGATGTAGTTGAAATTCCACTGACACCAGATAAAGAGGAATTAAAAATTCAAAACGTACCTAAATCTAAGGAGAGCTCGAGCAGCTCTGAGAGTTCTGAAGAAGAACCACAACCTCAGCCTGAGCCTATTAGGAGGTCTACACATGAAAGGAAACAACCAGATAGGTATGGATTCTCTATGTTGGATTCTAGTTGTGCCTATGCTTTGATTACTAATATTGATGAGCCTAGGACTATAAAAGAGGCAACTAAAATGTCTGATTCAGATTCCTGGTTGGAAGCCATGAATGAAGAAATGACATCATTAAAGAAAAATGATACTTGGGATCTGGTTCCATTGCCTGAAGGTAGAAATCTTGTGGGCTACAAATGGGCATTTAAAAAGAAAATTGGTCTAGATGGTTGGGTTGAAAAGTATAAAGCAAGGTTGGTTGCAAAGGGATATTCCTAGGTAGATGGAATTGATTATGGGGAAATTTTTTCTCTAGTAGCAAAGCTGGCATCTATCAGATTTCTTTTGTCACTTGCAACTGCATATGATTTAGAGATCGAACAGATGGATGTGAAGACATTGTTTCTTCATGGTTATCTTAAAGAAGAAATTTATATGTCCTAGCCAAAGCATTTTGTGGAAAAAGGTAAAGAAAATCTGGTTTGCAAGTTGAAAAAATATCTGTATGGATTAAAACAATCTCCTAGAATGTGGTACCAAAAGTTTGACACATTTGTTTTGTCATTGGGATTTGTAAGATTGAAATTTGATCATTTTTTGTATTACAAAGCTGAGAATGATCATATTTTAATTATTTCCTTGTATGTGGATGACATGTTATTCATTGGGAATAGTAAGTTTATTATTTCTAATCTAAAATCTCAATTATCTGCAAAATTCAAAATGAAAGATCTGGGTGCAGCCAGGTATATTCAAGAAATGGAAATCACCAGGGACAAAAAGAGTAGAAAACTTTGGCTCAACTAGAGTAAGTATATTAATACTGTTCTGGAGAGGTTTGGTATGATTGATTGCAAGCAGCTAGTTGTTCTAGTTTTGTAGGGAATGAAGCTATTTGTTGAAGATTGTCCAAAATATCCTTCTGAGATGGAGAACATGAATCGGGTGCCTTATGCAAGCGCAGTTGGTAATTTAATGTATGCAATGGTCTATACAAGGCTAGACATTGCCCAAGCAATGGGAGTACTTAGTTGTTTTATGGAAAATCCAAGGACACATTGGGATGTTGTGAAAAGAGTGTTTAGATATTTGAAGGGCACTTCAGAATATGCTTTGTGTTACCATGGCAATTTGGTTGAATCAGAGAGGACTCTCAGCATTCGTGGGTATGTGGATTCTGATTGGGCAGGGGACATTGACAACAAAAGATCCACCAATGGATATATTTTCATGGTGAATGGTGGTGTAGTTAGTTGGATGAGCAAGTGGTAGGCTATAGTCACTTTGTCCACTATGGAGGAAAAATACATGGTAGCTACACACACTTGTAAAGAAGCAATCTGGTTAAAACATTTTTGTTCTAACATTGGGTTTGATGTAGGGTAGATTACAATTCACTATGACAGTCAGAGTGCTATTTGTCTGGTGAAAAATCCTACTTTCCATGCCAGGATGAAACATATTGATGTGCAGTATCACTTTGTACGAGATATGGTGGAGGATGGAAAAGTCTTTAGAAAAAGTTGATACTCTAGAAAATGTTGCAAATGCATTAACAAAACCAGTGAGCACAGACAAGTACAGGTGGTGTGCTAGTTTGATGAGCCTTAGGGCCCATGAATCTCAATAGTTTTTGAATGCTCTGGAGGTGTCAGTAAGATCTTCATCAAGTGGGAGATTGTTGGAAAATGTACATCAAACTTACTAACATGAAACTCCTGAAAGAAAAAAATGGGTGAGACTCTTGGAATGTCTTACCGACAAGCAGCTTAGTTCTGAAGACTTGAAATGATTAAATCAGTGAGACCTATGATCTGTCTTGCCGACCAAATCCATCGGTGTAACCTGAACTGTCGGCATGAGATTCCTAACTCTCAGCAATGGTTGTACTCTATCTGAAGATTTCCGTCAGGGAGACTCTTGTTGATTGTCGTCATCGGTGTGACCTGAACAGTCGATGCAATTTTTCTATCTCTCAACAAAGGTAGGAGTCTAGCTGATGGTTCTTCATCAGTGTGAAATATGACTTTGTCCCAACTTTAAGATCTTTTTTTGATGGTTGAAGTCCAGCCGAAGTCCGGCCAGTGGATTGGGATCGGGGTGAGTCTTGCCGAAGATATGAACAAAGAGAATTCCTATCAGTATGAAATGATCTATCGGAGGAGCTTTGGAGACTCTCTCTGAGGAAGGTTCTCAACCCGATGATCTTTTGGTCAAAGAGACTTCACCAAGTCTAAGCGATGGACCATTTGAAGACTGTGCAGTGTGCGATTGTCAAATGGGTAGTTTGGCATTAGTGATACGTGGTTTAGTGTCTCACTGATATGTGATACAGTTGAAGAATCTTTTGACCGAATAACTATCCCACATGGTTTATTTTGAACCAATGAGAGAAGCAAAATGTAAACCGTTTGCAATTGGACTGTTTTGACCGTTCACTTTCGTGAGATCAACAAAGCATTTGTGAACTGTGAACAAAATGGAACTCTTTGTAATGGTTGAAGGTTGAACAGTTCAAATGGTGGTAGAGTTGTTCATTTTTGGAATTGATTATGTGTGAATTTCATTGTATGCTTTAAAGAGCATTGTAACAGTGATGTTCTAATGTGCAAGGTTGATTAGGGAAATGTTGCTGCTATAAAATTGACATCTAAAAGAAGATTTTGCAACTTGTATGTAATTCAATTACTATAATACAAGTTATTTTTCTTTGGTGTGGTGGGTTTTTCTCCCATAAGGGTTTTCCCACATAAATCTAGTGTCCAATTGTGTATGTGTTTATTTCTCTATTATGTCATTCTTTTCATGTGCATCTTAATGAACTATAATTGCAAAATTTAAAGACATATCTGCATTCTTCTCTAAGTTTTGACATTAGGAGAGTTTTTTCTGCACCTTAAGTTTTCTTTACACCATCCACCCCACCAAGATACTTAACATTAAGGATTTTAGCCCATCCTTGATCCTAGCTTATGCACCATCTCCAAAAGAGCTTAGCAGCAAGAGCACTACCATTCAAGCTCATTTTCCATAAACCAAGGCCACCATCCTACTTTGATCTACAAACATAATCCCATTTGACCAAACTCCACTTAGAGGAGAGCAAGTTACCTATCCATAAAAACTTCCTGGAAAGAGCATAAAAATCCTTAATGAAGCCAGCCGGGGCAGTCTACACAAAACACCTATAGATAGGAAGTGCCTGGACCACAGACTTCAAAAGAGTCATTCTACCAGCAGTTGAAAGCCACCAATGGATCCAATTACTCACCTTACTCTGAAATTATCCAAAATTTCCTGTCACACACCCCCTGGCAGTCTATGGTCTGAAAGAGGGATTCCAAGGTACACAGAAGGAAGAGTTCCAATTTGAAACCTCAAGATCCGAGCAATTCGAGCTTGAATAGGAGAAGGGGTATTGAAGAAAAAAATATGGGACTTTTCTTCGTCAATCTTCTATCATGAGGCTTTCACATAAATATCCAAAGCTCTTCAAAAACTAACTTCCTCCTGAATTCTTGCTGCACCCATCAAATATGTATCATCCACAAATTGGAGGTGGGAAGGAGGAATGTCATGCCCCCACTTCTAACCGTGAATCAAACCTACCTAACTTGAGACTTGAGAAATATTCCCAGACCTTCCACCATTAGAATGAATAGGTAAGGGGATAGAGGATCCCCTTTCCTAAGGCCTCTATCCACACCAAATAAGTCTATAGGTTCACCATTAATCAGGACAATAAAAGAGGGTGAAGTAATATAGCGCATTACCCAACTAATCCACTCCCTCCCAAAACCAAAGGCCTTAAGAATTTTTTGCAGAAAACTCCATCTGACCCTATCATAAGCCTTGGCCATGTCAAGCTTTATGAACATAGCTTTCTCCTTAGAGGCATCCATAGAATGCACAACTTCCACAACTATGATAATCCCATCCAAAATCTATCTTCCTATAATAAATCCCCCTTGCTCCTCAGACATTAGATTACTGAGCCATGGCTTTAACCGTTCAACTACCACTTTTTTGATTATTTTGTACATCACATTGCACAAAGCAATAGGTCTAAAGGAGTTAAGAGAGTTAGCTCCTTCCTTTTTTGGAATGAGAGCAATGAAGGTTGCATTTAAAGCCTTAAGCATTTTATTATTGCTAAAAGATTCCTACACCACTTCAAAGAGATCCATCTTGACTATATCCTAGAAAACATATATGCATAAACATATATACAAATATTTAATTTTATGTGCTTGGATATGTACTTTCTTGTGCATGGATCGACACATGATTTAGGATAGGGATTACGGCATGGATCGAGATAAGGCTCAACATAGAGAAAGGATGAATCTATCCATAAACATATTAGATGTCCTCATTTTTTAGTCTTTTTATGTGTACATTCTATATACATTTATATACATTTTATGAGTTCATTATAAAAAAATATTCTTATTGTGATTTCATGTTTTATGAGTTCATTATATAGAAACATTCTTACTGTGATTTCATGTTTTTATGTACACATGTTATATACGCATGTTTACACATGAGCATTATTGATTTATGATGTTTTATATTTTATACACACTAACATCTCGGATCATGAACATTATGGATTATTATTGGAAAAAAACATCTTATGTTCCTTTGGTTATGCTGAAATTTTCATTCTATTTAAATTGATATTGACTCTAGTCAACATGTAAATTTGATAAAAAATACTTTTCATTTTTAAATTATTATTTTAATGGAAATTATTAATGGTGGTTCATAATTGATAATGGTGTATAGATGTTATTTATAAATACATGTCATTCATGTAAAAGAGAGATTTAGAAATATGTCATTCATAAAACTTTAAGACTTTCAATATGCATAGTCTATGTTATTTAGAAATTGCATCAAAGAATCTAAATTTCTTGAAAATTTTGAATGTAATGAGTTTGAAATTCAATTCTAAGATATATATAAGTACATATTAAAGAGCTCTATATTGAAGGAGAAGAAGAGTGCACACTAAATCTTATTTTTTTAAATGAGGAAAAACCACTACATGAATATGAATCTATAAGTTCATGAATTTTTTAAGCTATGTGGATTGCATGAAGGATGAAGAATAAATAATGACTAATTTTAAATTTCAATTTTTAAAGAAATGATAATTCTCAAGATGCACAAACATAAAAATCCAACCTTATTGACTAAAGAAATTGAATCAACTTATAGATGAGGAGAAGGATTTAATACAATGTCAAGAGTAACTCATGAATTCTAGAAGACAATGAATTGGGGAATCAAAAAATTTAATGACTTGGATGCTAGAATTATGATAGTTCATCACTTCTCTTAAAAATTATGATACCTTTAAGATACATGACCAAATTATGCATCTAGTTGTCTCTATTCAAACCATTAGACCAAATCAATGAATTACTAAATTAACTTGAAACAAGTATGAAAATTTATGAGGAAGGAAGAAGAGGGAGATCATATTATGCAAAGGGACAACAAATAAACTAAGAGGAGAGGGATTTAATAATATTCAAAATATGCACATATTAAACAAGTATTTCCTTTCACATGCATACAATTATAGAAAAGTTTATAGATACTCTTAATCACTCTAAAGTGGCTTGTCTATGGTGTATTATTTTATGATATAGAATTGGTCCATAATGCACGATGAAGTAGAGGATTATATTTATGTGTGCATTTTCCATTATATTCCTACAAAAAATTGACTTCAAGTTATATACATATTAAATTACAACCTTTACCAAACCAAGTTACCTTTGGATCATATATAATTTAATTTGATGTCTTGAGACCTATATTATGACAACTAAAATAAAATTATCACATATTCTCTACCTATCATTTAAATTTGACTTAATTTCATTTATATTATATATATCATGAATAAATTAATTATAAACTAATTTATGATTAATTTGAATAGAATATATGCCTCAAATATATTTTAAATTATATAATTAATCAAACCATTAGAGAATCCCTACCACAACTTCAAGTGGCATTTCCCTTGAACCCATCCACAAAGCATAGGGTACTTGTTACAAGTAACTAAATATAAAAATTCCAAATTGATAGGTCATATCATACAAACTTTAGATATATATATAATTTTTAATATAGATTAAATTCATGGCATGCATGTTGATCATAAATCTAGGTGACACATATTTTAATATTTAAGTAAACATGCAAGAATTTAGAAACGTGTACATGTATATATGTAATTTATAAACTAAAATACATAAAAAAATTACAAACTACATTAAATGGAATGAAATAATTCATTCTTATAATAAAATATTTAAGTAGGTCCAAATATTAAAACATGCATGTATGACTAGGAAATATGTAAATAACTTAAAGCTCTTGGTAAATATAATCTAGATCCTCTATATTTTTTATTATCTCTAAAATATTTTAATGATATTAAATAGACAACCTCCACTTTTCTTGGCCACATCCTCTTTTTGTAAAGTTTCCAAATTTAATCTTATTACTATAACTAAGTGAATACAATGTAGAACCTTTTGTCTTGACATATAATCAATAAATATAATATCATTTTTATCTATCTTTATTTATTGATAATATGTGCCTTCAAAAATGACCGATTCAATGGGATACTCTTGTCCACCGCCATTTATCATTTATTGTGACAATTTGTATTTTTGTTGCATGCATCTTAGTAGATAGTAATCTACACCTTTTGTATTGTTAGGATCTACAACCACAATAAAAATATCTCATGTACACCATAAGAAAACATGTGTACATTAGAGTTTCAAAAAATCATTCAAATATTTATATTCACTCAACTTAGGTAGAATATAAAACAATTCTAATATAATTTAATTTAAATTTACATTTAAAATTTACCTATAACAACTAAATTAGATACACATTCATAATCAACTAAATATAGAGGATAATAGACATCTATAATGTCATTATCTTCAAAATGAGGCATTGATACTAATTATTTTATTTCTCATTATGAAACATATCCATCTCTAATATTCTCACATTACATAAAGTATTTGTATTGTTTGTTGGAAGAATGAGAAGTTTTTCATTGTTGTTGTTGTTGGAAACATGAACATAAGGGATAAGCACAAGGTATATTACTATGTGTTGCAATGTTGTCATTGATGTAAACATTGTATCTTGATGTCTTGATGTGGAATTCATGGTGCACAGATTATTGTTGACCAATTTGGTTGGTTTTAACAGGTTTTAGATTGTGTTTAGAAGAAATTTTTGCAAGATGGTTTGATCTGATAAAGTTGGTTGTGATGGAAATTTGAGTAAGTTTCAACTCTATTAATTTTGTGTAATAGAGCTCTAGTTTTTAGGTCTGCATCGGTCTGTGAATGAAGATTTCTCTTTGTGGTTCTAACATTATTTTGTTGGTTGTTAGAAGTATCTAATTACAAAATTTCATCATGTTTTTTCTCTTGCTTTGAGAAATATAAGTAACAGAAGTCTAGCCTAGCAAGTTACAGTCATTTCCTGTACAATGCACGTGAGTAGGAGAGTTCACACTTCTCCGTGGATAATTTTTTGGCTTTGTAGTCTTAAGGAGATAATGACAGATGTCAATAGAGTATGAATTCCAGTTGGCATGATGTTTTGAGGTACACTTGTCTAAATATGGATACACAATTAAAGATTTTTTGTATTAAGTCTTTTGCGTTACCGGCCTAATAGGTGTGAAGGTATGCGAAGGTTAAATATGTATTGCATTGTTATATGGGAGATATTATACATCCATGCCAACCTATTTCAAAGTTTTTTGAGATTTGAATCTTGGCATGGGCTGTATGTGAAAGGATTTGAGCTGACAAGTTATAATTTTATATTTTGGATGTTACATCCAATTAGGCTAACCTAATTGATGTTTTTCTTGAAGTGGATATATACATTAGATCATTTTTTGTGTTTTGATGAATGTAAGGAATTAAAAACATGTAAATGATGCAAATATTATCAGACTAGTGCAAATATAAGTTGTGAATATTGAGTAGAAGATTAGAGTGATGTGAATGCAAAGGAAAGAAGAGTGTTAGATCACAATCAAATGGTGTGTAAAGTCGGTTTATTGAGCTTCATAGGAACTATAATTCATGCATATGATAGATGCAATTGTAACAGTTCAATATAGGTTGTGAGCCACAATATATCTTCTATATTTTTCTTAGTGGGCAGTGAGAACTTCTATAAATGTACTATAATCAATTATAATATATTGTGAGCTAATCCTCACCGTGGTTTTTCCCATTTTTGGTTTTCCACATAAAAATCTTAGTGTTCATGTTTTATGAGTTTTTGTTGAATATTTCATGATTTCTTTCATTACTGCAATTGAATCTACTAAGTAGATTGGATTTTTAAATGTTTGAATGGTTTAAAAAGAATACTGATTCACCCCCCTCTTAGTATTCTAGGTGTTCAACAATTGGTATCAGAGATTGGTTCCTTGGAAGGAGCTTAACCACTTAGGGAAGATCTTGGAGGTTGAACAAATGGCTGTTAGAATACTACCCACTCCTCTAAAAGAGATTCATATTGTTAGATCCATAGAAGAAGATTGCATGCTTAACAAAGATGGAGAACTCCAAGTTTCCCGTGAAGATCTTGAATGGACTAAAGATGAAAGCAAAGATCTGAAACAAAATTTCAAAGAAGCAAATGAATGTATCAAAAATTTGAGAGAGAAAATCAAGAAGTTCAGAGAAAGGCATAAGGAAGTCAGTGAACAATTGAAGCAAGTAGATGAAATTGTCACCGGTCTGAAAGTGCAAGTTGAAGAAAAGAAAATAATTGAGGAATTTCTTAATACAATGGTGAAAAGAAAATTTGAGGAATGTACAAGGCTTGAACAAGAAGTGGTGAATTTGAGATCAGATCTGGAGAAAGCAAGGGATCATGAAGAAAAATTCAAGATGAGTTCTACAAAGCTTGATGAAATGATTGCAAATCAGAAAGGCTTTGAAGATAAACAATCTTTAGGATTTGAAAAGGTTCAAAGTTCAAATCAGATATCAAATGTTGAAGATAAGAAGAACAATGGCAAGCAGATCCAGAATTAAAGGAATGAAGCTAGAAGACCACCGATGAGACAACCAAATGCACAAAGGTACCCATCTTTTAATAGTTTATGTTATTCTTCCAATAAAATTGGACATAAGGAAATGGAATGTAGAATTAGAATGAATCAGAATGTTCAACCTTTTCTGGCCAATGTTTTAAATGTAAGAAATTTGGTCATACAACTAGTGAGTGCAGAAGTCAAATGATGAATGGCTATAATAATGGTAGAATGGCTCAATCTTTCAAAGGCTATTGTTATACATGCTATGGATTTGGGAATAAAGCTAATCAATGTAGATCTAGAATGAATGGAAGGAATATTGATTAGAAGAATGTCATGTTTTACAACTGTAATAGGCCTCGACACGTTTCTAAGTTTTGCAAAAGCATAAATATAAGAATCAGGAATGAACCAGTAAAAAGGATTGATCCAGTGGAAAAAAAGATGGAAAATATTTGGAGAAAGAAGGAAGAGATAGAGGTTAAGGATGAGTCTCTACTAGCATCCAATGTAGATGTTTCATCTGGAAACTAAGTTGAGATCTTTGGCTTAGGGGGAGCTTTAATGAACATCTGTTATCCCCTACCAAAGAAAATGGTGTTGATTCCTTAGCACGAAGATATGTGATGTAGATTGACATGCTTGATCTATTGGTGAATATTGTAGAAGAAAATATGATAATGCAAAATTTTGCAAAGCATCAAAAGCTGACTATGCATATAGTGAAAGGGTTGCTAGCTTTATTGTTTGAAACATTCAATGTGAAATTAGGCTAGATTGGAAGGATTATAAAGTGATTTCACTTAGGAAAATTCATTTACAAAAATCATTTGGGAAGGATCAACACAACGAAGGAGTGATCAAGGCGATTCAAGATTTAGTGTGTTGTAACCCTAGTTCGACAAGTGAAAGAAGAGGTACTTACAATCTTCATTTTTCCCTAGTTTCACAGAGAAATTTTTTTGAAGGAAATTTGAATTCATTTGCAATGGCTACACTGACGGTAATAGAGATTACTAAGAATCCACAACCTAAGTTTAAGAAATACCCTACAAAATCAATAGAAGACAACCCATTAGGCACATTTTCTCATGTTCTATATGAGGTTTTTCTAATAGAAGATATAAGGATTTATATTCATGGAAAGATGGATGAATATGATCACAACAAGCTAGTAGCTATGTGGATGAAAGATTTGATTGGAGATAATTTTTCCCTAAAACTATAATACCAAAACCTACTCGCGAAGAAGCTTGATGTATGGCAATGGTTTCTAAATTTTTGTTTTGATTACAAATGGATTAGGATTGCACTAAGAAGAATTAATTATATTTTTTTGTGGATTGATAAGCTTGGAATGATAACAAAAGAGGTGATTAGAGAGGTTACAAGTATATGCTCCATTGGACCTATTCTTTTATTGAAATCTATCAAAAATGAAGTGGTAATGGAACTAACAAGTACAACATATGATAAGAGATATCTAGTTGTTAAACCTATCAAAAATATAGCTATGAGATATACAGCAATGATGATTGGTTATAAAATCTATTTCACAAACAAAGAAAGCTCAGTATCTTCCACCGCAATCAATGTGGCATATGAAATGGTTGAAAAAGGTGTTGACTATGATCTTTGTGAGTTGTTAGGGAAACAACTAATGGAGAATTTGAAGCAAAGAAATGAGAAGAAATATGCATTTAAGTATGGGACTTTGGTTGTGTGCTTGCTTTTCTATTTCTTGAAAGAGCTTCCCGAAACAAACAGTGTGAAATGGTTGCAAAGAAGACCCATAGCTCATCTGATTGTAGACTTTATGAGAAGTCTTGGTGATGCGAAGGAAAAAGATGTTTCCCTTGCTTCTTTCTTTGTTATTTTATAGAAGAGGATGCATGAAAGAGACATGATACCTAGGCAACTCATAGAAAAATATCATAATGATATCACATTTTTGGTAAGCATAGATGAGTGCATGATGGAATCAGTAGAACTAAGGACTATGTGGATCCCTACATTGGGATATGAAATAAATGAACAAGAAATCATTGGTTTGACTAACATTTTATTTAAGAGTTCAAAAAACACCACCAAAGCAAGGTATGAAACCTATGAAGAAAAGTATTTGGAGGTGCATATGGAACAAAGAAAACCACAAATTAAGAAGAAGGTTGAGAAAATGGTTGAAAATAATGCGGAGGAAATGGGCATCCCAAAGGAACAAGTACATAAAGCAAGAGAAAAATCCAAGGGATAATCAAGTGTCACAAGAGGTTTAGAAGGCATAAGAAGATCGGTTAGGACAACTACCACCCCTCCTACTATCCAGAAGTCCTTTGGGACTATGTAGTCTATTGGAGAAAAGAGAAACACAACTACTAGTCCTCTGATAAAGGATAAATCCCCTCTAGTTGTGCAGACTACAAGAGCTGGCAAGAAGAAAACCACTGTAGTAGCACCACCTACAACCCCAACCAAGAAAAGAAAAAATTAAAAGGAAATGAGAGAAAGGAATATAAGTGTCAATGTGGAGGAAGAAGGATAATATTTGGTCCACAAAAAGAGAAGTGAAGCTTCATAAGGTGAAGCAAGTGATAAAAGAAGAAGATTTGACATTATTGACATAGAAAATGAAGAAGAGATAGATGAAGACAAGAAGAAATTTGATGTTCACATGAGGGAGAAGAAGAAAGAAGCCACCAAGAAGGTCTCACCAAAGAATACAAGGTCAAAAAAAATTGAGAAGAAGACTCTGGATGAGAGAAAAGAACAAAAACAAATAGAACTGGTAAGACCTCACTCTCCCTTGAAACTAGAAGCATTGTTCAATAACATTTTGTAGTATGAGATATTAGGGGAGATTGTAGCATTTATAATGAAGAAAATGAGGTGGATAAGGCTACCATTATTGAGGAAATTATCAAAAATATTATTATTTTAGAGGTTGATATGAGAAACATTGAGAAGAAAATTCCTACAGAGATTTGGAATGTTTTGGTGAAGAGAAGACAAGAAGCAATTGAAAAAGAAGGAAAGATAAAGGAATGTGCATTGGAGAAAGTTGGTGCTTCTATGTTTGAGGAGAAAAAAGCCACATTGGCTAAGTTGTATACTACAGAAATTAGGGTGAAGCAAAGAGTAACTACCCTTATGGGTAGAGATAAGAATGAATTTGAGAAATTATAGAAGGAGACAATTGATAAAATTTTAGATATTGCATAGAAATATGGTATGAATTCAAAGGACACTGCTTCGAAAGTCACCATAGGAGAAGAAGCTTAGGACATTGATGCTCAAAATGAGCATGTAGTAGATGAAGATCACATTCAAAAAAATAACCCTCCAATATTGGAAGAACTGGCACTAGGAGATGAAGAAGCAAAGAAAATATTGAAGGGGAGATAGTTACTAGTGAGGAAGTAGTAAATGAAGATACATCCACTCCTTTGGTTAACACAGAGAAACCTGTAGAGGAAGAGAACACAAACAAGGATTATGATGAAGAAAATGTTGATGTGGAAGAAGAAGAACAAGAAAAGGAAGATGAAGATAAGAATGAGGATGCATCTGGACATGCAAAAATAGAAGAGGAAAATCCAATAAACTCTAGAAAGAATGGGGAATATTACTTAAAGGGAAAATTTGTGGGGATTACAAAGGCTTATGTTAAATCCTCTGTCTCCTCCAAATATTCCTTGAAGAATCTACTGAGCATGCAACTTAATTTCTAGCTTGTTGTTTCTTCACAATTGCTACAACTGCTAAAGCAATAGGGAAATGTAGATCTGGATAAAATTTCCCCACTCCACAAGCTACAGTTGGGATATGTATTCCATGCATCTACCAAGAAGTAGATCATAGAAACACACCAAAAGAGTGGAGAGTTGATGAAGGTGTGGACATGAAAAAAGTAACCCTTCTACTTTTTCTCATGTTTAGGCCTTCCTAGTGGACTTTGGCTTGATTTTTCCTAGATTTAATGTTATAATGTGGCCAACACATTCACATTAGGTCTTGGACCCTTGCAAATCATTAAGAATTCTAGGATGTCTTGTAAAAGTGTTGTGAAGTGTTGTAACCCACTTTCACACTTTTCTAGGACCCTTTCATTATAATTCACTTAAATAACCTCTTTTTATCACCTACCAAGTCTTATTTCAAAGTGTTGTAAAGATTTGTAACAAACTCTCATGCTTTTCTAGACTTGTCATCACTAATTCAACCCTTTCTTATGTTTAAATGACCCCTTAATACACTTTCCAAGCATACTTAAGTATATTTTTGAGAATATTCCCATTAAACCTCATTTAATACACTTCAATCCCCGACACCTAGTAAAATTGCCCTGGGGGGACCAAGTTGCCACCTGGGGCGACTTAGTCCCACTGGGCACAAAAATCAAAATAATTTTAATTTTCTAGTGGGATTTTATTCTCTTATCCTTGAGGTCAACCTATGATGTGTTATTTTCGGGAAATATTAGAAAATAAAGTATAAATAAAGGGTTTTCTCTCATTTTCATCCCCATTCATTTTCAAGCACCTAATTCATTCACTAAAGCAATTCTCAAGCAATTCTCAAGCATTCTAAGCACTTTCGAGCATCCATTGGAGCACTTCATTGCATATCTTCAAATTTCAACATCAAGGGTTTGGTGAGTTTGTGACATTGCATGTTATTCATTCATCATTCAATCTTTATTTAATTTCATTATCTAGGGTTTGATTACCAAATTGGGGTTTGACCAAGGCAAACCCCTATTCTCTAACCCTTAACCCTTTTTCCCTCTTTGCATGTGCGTTTGCAGGTCTTGTATGCAGATTTTTCAAAGAGTTTGGTGTCAAAAAGTGTTCAACAATCCATCAAATTCATTCAAGTCAACAAATTCCTAATTGAAGCTTGAAGACCTCTTTCAGCCCGTCTTCTGTAGTTTCTAAATCAGACACCTATCAGGAAGGGGAGTGCAAACAGAAAGCTATAGATTCTTGCCCCAAATTTCCCAAGATTCCCAAGTGGACTAAGTTGCCATCTATAGCAAATTATTCCCACTGTCATGCCTGAAAAGTATTTTTTGCATTTCTGAGTACCCATTTGGTATATTCTTCTTCCAACAGAATTTCCTCGAAACTGGACTAAGTCGCCCAGCTTGGCATAAGTGTCCCAATCAGCATTTCCACTCAACTCTGTAGGATTCTAGAGCCTCTCCACATCATACTTCATATTCCAGGTGCACCTCTCTATTCTTGTTTAATTCTATTACTGAATACTTGCATTCTTAGGTGTTTTTGCATACATCACTGTGTTTTCAAACAAATTGCATATCTTATGTTTTGCATTAATAATCATCTTTCTTTTTCATTTTATTGTATTTAAACATTTTTTTTAGGCATATTAAATCCACCGTTGCATTAATCTTGAGTGTACAGACATTTCCCATTTTGGCCCATCTTTCTCCTTTAAGGTGAAAAACCCTAGAAGTGCAAGAAAGCCTTAGGGCGCCAAAATCTTTATTTACAGGAGGAAGCAGTGAAGGCATTGTAAGAGGCCATACCTAGTGCGAACATAGATACTTCACTTTTTGATATGGAGAATTTGAAATTGTTAATTAATTATTTTAAGGAATACGCCTCTAGTCTTAAAGGAAAAATTGAGAATGAGGTTGAAAATAGAATAAGTGATAAGAAAATGATAGAGATCATTGAGAAATGTCCCCATGCACATAAAATGTTTCAAGAGAATTTGAAGGATGCACAAGTATGTGTAGATGAGGCAAAGGCTCTTTGTCAATATGGTATGAAGTGGCCCAAAGCCACACAAAGCATCAAGAAGGAGATGGACTCCTTTGAGTCCCAGATCAACATTACCTCCAGTGCCTATGATCTGACACTTGATCTGGCTGGAGATATAAGAAATGTCATAAAATATTTTCATAAGAAATTATTTTAGTTACAAGCCTAGAAAGATAATATTATTCTATAGTTTGGAGAGATAAGGGACTTGTTGAATCCCAGATTCATGCTTGTTTCAAGAGCCCTTTTGAGTGCTACTAAATCCACACATATGAATCATATACCTAGCACTCCAGAAGAAGGAGAAAATTTATTAATGGAGTTTGAAACACAATGTAGATTGCTTGTGGTATCCAAGAAGGAAAGGGAAGAAGGTAAACAGGTGTGGAAATCCCACATGCAGAAGTTACGAGAGTCAACATCTTCCAGTTGACAAATATTTCTTACTCTTCATGAATTTTTAGTTTTTCATTTCAGATTCTTTGTATATATGTGGAGTATATAGATTAGTTTCTTGTATGGATTTTTGGTTTTTCTTTGGTACATGACTTAGGGGGAGTCAATTCAATCTTTCACTTTGTATATATGAATATATTTCTTAGGGAGAGATCTGGTATAATTCAGAACAATTGTTGTAGGCACCCTTTGCCCTTGATGTCAAAGGGGGAGAATATCTTGGAGATATTTTAGCATGTTTCCATCAATGAAAATGGGGGAGATTGTTGGAAGAATGATTTTTTTTCATTGATGTTGTTGTTGGCAACATCAACATGAGGGATAAGCATAAGGTATATTACTATGTGTTGTAGTGTTTTCATCGATGCCAACGTTGTATGTTGATGTCTTCATATGGAATTCATTGTGCAGATCATTGTAGACCAATTTGGTTGGTTTTAACAGGTTTTGGAGTGTGTCTGGAAGAAATTTATGCAAGATGGTTTGATGTGGTAAAGTTGGTTGTAATAGAAAATTGACTAAGTGTCAACTCTATTAATTTTGTGTAACAGAGATCCAATTTTTAGGTCCACACCAATCTACAAATGAATATTTCACTCTATGCTTATAACATTATTTTTTTGGTTGTTAGAAGTATTGATTCCAAAATTTCTTCATGTTTTGGCTCTTGGTTTGAGAGATGTAAGTAACAGAATTTTGGCCTGGAAAGTTACAATCATTTCCTATATAATGCATGTGAGTAGGAGAGTCCACACCTCTCCGTGGATAAGTTTTTGGATTTGCGACCTTAAGGAGACATTGATAGATGTCAATAGAGTATGAATTCTAGTTGGCATGATGTTTTGAGGCACACTTATCCGAATATGGATACACAGTTGAATAATTTTTGTATTAGGTCTTCTACAGTGCTAACCTAATAGGTGTGAAGGTTAAATATGTATTATGGTGTTATATTGGAGCTATTATAGTTCCATGTTGACCTATTTAAAAGTGTTTTGAGGTTTAAATATTTGCACAAGGAATATGTGAAAGGATTTGAGCTAACAAGTTACACTTTCTATATTTTGGATGTTACATCCAATTAGGCCAACCTAATTGATGTTATGCTTGATGCAGATATATATGTTAGATCATTTTCAGTGTTTTGATGAATGTAAGGAATGAGATACATGTAAATGATTTGAATATTATCAGAGCAATGAAAATTTAAGTTGTGAATGTTGAGTAGAAGATTAGAGTGATGTGAATGCATAGGAAACCAAAGTCTTAGATCAGAATCAAATGAAGTGTGTAAAGTTAGTATATTGAGCTTCATAGAAATTTTAATTCATGCATATGATAGATGCAATTGTAATGGTTCATTCTAGGTTGTGAGCCACAATCTCTCTTTATTTTTCTCAATGGGCAGTGAGTCTACTTGGATAGTGAGTCCACTTGCAATGAGTACTTTTGTAAATATACTATAATCGGTTATAATATATTGTGATCTAATCCTCACCATGGTTTTTCCCATTTTTTGTTTTCCACATAAAAATCCCTGTGTTCATGTGTTATGAGTTGTTGTTGAATGTTTCATGATTTATTTCATTACAATAATTGAACTTGCTAAGTAGATTGGATGTTTAAATGTTTGAATGGTTTAAAAAGAATACCAATTCACCCCCCCTCCCCCTCTTAGTATTTCAAGTGTTCAACATTATTCTTAATGTATGCAACACAAAAACATGTTTTTTCTCTCACTTGAATAGAAATACACTTGCTATGTTCTATATTCATGAATTGATGCAAACTTCTAATACCATTAATTGTTGATAATTATAAAGATTTGATTGATCAATATCTATAAATATGAAGAAAAAAAAAATTAAACATCCAATTAAGAAATGTATTCAAATTCAATTTATGTACTTGAGTTTAAATAAAAATTTTAAAATAACAAATTCAATGTACCTTTAACTTCCCAAAAATAGTGTTTGTTGTATATTGAGTCACAAGCACCAAAATGAATTTTGCACTATTCAACAATATAATTTGAATTTTGTATGGTGTTACCTACAATTTCATGTTTGCAAAGTTCCCCTAAGAGGTAAGAATTTAAAAAATAATGGAACAATTGACAAAAGGCTATATCAATAAATCATTAGAAGGAAATTACATAATAAGAAGTATTTAACAATTTTTAATTTGTATTTCATATGGTTTTACTTTCAAGTTCATGTTGTTAAAGTGCATGCTTCACACATGCTCCTACTCCATGGTGCCCTCCTTTTCCATGTACACTCTAAAAAAAATCCACAAAAACTTTATATTACGTCTAGCATGTTGTTAGCTTGACCAATTAAATTCTTTTACAAACTTAAATTGCCCTATGAAGTTATTAAAAATTCCATTCAATCCAAATTAGTTAAAATATATATAACTTTAATTCAAGTCTTAAAGTTATAAAAATTTAATTATAATTTTTTAAATAAAAAACAACACTTACCAACACATCCATTAGACCAAACCCAATGTTGTAAAATATATATGTCATGTCATATCAAATCTTCAAAATACATTCCAAAATAATGGGCTACATAGCTTCTATCATGACCTATATCATCACTGATATAAAATTGAACCTCCTTGATGATAGGTCATTCATCTTTGCTACTTTTTGCACCATCCACATGTAACTCAACATACCTATAGCAAACTTGTACAAAGATTGCAACTTGCTCAGAATGATAATATTGACTTTGAATCTCAGTTTGAGGACAAAATGTATAGTTCTCAAATAATTATACAATAGAGAGTACAACTTGGTGGAAAGCAATTCTTTGAGTCATGAAATTGCTTAGCTTTTCGTCTTGCACCATGACAATGTTGGATATGTGGATATATGATATTGTGAAATTTATTCATAAACTAATTGTAAGGTAATTCGCTCTCTTTCAGAATAATTTTTTGGACTCAAATCCTAACTTTGTTGAGTATTTCTCATATTCAAATCTCTTCAAAATAACTTGCATTGAATGATCAATATTCTCAAATTGTAAAAGATTCTTCAAATTTCCACAATCATTACATATATTTTTTATACAATGTACACTACATTCATTATTTTTTTTTTTTTTTTAAATACAATAGACTTCAAAAATTATGTTTTACTCTCAAGGATGAGTAAATTTGGATTATTTTCTGCCATAGATTTTTTATATGACTATAGGTGTAGATGAAATTCAACATGATTTCGACAAAAGCAAGTCCCATGTACTTTATTTGTATATAAAAAGCATGATTGTAATCTCTCAAACATCCTTTGACAAATATTCACCTATGAAAATTCTTGCTTGAATGTTTGAAAATTTTCACTTTGTGTTGTATCTATAAAAAAATTTGGATGAGAATTTTTTGTAATGTCTTCATCTATTATTTGTATAGTGTCCCTTCTATTGGAAGAAACATGGGAATGGTAGGTTCCATATTCAACTACCTATTTTTGTACATCTTCAAGAATTCTCTTTTCGAGGAACCCTATAAATATTTACCCAATTATTTTTAATGTTTTCATCTAATCTATTTATCTTCATAATATATCTTTGAGTAGTTCTCCTATATACATTTAGTAATTGGGTAATTTCTTGATCTTGTATTCTATGTGATAATTTCTTACTAGAAATTACAGTCATCAATGCTTTATTTATAAAACTTAAATTAGTAGTTTGACTCTTGCTTTCAATTCATTTCAATGCTTCTTGTAAGTTTTCAATTATTATCTATTTTAATAAATATGATGGTTTTTTATTATTATCAATCCCTAACAACTCCAAAATAGGGATAATTTATTTTCACATAAATAACTTTTCACATAATTGTGCTCTTTTAATTAGATATTTTTCTTCAAAAAATTCATCCCAAATTATTTTAGAAGGTAATTTAATCGTGATTTCAAATAACATTTCTTCAACTAAAATCTCCTTGAAAAGAGAATCCTCATCCATCTCCATTATGTTTTCTATACTATACAAAAAATTATATCACTATTACCAATTTCTTCTTGTACCTCTGCATTTACTTGGTCATCAATAGTTTCAATGGGTTGTTCTTTACTAGATGTTACTTGATCCATTTTTTATCTCTTTTTTTCATTCATACAACCTTGATCTACTCCTTTTATTTCCCATCAAAAATTGCTTTTTTTAATTCACCTACATACACATGTACACATACATGTACTTCTGATTTTAAGTCAAAGAGAAATCTATGGTTTTAAGATCATTTGAGAAATTTAAATACTATTTATATTCTCTAGATGTATATATTTTTAATTAAGTTAGAATATTAGGAGATGAGAGAATTTATTTTAAAAAACATGTCAAGCAAGAATATGAAGATATTTACACATGAGAAGTGAACTATAAAAGATAATTAAAATTTTAAAAAGTATGGCAACACTTTAAAGACACCATGAAAATCAAGAATATATATGATAACTATAAAAAAAATCTAACCTTTTTCTATTTTGATAGAGAGGTATATGAAAAACCACTCCATAAAACAACTAAGGAGAGAAGAGGAGAGGAAAGTGGTTGCACTTGCAAAGAATACACCTTGAAAAAGATAAATTAAAAATAGGAAACTATAAATTGGTCAACATCATGATGATAAGGGATATAAGGTGCAGAGAGAGAGAGTATAACTATTTTCATGCCCCCAAGAGAGAAGAATAAACAATAAAGTATGATTCTAAAAAAACTAGAGCATCCGATTTCATGCTCCCAACTTGAATAAAAGAGATATCATATGATAAGAGAGAAAGAATAGCACTATGTTCATGCCCCCAAGAGAGAATAATAAATAAGAAATTATAATTCTAGAAAAAATAGAACACCCAAGTTCATGCTCCTAACTTGGATAAAAGATATATCATGTGATAAGAGAGAGGAGAAATAGATATATAAGTAGAGAGGGAATGAGGGAGGGATGGAGATAGAGAGGGGGACAAAGGGAGAGATGGAGAGAGGTGGGGAGATAAGTATATAGAGATAAGGAGATAGATATATGGATGGAGAGAGGGAGTGACAGGTAGGTAGGAGAGAGGGAGAGAAGAGACAAAAAGGTGAAATAGAGAGTAGAGAAGAAAGAGGGATATAGAGAGGTAAGTATCTAAGGAGAGAGAGGAGATAGGGTGTGAGGGAGGGGTAGGTATAAGGACTTAATTAGAAAATTAAAAATATTAAAATGAGTAAATAAGAATCTCACAATATCACAAATATTTGAAATTAACCTATGTAAATGACTAAAAGCTCTAACATGAAGGTGCACCTTGACAAAGATAAATTATAAATAGGAAACTAGAAATTGTTCAATGGTGTTACACCCCATTGTGTGATTACCATTTACTATTACTTTGATGAGTTAAAATGTTTTAAATGCATGATTATGTTTTGTATATATTTTGATGGAAAATATGATGAATGAATATGTAATTTAATGTGAATGCTTTAAATTCTTTGAAGATAAAAATAATATATGATCTATATGAATGTCATGTTATCAGCTAACTTCTTTTGTGATGCACTAAATTGGATACATGAAAGAATCGAGCCATTTGGAAGAAAGGGGGAATAGCACCTAGGAAATGAGTTTGGTATGGTAACCCCTAATGTATCTACTTGAGCTATCACACACTAGCATCCTAGTTATTCAAGCTAAGTCAAGCCAGTTCGAGATTTGGTAAGTAAACCCTTGGTCATAGTTTTTGGGATAATTGGAATGTTTGTTTAATGGTCTTTAATTTCCTTTGGTTGTTTTTTTGGTTGAATTAAAGTGATTGAATCTTTTTATTGGGTATATGTTCTTCATGTATTTGATATATATGTTAATCGATACATATTTGCATTAAATGTATATATGTATATATGTGATAACTCATGTATGTGGTCATATATGCATATGTGCACACGTAGGTAGAAATACTTATGTATACACATATATAGTGACATAAACTCGAGAAATAGATTGGATACATGTATATATACACTTGGTATATATAATTATCAATAAATATATATATGTTATTATTATTAGATGTTAAATAATGATATATATGTATATATTAATATTTGTATATATGTATGTATTTGATAATACATACATACATACATACGTATATACACATTTGATATATATGTATATGATTGGAAACTGAATGGTTTTAATATATACATTAATACATATATATTATAATGATTAAGAAGTTTAATATATATATATAAATATATATGGTTATATATATTGAATAATATGAACAGATGCCAACACATATGTAATGCAAGTTAAGTGAATAGAGTAATGCTTATATAAAACGAACATCTTAAACATAACATATACTAAATACCACACATATATTCATTATTGTTGCAATGTAAAGTGTATTGTATAAGTGCATGGAATGCATTATGAAAGGAATTTAATAAGTTATATGATGCAAAAACTTTGCACCATGTAAAAGTAAAGAGATGCATTTAAATATCAAAAGTTGTTGTGTTTGGAAAGCCACGCACAAGTTGATAAAAGAATTAGACTTGGTCAAAGCCACACTAAGGAAGAAGGTAAAAAGAGTTTGTATTGTGTTTGACTAGAAACCATTAATTTAGGTTCCATAAGGAGAGTGTGGAAATTAACAAAGGCATGGTGAGAGGTAGTAAACCTATAGGTAACCATTGCCATATTTTGACTTAGTAAAATAACCATTGTTTGCAGTTCTTAGAGGTGTCTCAACTATGTTTGAGTAGCTGGTTTTGTTGGGACTGTATATGTTCTTGTATTATGTTTATTTTAGCAACCACATTTCACTCAATCTTTCTTAGTCAACCTATTTTGAAGAAGAGTTGGTTTATGATTTGTATTTTTAGTTTAGAGGTGGTAAAAGGAAGGGAAAAGGTGGTGATTGGAGAAGCTAAACTATAGCATTAAGCTTCTCAATGTTTAGTATAAGTAGAGGAAACATCTTAGTCTTTGGATTCATTCATTCTTTTATGAATTCATTTATTTCCATTTTGTTGTAGTTTTTCAATTCAAAGCATTGTTGAGTGCAAGTAGTGAGAAATAAGAGAGTTCTTGAGTATTTGTGAGTTATTTTTTGTGAGATTTGAGTGTGGGAAAGAGGCTGAAATGGAGTTAAGCTGGAAGTAGAAGGAGCAACAAGCAGAGTCTTGAGATTAAGTTTGAGGGAAAATTCTCATTTGGAAGCGAACTATCCTGGCATGCTAGTATTTATAATTTGTTATTCTCTTTTATTTTGAATGTCATGTGTTTGCAAATTCTTGAAGGACTAGTGATTTAGCTTTACATTAATTTTTCTTACATGTTGAAAGTAAAATCTTATTGATTAATTATATATATGTATTTATTATACAGTTAAAGCATGAAATTGTATTTAATGTATTATTAATATATCTAAGATTCCAAAGGTCAAATGTATGGTTGCATGAATTGAAATGGTTATTTAGAAGTACTATGATTGTGAATGTCAATTTGTGTTGTAATGTAAACTTGTATAGATAGTGGGGGACTTGTTCTAGGAATCAAGATGAACCAAGATTGGGAGTAACCTAGTTGGTCAATTAGATCAATTGAATGTACAATACCTTTTGGGTTGGAATCATGTTGTGGAATAAACTCATCAAGAGTTAGTATGGTCATGTAATTTACCAAATCAAGCAAAGGGGGTAGGTGAAAATATGACATCCACTTCATAGAAGTGAGACACCACTTCTTAGAAAGTGAGTTTGATGTAATTATCAAATCTTTGGCCAAAGTAGTGTAATTTTCCATTGAATACACTTGTCAGTTCACTGTGAGCCAAGTTTGCATAACTAGGTTAGGAATTTCATGCATGTAGGTGGGTATCCACTATATGGTAGCTCTAGTTATGTAGGACACAACACCATTCTCAAGAAGGATATTATTATGAGGGTTACCAGAGCAATCTCTTTGTTGAAGGTAGGGCCATCTTACTAGTTAGGTAGTTGTACAAGGGACTACAGTTAGTCCATGGTTGGAGGAAAATCACTTGGTGATACTCTCCCTCATGTAGTCGATAGCTAAAATTTGAGGATGTATACCCAAGAAGGGACATCTAGACCATTTGTACTTTATTTCATTGAGCTATTGAAAGCTATGTATGTAATCATGATCTTATATCTTTATGAAAAATGTATTTGGAAATGTAATCATTAATTGGGATTATGTAATGTTACTTTATTGAAATGCAAAGGAAAATTGAAATGGGTTTATTTCAAATAGGCATCATTGTTATTGAAATGGAAAAATTTTATTGCTATGAGTTGGTAAACTTAAATTGTTCACATGTGGGGTAAAAATTAGGTAAAATCCATAGGTAAAACATTGGGCTTGTTACAAATGGTAATGATGATAACTTGGGATATAAGATAGTGACTTGAGGTTGAGTCTGAGATAGGCTAATAATGTATAGTGTTGACATTAGTTCAATAGCTTAGGTTAGGTATGAGAGAGATAAAGAGATAGAGCATGAGGGAGAGACAGTTAGGTAGGAGAGAGAAAGAATCAAATAGTAAAGATGGTGGTAATTATAATAGTAATAAAGAAAATGTAATTATTAAGAGAAAAAACCATAAACAATGAGAAAAAATAGTAGCACTATGGTCATTCCCCCAAGAGAGAAGAATAAACAATAAATTGTAATTTTAGAAAAGCTAGAACACCCAAGTTCATGATCCCAAGGAGAAAATAGATATCATGTGATAAAAGAGAGGGGGGAATAGGAGAAATAGATCTAGAATTAGAGAGGGAAGGATGAAGGGAGATAGTTAGAGAGGGGGGAAAGGGAGAGAGATGGGAAGATAAGGAGACAAATATAGGGAGATATAGGGATGGAGAGAGGAAGTGGGAGCTAGAAAAAAGGGGAGAGAGAGAGAGAGGAGATAAGGAGGGAGGGAGAGAGAGGTAGGTAGGTGTGGAGCCAACTCTAATGCCTAATTAACTTGGTGCCATTGGGTATGCACATATCTTAGAGGACCTGAGGATCCCTAACTAAACAATTCATCATTCACAAGAGAGTTGTATTAAATCAACCAAGGATTTATAGAAATTTAGATAGTGCTAGCAAAGTATATGCATTCATAAATTATGGACATCCTACATCAACTGAGTATAGGTGAATAAACATATGCAAATACATTAAAATCTTGAAATTAAAATAAATTGCTAATTCACAAAATAGGGGAAAATAATACAAATAACTACCTTCTAATATGGGTACCTAATGCTTAAGATTGTAACTATTAACTGGTAAACTGTAGTGTTCTAACTTAACTAATCCTCTAGATTATGAAACAAAACATTAAGCTACATAATCTAATTGATGAATTATAACACATTCATTCATAATCATACAACTATTAATGAAATTCACAATGCATCATCTAATCTACTAACCTCAATTAAAATTGTTCAATAGTACCTTAAGTGGCCCTTGCTTGAGTTGTTGCTTCCACAATATTTTTTCAAACACTCACTTAGCAAATTATAGTATCAAATCAATTCTATTTTATTACATTCTAACATAAAACTATTATACAAAATCTAACAAGAAATATGTTGAATATATTTTTTCAATAACATATATTCTATTATTCTCATAATATTGTTGCTACTACTAGTGTTATTAGATCTCCTCCTTAACAAGGGATCCTACTATATAGATTTTGTGAGGGAGTCCCATTATTCATGAACTAAAAACAAACTAAGGAACATCTGTCAACTCTTCCTCAATAATAGGAAGAGGATTGAGTCTTCAAACAAAAAATAATAATTACTTGAAACAGGAGTAGAGAAATCAAACACTGATTCTATATCCAACAAACTTAACCATTTATAACAAAAACATGCTCATTTAACCAGTTCTGTCATAATTCAGTCCTGTTGAAAATAGACTTCTTTTCCTCCTAGTTGTCTTATTTCCAAGTAAGTTTAATATTAGGTGATCCAAAAATTGATCAATAAATGATCAACTTTGTCTTCATTTGAAAGTTTTGTGCCCTAGTTAGTTGACTTCTTCTTTGCAACAATATGCAGTCCTTATGCTATGGGTTGAGAAGCTCATTTTTGCGGGTTGACAGTTGTCTCTACTACAAATGTTAGTCTATTTCCTAAGGAATTCTCATCATCAACAATCATAAATTAAAAATAAAATCCTACCAAACTCCATATACATTCATGAATTCATACATGCACATATTAACATCACATGTTTCCATTTCTAAATGCTTAAAAATGGTTAAAAGTATATGAAAAACATAAAAGGTCCTAGAAATGTCTCAAATCTTAGCAAAAAGAAATGATAAAAAGTATGAAATAGTAATGAGAAATTGTCCAATTACAAATCCCATCATTCCCCTGATTAAATCTCTTTCTTTTCTTTAAGCAAGCTTTAAGGTTGAAGGTTATACTGCAATGTAGTCTCTTTGTAGTCCACAATGTTGGTCACTCCTTTACCATGCTTCAAATAGAAACCATGTTGATCTAAGATCTTCACCAATCTTTTGTTCTCTATTGTTGCACCTTCCTCTCAATTCCTTCCTATCTAGTGTGGTATATGGAACAGGAGGAGAATAGAATGAAAGGTGAGAGGGAGCCAAGAAATTCCCTTTCTTAAGGCAATTGCAATGTGTTTATGTGATCTTCCAATTGCTACCACAAAATTATAAATAGAATGAGGTTCCTTCTTCTTAAGTTCTAGGATGAGTTCTCTCCATTTTCTTTGGGTAAATTCAAGTGCCTCTCTGATCATGCTTGTTGCTAGTCCCTTTAGTCTTTTATAGTCCCTTTTTTTGCATTCTAGTATTTATGTTGCAACTCCCCTCTTCTCTATGAGGTCTAACCATTGGTCTACTACTACATTTGGATTTTCTAATTCTTCTCTTAACCAAGTAGAGGGAGTTATTTCTCTCTCTCATGATATTCTTGCATTAGCTAACCCCTCTTATTTTCATCCCTAATGTAGGAAGCTAAATCCCTAATCTGAATCTCTCCCACAAATATGAGTGGGTTCCATGCAATGTTAGATGAAATAATCAAGTTGTGTAAATAAAATTCACACAACTGATCTTGCATCTCTGGTGTAGACTATTGGAAAAAATTTAAAAATAGTATTGTGAATTCATAGCAATAGCAAGATCACTAGTTATTTGACTAAGTTGAAAACATTAAAAAATTTCTTGCAAGAAAAAAGTGTATACCCTAGTAGGAGGTCTACACCTCATCAAATGAACTATCTTATATGCTAATTCATCAATTTTACCTTCAATTTATTTATCTTTTCCTCTTGCTCTCAATTGATGTGACATGTGTGGATAGTAATTATATTTTCTATTTTTTCCAATCCTTTTGTTTATGAGAAAACTCCTTTATTTTCCACAGCTCAATGCCAAGAGTCACAATAGTGGGAATAGTGGGTGTTCCTATATATCCAATTGATCTCTCAGGGTTTTGATCCTTTTCACTCCTTCCAACTATGGTAAGCTTTTCCAACACTTCTAACCTTGATCCCTGCTTAATTTTCTAGAGTTTTTCTTCCAATTTTTTAATCTTTACATCCCTTTCATTGTCCCTGTATTAGTGTGATTTCAGTTGCCCTTCTAAAAATATTATCCTTTGCAAGGTCTCTTGGAATGCCTTGCTTGCATTTCTCCCTTCTAACATAAATGATTCTTCTTTCTCCAAAAACTTATCTTCTCCTACCTCCTCTAAATGCACAAACCCTTTTGAAATAGGGCTTCCTGAAGGTTTTCTCTTCTTTTTAGCCATAAAAAGTGTCTTCAAAATCTAAGTCAGAAGTAATGCTCATATACAGAGGCTGTACAATTGGTATTCTAGTGTCACTATCAGGAATATTTTCCTCAAAATATGTATCAATCTCAATCATAACAACATCTTCTTATGCCTTCCCAACCTTCCATTTCATAAGCCATTTCCTTCTTAGGTAATGTGATCACCTTCTTGATTGTGTAGGATTTTTTTGTTTCTTCACAAATTCAGAAGTAGAAGCCATACTTTTTCTTTTCTTTGGCTTAGGAGGGCTTTTAGTAGAAGCTAGAGTTTTTGTATCCTCTTCAGCTATGGGTTGCTCATCAGAAGCTATAGGTTGAATTTCTTCCAGCCCTTTCTCGTCAGGTTCCTCTATGTTGCGGGTAGGTGTTGCAACATATAACAACAAATTTACCAACCTCTGAGGGTAGAGGTGGCTAAGGAGCTTGAAATGCACAATATACAATAATGACTTCCTTCCATCACAAGTCAGGTATCTAACAATATATGCACCAACTAAGGCCCAGATCCAAGGTAAAGAAAGATGTTTCATACCTTGTGATGAAGAATCTAAATTCTCTCTTGGTAATGAAAATTCATTTCTAGTGGCAATTGCATCCACTCTAACTGGGAATTCTTCTCCTATTCTTAGTAGACATGATACCTCTACTATGGTTACCTCTAATGCATAAATCATTAGTCCGCTCACAATAGCCTTATTATTTTGTAAATTAATAGAAAAATTTTGGGTCATGAGCTCGTTATATTTTGTAAGTATAAGAAAATAATATGGCTAACGTTCCTGCTAGAAAATGGGAAAACATCACTTATCTTCTAGCAGCAAATTATGAGTTGCAAGCTATCTTACAATATCACCTCCCATTATAATTTAACCAATTTTATTTTTTCTTTGTTCCTGAATTATCAACCAATTATGTTGCTTTCTCTACTATGCTCTATGTTTTCTTGATCAACCAATTCAACTTTGGATACTTTTTCTCTACTTTGAACTATCATTTTCTTGGTAATAGGCATAAATTTGAAACAAATAAAAATAATAACCTTTTGGATACTCTTCCCCCTAACTAAGGATGCTATTTGTCCTCAAATAGCAGGTACGAAAAGGGCGTGGGTAATAAATTTTAATCATTGGAATTATGAAACATGAAGTTTAAATGCATGTATGAATAATAAATGTATACAAAATTAGCAAGCTTAAATTTCAAATATGATAGTTAATGCAAGAAATACATGTTTGCATGTTGTAAAGTGAAGGTTGGTGTGTGTGAAGTTTAGTGAATGCCTCCATGCAACATGGGAAAATATTTTGAAATGATATGAGTTGATGGTGAAGTACTATGGGTGCTTGTGATTTGAAAAGTAATTTTGTATGAGAATAGCACATGGCAAAGAAGTGGGAGTGGTGAGAAAAATGATTCTAAAAGTACGTGTGTTGAAAGTGAATAGTGGAATTTATTGCATGGTACAGGCGAAATGAAAAGTGGATGTGATTTCCACGTGTTATGGGATGAATAAGCTACAATAGATGAAAGTAAATGATGGTTGCTATGGGCATGGATGAATTGATGACAGTGCAAGTGCAGCTACATGCATCTAAAAAAACAAGTCCCTTCTGAATGATATGCCTTGGGGCGTGATGTTATAGGTCCTGTGAACACTATTGTAGGTCCAAAAAAATGAAGGTTGTTGTGTGTCACATTGTGTATGTGTGTGCATGTGATAAGTGTTGTAGAATTATACCTTGAAAATAGCAGTAGACAAGTTGGGTGGCTTGTCTACTAATACTTCATTTGATGTCATGCTTTTTTTTGTTGATTGTTCATGTAATTCAGGTTCAAATTGATTTTGAAGAGTTTAGAGGAAATCATCCTTCTATAGTGGCCTTTTGAAAAGTTTCAATTAATGATCATTGACTAAGAGTGAAAACCTTACCACATCAATAGTTGTCAGCTAAACTACTCCATTTGGAAAAACATTCTAAATTTCATATGGATCGAGCCATCTTATTTGTAGTTTTTCTTTATGATCTTTGTATGTGGAATTAGAGACTGGTCGCCTATGTTGAACTATTTTTTCTTGATAAACTAATCATGTCACTGCATCCTCTATTTTTGTACAATCTTAGTGTAGTGAATTGCTTCCATGCATATATCATCTAAAGCATTGAGATTGTACTGTAACCTCTGCTTTTGTATTCTTGATATATCCTATAGACACATAAAAATGACATAGGCCTGCAAGCTCTATTTTTACCACTTTTGTCCTAGCATAATTATGACATCTTAATTATGTCCTTGGTCCACATTCGACTATTGATTAAATAATTCATAATTATTTAATTAATTCATGTCCTTTTATCCTTCATGATTATTAAATAAATAAATTTTATTTATTTATTAGATATGTCATTAATTGTCTAAGTCTTCCCCTAATTAAATAAATTTCTTAATTTATTTAATTACCTTTGTTCATTTATTCTTCTTGATTATTAAATAAATGAATTTCATTTATTTATTTAATGTCACTAATTCCCATAATTAAATGAATTTATTAATTTATTTAATAATTATTAATTATATCCTCTAAATTAAATAATTATCTTTAATTATTTAATTGCCAAAATTAACATTTCCCTCATTTTAAAGAAATGAAATTATTTAAAATGATCTCACATTTTTTACTGTTAGTTCATTTTAGTAAATAATCTAAAAATCGATTATTTATTATCACATAAAATCCATATTTTGAATTAATTTAATTCAAAATGGTAGTATTCTTCCAAAATTTAAGTAATCAAGTAGATTCTTGATTTTCCAAATCTGCTTTTCAGTTCAACTCTTATCTTCTTGTTTTTTTTAATCTCATAAATCAAGCAGTCTTTATCTTCTTGATTTTTGAAAATCTTTATCTTTTTGATTAATTATCTTATTTATTCTCCACCGCCGATTTGATCTTCTCAGATGACATCTCGACCACTCATTTAATGATTTTACCCTAACCCTGGTTAGGGATTGTCACATTAAATCCCATCCTCTGATTTTAGGCTTTTGTCAAAATTCAATCTTGTCTATCCATTCAAAATTGTATTTTCTATAAAATGCCAATTTTTCTCACATTTTTTAACTTACACATGAACTTTGTTACTCTGACGTATTGATGCTTAGAGTTTATTTGGCACTTTAGTTATTTTGTCATAGGCATAGACACTTAGATTTCATTTAGTTGCTTCAAATCCTTCAAAGCTTGTGTAGGACATTGTCATAGTCGAAGATTGCTCACACATTGAATTTGAGGGCAACACAACCATCAACAAGTTAGAAGGTGCTATGAAGGTAAATCATGGAAGCTTTGATGACAAGTATAATCATTTTATTTGTGTTTAGTTTTCATTATGCTTGATAGTTTTCTTTGGGTTTAATATTTATGATCTAATAATCTAACCTTAGAAAAAATAACCCTTAGATACATTGGTGAACCCGACTATTCTTTTTCTGTTTTGTACGGTTTTTTTGTGTCTTCTGTGTTTTTTGCAGGAATAGGTACAAAACGACACATTTGAGTTTTCCCGAGCCACATTTGATGCATCGTGATGCATTTGATAACCTAAACATCATAATCACTCTGAGGTGACGCATTAGCAGTACGAAAAGTCTCATTCAACAGAAACGTGATGCATCTTCCTATTAGAAAGTGACGCATTTGCTCTGCTAAGATGTATCTTCCTAGTGAATTTTTCTTCCCTTTGGCTTTCTAGTTTATGTCCTTTTCTGTTTTCTATTTTTTTGTTCTGATCTTTTATGTTGGGCATTCTGGTTTTCTTTTATAGTATAGGTTTTCTTTGTGTTATTACTTTTGATTTGCATCATGTGGCGTTAGCATTTTCGTGGTTCAAAGGCATTTGATGAAACTACTGACATGTGATTTTGCAGCTACGTTTGTCAAAGATTTATCATTTAAATCATTTGTTTGTGATTTTTAGTTTAGGAATATTTCCATTGGTGCACTAAAATGAACTTTTTTTGCAAGTGTTTGATTTTGTTTGAACAAATGGTAGGTGATTATGCTCTCACCTTGTCAAAACTTGGTGATCAGAAAACCAAACCCATTTTATTTGTTATAAAACCCTAATGCAATAACCAGAGTATCCTCTCCCCTTGCGCAATAATGTGATCCTGGGTGTAAGAGAAACGATTATTGCCTCTATAAATTGGGCCTACCTGGGGATTTCATCACCCCAACATGACTCAAATTGGCAATGGAGCTAAAGCTAAGCTACCCCTGACTGGTATATAAAGGTGAATTTTAAGGGAAAACCTAAGATTACGAGTGTGGATGTGTCATACGGATAGAGTTGTACTCCCATAAAACCTGTTGAGCTTAACCTCTTTAGGATGGAGTGCCACCTAATTGGTGATTAATCTCTTGCCCCATGTATGGCCACTCGAACGGGGGTCCTGAATTAAAAAATCTTGTGTAGTAAGCCCAAAACCTTCTATTTGCTAGTACAACACCGGTCGGTGTGAAGCCTTCCATATCTTCACAATCTTTAGTAGAGGTGATCAATCTGCCATGGGAGTTTCATGGGGGTTGGAAGCTTAGTTGGCCTGAGAAGATAGTGCACTGTAAGGGGGAGCCCATGCAGCCAAACTTTTGTATTCATACGCTACTGATATGCGGCTGGGGAAACCCATGTGGAGTCTAGTGAATACTATCATGGCCTAACCTAGGATCGTACTTGTTCTCTTGTGTGTTTGTTTACTTTTCAAAATATTGTGCTTTCCAAGTGTTTGTTGGTTACTCAAACAAAACAAACAGCACTCCAACATCTCAAAACAGACAGTCAAACTTTCAACAATTCGGGTTTTTAACCACAACATTAGAAAATTGACTTTTTAACATCCTAAGACGCATCTGTCAAATCACATTTGCTCTGTCGCACCGCATTTGCTAAACTTTGCAACACATCTGCTCTGACAAGCTGCATTTGCTGCTCCAAACATTGCATCTTCCTATCTTAAACCGCATTCGCCTTTTGTAAAGCCACATTCGACATACTAAACCACATTTGACTTTTTTAAAGCCACATTTGCAAAACTGAACCGCATTTGCCATCCCCAGAGCCACATTTGATAGATGCAATGCATATGCTTCCTGTAACAACGCATTTTCCTCTCAACAAAGAAAACCCTGTTTCAAACCACAATCTGAGTTCAGACATCTTAGCCTACTGTTAAACATCTTTTTCAAAACTCTTTGTCAGAAACCAGAATCAAAATTGCTCAAAACTTCCATCATTTTTATTCATTAGCTTTCACTTTAACCATAGGTTAAAAATTTCTATATTTTAGTTGCATTCCTTAGGCATCATAATCGTCATTTTTTCCTTAGGTTTCATCATGGAAAACTTTGGATTAGGCCAAATCTCCTCACTTTGCAAAAACCATTGTTTTCAAAATTAGGGTATCTTGGGATATAGTCATTATTCCTCTTTTCGGTCATTGTCATTTTTGTGAGAACCTCCAACTCAACAGTCTAGTTAGGCATGCTCACTCGTCATTTTTACCTTGTCATTTAGTCCCTTTACCAAGTCCTTTTGATAACCTAAATTGAGACATGTGTCAAGCTTAGAGTGGTTAGACAAACCTTTCTCCAAACATTTTCCAAACTTAGTCATCATTTCTTAACTTAGACTTTGCATTATCCACCCCTAGTCCTCATTTTGAACCTAGACTTTGCATTAATCGCCTTAGTCCTTTGTCAACATTACCATCTTAGTCCTCATTCGACACTTTGGCTTTGACAACCTTGTCATTTTGCATCAATCGTTTCCTTAGTCATCACCTTGCATTGCCACCCCTCATTATCAAAAATTAAAAAATACAAAAAAAACACAGGCTAGTATCATCCTTGCATTTCGTCATCATTTTCATTACCTCATTTGAGCAATTCCCTTTTATGGTGGAAACTAGACTCCAAAGAAAGAAAAGATAAATGGAAAACTTTGGACAAGATTCTAATTCAAATGTCACCAATCCCACTTATGACCCAAATTGAACTTTTGACGACCCATTTAGCAACATGAATACTCAACCTCTCACGACCATACCATCCTCATCAAACAGCCTCTTTGAACCATTCTTGCATAAGGATGAATATGGAAAAATACATGAGGAAAACTTAGAGGTAGCAGCACAAGATCTAGAGGCGGCCTACTTTGTAGAACAAATGGTCTTATATGACAGAGACAGATATTTGGCCATACTTTTAAGTCAAGGAGCTAAGTTACCTCATGGATTCGACATTAACATGTTGAGATCAACATCTCCTGACCCTAATGTCCACAACACGCATAACATGTCCAATAGTGGTCAACATCCAAACACCACGAGCAATACCTTTTTTGACACTACCTCTCAAAATGTCACAACGACCATGAGTGCTACCTCCAACATTCCAAACAACTTCAATTCAATAAACACTACATCCATTGGAGGATCAAAATCCATCACAGTGCCCACAATATCCACAACATCGTCACAATCAGCTGGAACCACCTTTGGCTCCTCAGCAATGTGGGAAAGTTATTCCAATCCTCTCTTTACCACTATGGTAAATTCCATGGGATCATCATCAAGCCATACAAATCCTCCATTGACAACTACATCTAGTACCATGAGTACATCTTCGTCATATCCTCTCATTGTTATCTCACAAAATCCTTTGGGTGGAGGTAAATGACATCTTTATTCAAGGAAAACAACAAAATGTTAACATGTCAACACAGTCCAATGCCATCACCTCCCAAGGACAAAATACGACCATTCCCCTTGTACAAACCCAACAATTTCGACAAGGCAGTCAAAACACACAACCTATGGCATCATTCGCACATCAAAATATTCAAGTTCACCATATTCCCCAAATATCGACCCAAATGGTTTGGGGACACATCCCAACATACTCATCCCATATTCATACCCACTAACATTCCCCCAATCCAAACTTTCAATACCAACAACACGCAAACCAAAACACATCACATATGTCACAACAACTCATCCCTCAACAATACACCAACATCCACACACAAAAAATGGGGACCTATGGCTTACCAATCAATCCTATGTATAGGATCACAAATGACCCTATAATCGATGCCTTACAAGCAAAACTGGTGGGTCTAGAGAAGACCATAGAAAACATACAAATATCTGGCAAAAAATCAGAAGTGTCATATGATCTATCTGTATATCCCTTTGACATGAACATATACATGCCACCATTTCCTTTGGGATATGTGTCACCTAATTTTACCAAATACAGAGGAAAGACAAACCCCGTCGAACATGTCTGGGAATTTGCAACCAACTGTATGGATGTCACCTATGAACAAACATACTTGATGAGACTTTTTTCTAAAAGTCTTGCAAGTCCTGCCCTTGAATGGTTCTCCACTCAAAAGGATATCCAAACATGGGATGAGCTTAAACACAAATTCATAAGAAATTATGCGTACAACATTGACATGGACACCTCTATTACTAGCTTATGCAATCTTACGCAAGAGGATGCTGGTGAAACATTCATCCCATTCTTTCAAAAATGGAGAAGTCTAGCTAGTCGTTGCCACATTGACATACCCAAAAAGGAAAAGGTGGACATGTTCGTTCAAACACTTCTAGGACCCTTAAAATATGCATTACAAGTACATTGTTGCACAACCTTCACGGACCTAGTCAAAAAAGGGGTCCAGATTGAGAAAGCCCTTATCACAAAGAGAGAGCTAAGATACAATCCTAAAAACACAAATGCAAATCCTCCCATTGACAAAAATAAGTACTGGGTCAAAAATAAACATGTTACCAACGAAGGTGTTGTGTACGCCAAGGCTGCAAACACTATGGGTCCTGTACTAGCTCTAAAAGGGGTTCAACCACAAAAAAAATCAACAACGATATCAACACCCCCTACCAATGTCCCCCCAAACAACCAAAGAAGCCAAAATAATCAAGGACAATACTGTCAGATGAGACAATTCCCCAAGAGTCACACATACACTCCCTTGGGTGAGCCCATTGAGAAGTCCTCAAGAAATTCCTTCAGAATGGTGTCATCACACTTCAAGAACCAAAACCATATGACCCAGGACAATTCAAACCAGCATGGTGGGACGATAATTCATTTTGTGATTATCATCGGGCAAAAGGACATAAAACTTCTTCCTGTCAACAATTGAAAAATCTAGTACAAGACCTTATCAAGAATTGCATCATTGAGGTAGGTGGACCACAATTTGCATCTAATTTAGATCATACCATTCATAAGAACCCACTGCAAGACCATTGTTCTAATAATGCTTCCACGTCAGGTCCAAAGATAAACAATAATCAAGCCAATTTTTCCCACACCAAGTATGACTATTCTAGTGGAACCACTATAAACAATATCCGAACTGATAATGAATATGTTAATACCATCACAGTTAAGAGAGAACCCCAATGCAATTCCACTACTCGAAGTGGCAAGGTCACCATAGCTGGTCCACCTCCTGCTAGGCAACCTAAAATCACCATACCAGGTCCATCTCCTAAACAATCACAACTCGTCTCATCCACAAAGCAATGGCAACCTAAGAGTCAGTTTAACCTTATCGATCAATTAGGAAAAACCCCTACGCAAATTTCCATACTTGAGTTGCTTTGTATTTCTCCCTCGCATAAGGCCATCTTGGATAAAACGCTGCAAGAGTTGTCAGTCCCTAAGGATATTGATGTCAACCAATTTGAGACCATGGTAGGATACCTCACTACACCTCACCATGTCACCTTTTCTGATCAAGACTACTCATCACCTAAGACTAACCATAATGATGCATTACACATTGAAACTTTCATCCATAAGCACAAGGTCAGAAGAGTTTTAGTAGATGGCGGAGTAGGATTGAACATATGCTCCTTGAAACTGTTTAAGGCTCTAGGATTTTCTGATGCATGTGTGGACCCTATAAAGATTATAGTAATAAAAGCATATGATGACGAAGAACGCTCTTCACAAGGCGTTATTTCCCTTCCTATCAGAGTGGGACCAGTCATTGTGGATACAACTTGCCAGGTCCTGGATCTAGAATTACCTTACAACATCTTGCTCGATCGTCCATGGATTCATGCCTTAAAAGACATTCTATCCACATATCACCAATGCTTAAAATTTCCATTTGACGGCACAGAAATCACTATATATGGAGACCCCAACCCTTTTCGATATTGTACCAACCTAAGGGGTATTTTTGCAAACTAAGTGCCTATCAACCGAGAAGCTTTTGGCCCCTCTTCTTCTAAATAAATTGAACCATCCACACTTGCATCACCTTCCATGTCCACTCTGTCCACATCTTCTAGTACACCGCCATCTTCCACACTTCCTAAGGCTGAGACCACTGTCAAGATCTAGGACCTCGGCTGTGGAGAATTCAAACTGCATACAACATATTTCATCACAACAATACCCAAGTCTCCAAAGGTCTATGGTCGACCATGTTTTATAATGGAACCTAAAGAAATTTTCAAAGTTCCACCAAAAATGGTTTTCATAAAATGGGGAGACATGAGTAATGAGGACCTAGCTGATATTATAAGATGGCCCTATAAAGATATGGCAAGGGATATGACATGATGAAGGCTAAAGGCTACGATGGAACTAGTGGCCTAGGCAAAAAAAAAGTTGTACGAAGAGATCCCATAGAATCTTTCAAAATACCAAAGTATCTTGGATTAGGGTATGGATTGCCCAACAATGACAACTGACGTACCACTAGGATTTTGAGTGAGCATGTGCATGCTTCGGAAAGTGTTGATACCACTAAGGAAACCTTCACCGAAACTGACTCCCAAGAGTGGGAATTTGAATCTCAAAATCCTTAAGTGATTGTTGCCTCAAAGATTTTTTTTTCGAAACAGAGGAGCTTACCTCTGAACAAAAATTTTGGTAAACATTTAAAATTGATTGAGCACCAAATAGTCATAGTTCCATTTCCCTTCCCCATGACATACAAGACCCACCACCTGAATCTAGTAACCAACAGTCGAATCCATCTGAATTGCCAGATAACGTGGACAACCATGACCCTGAGCCCTTCACCCCTTACTTTGACAACGAATATGAAACAAGTGAAGGGGAATATTGGATAGATTCCAATGTGGAATTGGATGATGATAATTTCATCTACAATATCTTTGAATCCATCTGCATGCTTTCTGCATCCTCCCCTCAATTCACCAATGCTGATGATGGCATTTCCTTAGTCTATCCACAATTAATTGATTGGGACCAACAAGGCCCACCAATCTTGGACACCTTTCAGAATGATGAGGCCATTGTAGAGTTTATGGGATTACTTGAGGGTGTACCCAGTGGTGATCATAAGGCAGGATTCACTATTGATCTAGATTGTGTGGCTTACTTTGGTGAGACTGCTCCATCCTCCAGTTGCAAAATTAAAAATAAGAATAAAACAAAAAATGAAACGTCTTTAGGTGAAAACGAAAAGGCACCTTCTGATGACAAAAAAGTAAAAACAAAGGACGTATCTGCAGGTGAAAACCTCTCTGAAGCACCCAAAGATGGAGGACTAGAATTTCTTCCCATAACTCAAGAGAAATCAGCTATGCTTATAGAAGACACCATAGAAGACATCATATCAACTATAGAAGATCCCAAAATGGTCCTCTTCACTGCATCCTTGACTAAAGAAGAGAGACCAGAATTTCACAAATTCTTTGCAAAACGTAAAGTCAACTTCGCATGGTCCTATGCTGACATGTCGAGATTAGACCTAGAACTAGTTTTGCACCATCTACCGCTATTTCCTAATGCCAAACCAGTTAAACAGAAGTTACGCCAAATGCATCCTTAGGTCGCTCTATTGGTCAAGGCTGAGTTGAAGAAACTTCTAGATGCTGGATTCATACGGTCTATTGATTATTTTGAAAGGATATCTAACCTTGTGCCAGTAACAAAGCCAAATGGAATGATCCAAGTCTGCACAAATTTTAGAGACTTAAACAAGGCATGCCCAAAAGATGACTTTCCTTTGTCAAATATTGATATCATAGTTGACCTCATAGCAGGATACAAGATGTCCCTCATGGATAGTTTCTCCGGCAACAATCAGATTCGTATTACCCCAAAATACCAACATAAAATAGCATTCACTTTCCCTTGGGGTACATACTGCTAGAATGTCATGTTGTTTGGTCTTAAGAATGCAGATGCAACATATCAAAGAGCAATGACCACAATATTTCATGATATGATGCATAAAATAATGGAAGATTTTGTGGATGACCTTTTGGCTAAGTCACTGACAAGAAAAGATCATTTGAAGGTGTTAGACATAATTTTCAAGAGGTTAGATGAATACAAGGTCAGACTGAATCCTAAGAAATGTGTCTTTGGTGTCACATCTGGAAAACTTTTGGGATACATAGTGTCTCAAAGAGGCATTGAGGTTGATCCAGCAAAAGTAAAAGCCATCATAGACATGCCTCCGCCCAGAGGAATCAGTGAACTTAGAACCCTACAAGGTAGGCTATAGTCTATTCGGTGCTTCATAGCCCAATTGGCTGATAAATGCCAACCATTCCAATATCTTATGCGCAAAGGTATCCCCTTTGTGTGGACAGATAAATGCCAAGAATCCTTTCAGCAAATAAAAGACTACCTATTTTTTCCACCAATCCTTATGGCTCCCATTCAAGGAAATGCTTTGATATTATACTTCTCTGCCACTACTTTAGCACTAAGGGCATTACTAGCATAGAATGACCAAGAAGAAAAAGAAAGAGCTATATATTACATCAGTCAGACATTGGTCAGGTATGAACTAAACTACGCATCAATTGAATAGGCTTGTCTAGCAGTGGTCTTTGCAGCATAGAATCTAAGACATTATATGTTAAGCCATTAGACACAACTAGTAGCAAATATTGACCCCCTCAAATATTTGTTAAGTCGGGTAGCATTAACAAGACGTCTGGAAAAATGGGTCACGATTCTAAGCGAATATGATATTCAATATGTAGAAAGAAAGGCAATAAAAGGAAAAGTCATAGTAGACTAGTTGGTGGACGCACCTTTACAAAGTGATCACCCATTAGTGGCAGATTTTCTAGATGAGTCGATATTCCATACAGAACCTAAGTCACCTTGGAAACTCTACTTTGACAGATCGCACACTAATCATGGCTCGAGGGCAGGGATCATGTTCATCACCCCTCAAGGAGACTCCATTCCTAAGTCTTTCCGCATAGCTTTCCCATGCACAAATAATGTGGCAGAATACGAGGCATTGGTTACAGGACATAGAGTCGCAATAAAATGGAAAATCAGAACACTGCATGTCTATGGGGATTCTCAGCTGGTCATCAACGAGGTTAATGATGACTACAACACAAAGGATGAGAAACTCATGCCCTACAAATGAATGGTTACCAGTTTTCAAACATACTTTCATATGGCAACTTTTGAACAAGTTCCAAGAGCACAGAACAAAGTGGGAGATGCCATGGCTACAATAGGCTCTCTCCTCAAAATTCCAAGCAATATTCCTTAGCTAGAATTCCTAATAGAACAATTGTTGGTCCCTGCCTATAACATTCTGGAGTCAGAGATGGTCTGCGAACTTGTTGGTCTTGACTCTCCCTGGTACCAAGATATTTATGACTACCTTAAATCCCAAACCCTTCCACCTAATTTTTCCAATAACCAGAGGAATTATTTTATCCAAAAAGCTGTAAGATATGCCATCGCTAGTGACACCCTTTATAGCCGTAGCTTTGATGACACCCTCCTTAAATGTCTCGACAATAATGAAGCACGTACAACCTTACATGAAGTACATGAGGGTATATGCGGGTCTCATTCAAGTAGTCCTACTCTGGCCAAGAAGATAATGAGACTTGGGTACTACTGGCCGACCATTGAAAAAGATGCACTAGAATATGTCAGGACTTATTTCCAATGCCAAATTCACAGTGATTTGATCCACGCTCCAACACAGGAACTTCGGCCGATCACTTCTCCTTGGCCCTTCGCACAATGGGGACTCGACCTCGTGGGTAAGATCCATCCTACCTCATCAAATGGCCACAAATTCATCACTTCCACTGATATTTTATGAAGTGGATCAAAGCCATCCCTCTGACATACATAACCAACAAACAAATATCCATATTCATTCTTAACTACATCATTTTCTGATATCGCCTTCTCCAATCCATCATCACTGACAACGGATGTCTATTTAAAAACCAAGACATTCATGAGTTATGTGAGAAATTTCATATCCAACATCATTTTTCCTCTCCGTATTACCCACAAGGAAATAGTCAAGCTGAGGCATCAAATAAAACCATTATTAAAATCTTGAAAAAGACTGTCAACGACGCTGGCCGTGACTGGCATATTCAACTCAACCCTGCTCTGTGGGCTTACCACACTAGCATTTGTACACCCATAGGAGCCACTCCATTTTCCCTGGTCTTTGGAGCTGAGGCCATCTTTCCCATCAAGGTTGAAATTCCTTCCTTACGAGTCTCCCTGAAGGGTTTAACTGATGATGAGGAGTATAGACAGTCGCGCCTGCAGGAGTTGGAGATGTTAGAAGAAAGAAGAAAAAATTCCCTGAACCATCTACAAGTGTATCAGAACCTTCTTTTTCGCAATTACAATAAGAAAGTCATGGTCAGGAAGTTTGACATTGGCGACTTAGTCCTCATGCAAAACCCTAAGAACCAGGCTAACGGAGAAAAGTTGGGCAAGTTTGAACCAAACTGGTTGGGTCCTTACGTCATTGTATCTACTTTTGGTTCTAGAGCGTATCAGTTGGCTACTCTGGATGGTGAATAATTGACAGATCCTATCAATAGTCTACATCTTCAGAAGTTCTATGCATAAACATCAGAAAGTTGAGCCGAAAACTTTAAGAATACAAAAAAATTGAAAAATGGTAAAAAATTGTTGTTTTGATGAAAACCTGGCAAACAAGCATCTTGACGGCACCAAAAAAATAAGAAAAATGACAAAAATAGTAAAGAAAAACAATTCATCCAACAATGAAAACCTGGAAAATAGGCGCTTTGGATAAGTACCATGGTGAAAACCTGGCAAACAGGCACCATGTGTAATCAATCATTGCTCTACCATCTACAGTTACTTTGTCTACCTTGTCCTAGGATGAAATACATTTTTCATCACTGCCATGACATCATACCCTTCCTTTCATGGTTTACAAAAGGTCGACATCAAGTCCTGAATACTGTCCATCCCACACCCCAAGCACATCCCTTTCATGTCCTTTAAAATGGGCTAAGTCTTGGACCTAACTAGGGGAAAAAAATTTATCATGTGATTGCAGTGGATATCACGCATGGTCTCAGCAATTGCAAAAGGTCTTGAAAAAATACCAAAAACATCACAAAAATTCCTGAAAAAAGACCAACAACATCGCAAAAAGTCCTAAAAAAAGACCAAAAAGATCACAAAAAGTCCTAAAAAAAGACCAAAAACATTGCAAAAATTCCTAAAAAAAGACCAAAAACATCACAAAAAGTCCTAAAAAAAGACCAAAAACATCACAAAATGTCCTGAAGAAAGACCAAAAACATCACAAAAAGTCCTAAAAAAAGACCAAAAACATCACAAAACGTCCTGAAGAAAGACCTAAAAATTGAAAAATGTCCTAAAGAAAGACCTACAAATTGAAAAACGTCCTGAAGAAAACCACAACAAATGTTAAACTGCTCAAAGAATGCAAAACAAGGTCACATTTTTGCATGTCCATCACATTAGTCAAGTCTTTGTCATTTGTCTAAACTATGTTTTATTTTCACATTTGCTACATAGGCAAGACTCATATTTGAGTCCTTGATACATTAGGTCAGTCCTTTTAGGTTTGTCAAAATAAAATCATGGTGCAATCTTTGGTCATCAAGACAAAGTCATTGGTCATGTCGAACTACGAGGTCTCTGAGTGTATGATGTAGGAAAGGCCATATGTCAATGAGCCCTCGAGGCCACACTAGGTCAGTCTGTTAGAGTTCATGGCATTACATTGGCACACACAACAAAAGTCTTCAAGTCAAGACAAATCATTTTACAAACGAGAAAACTCTTAAAACAAAGTATGGAAATTATTTATTCAAACATGACAATCACATCAGCATGTCAAAAAAAAATTGACATATGGTCAACACAAGTCAAACTCAATCAAAACAAGTCAAATGATCATAACCTGTCAAACTGTCAACTCTTGGTTAGCTTTCAGATGTGTCCTTTTGAAAGATAAAATTTGTCATTCATGCCTTAGGATGTGTCCTTCCTAGGCATCATCACTGTCATTCGACATTTGAGGGATCCTCTTGACATCTAAGGATCACTCCTCTCGACATCAGTATTCTTCAGATGTGTCCTTTTGAAGAACAAACTCTATCATTTACGCCTTAGGATGTGTCCTTCCTAGGCATCATCATCATCCCTGTCATCTGGAATTTTGAGGGATCCTTTCAACATTTAAGGGACCAAACCTCTCGACATCAACATTATTTAGGATGTGTCCTTCCTAAAATTGGCAATCTTTGACATTCTTCATCTTGGCATCATCAAAACTTTGACACCCCGGCATCTCATCGTCATCAAACCTGACATCTTGACATTAAAACAATGGGTATCCAGACACACTTGGAAAACACTTGGCACTTTTCTTTTGGATTTTTATCATGTTACTAGTTTTTCAACGAGATCCCAACAATAGGATTTAGAGAAAAAGCGGCGTATCATGACGTTTTTCTTGACTTTTTGACATGCATGATTACTAGTTTCTCAGCGAGGTCCTGATTTTTGGATTTAGAAAAACAACGACGTATCATGATAAGGGTTTTATTTTGTATTTTGGAAATCATGTTGCTAGTTTCTCAAGGATGTCCTGGAAACAGGATTTAGAGAAGCAACGATGTTTCATGAATTGTCTTTCTTATCTTCTCTGCTTATGGTTGGTTATGACAAAAAGACTAGGGCAATCACACTCTTAGTATGAGTCATGATCATCCTTGTCTATGATTGTTAGTCTCATGTGATGGTATGACCTTGCACACCTTGATCTATGTCATATCATGGTGTTTGTTGACCATTACAACAGTCTGCCCAATGATGATTAAAAGCAATAAATATTAAAGTCCTATGGTAAAGTTTTGAAGGATTTGGTCTAGGAACTAACATGCATCTCCTTCAATCTGGTCATCTTCTCTCATCCATCTCACGATGATATCCTATGACATAAAAAAACATAATTGCATACATGATCATATAAACATTGCATTAGGTCCATACACACATCATCCATAGCATTAAATCATATACATTTCATTGCATATTGCATTAACATGGCATCCATTCAAATAAATACATTATGCATAACATTATCATTATCATCACAAAATTGGCATAGCATATAAATAAGCATTGCATCATCATGACATCATATCATAATTAAGCATCATAGGACATACATGACAAGAAATATAAATAATACCATCATCCATCATAAATCAACATCATACATAAAGCATCACATCACATATATCATAATGCATAAATAAAATAGCATCACATAACACACATGTAGGCCACATAAAAACTACATCATATAGCTTCATCTCAAAATATACAATGTCACAGAATAGAGTCATGAGATATGCCAAAAATAGAGCTCGCAAGATCAATGGTCTATACATAATGTGTCATAACATAAAACCAAATGTAGTATCCATGCCCCTAAGAAGCCCTCTCCTCATCCCCTCAAGGTGAAGAGTGTGGTGACTGAGGAATGGTAACAGCCTCTATCTGTGAACCTGCTGGCACTGACACTGATGGCACTTGTGCTGATACGGCGGCCTGACTCTAAGAGGCCAAAGGATCTGTCACTTATGGTTGTCTCTGTACTGGCCTCTACCCTAAACTGGTGGACCCATGACTACAGCTCGAATAATGACTCGAGGCATGCCTATGTGAGTGGTGGGACCTATGCCCTGATGTGTGCCCTAACGAGGTAGACCCTCCTGCACTGGTGTGGCTCCTGCTGCCGCTCCCACTCCCTGATATGTGACCGCTATCTATCCTCATCTATGAGCACAATAGTGTAGGATCTCATCGCTCGGGAGGCACTATCTGCTCATATAAGGTCATGTACTGCCCATACCGAGTGCTCACCCTAGCAAGCTCACGGGAAATATCCCCAAAAGGTCCTGAACATAAAGTTGCAAAGTCCACACACCACTGCGCTGACTCCTACTGGCAGATCACTGCCTGATCCTGCTCTACTCGAGCCACCTCTAGCTCTACCTACAGTGCCCTGACCTCTACCACACTCTCATCTAGCCTCCTCTAAAGATCTATCACCCTTTGGTATGTCATGGCATCCTGGGGCAATGTTGAGGAAGACGATATCTCCTCCTCTCCCTCCACCATCCTCCATCTTAGGAGTCTCTTGACCTCATCCATGGCATCATCATCATCATCCTCCTCTGCAACATCCTCTCCACTAACTCCCTCATCCTAAGGCACATCTACATCCACATCCACATCCTCCTCAACCACATCCTCCTCCTATCTAGCCTCCTACTCGACCACATGCTCCTCTTGTCTCTCCTCCTCCTAGTCCTGCCTCGGCTACTCCTTGACATCCATCTTGGGCTCCTTCTCTTGCCTCGGTTGCTCCTCCTCTCTCTCCCCCTCCTCGGCCACCTTTGGCATAGCATCTAGTGCCTCTCTCACCACACGCGGTCGCACCCTCCTGCCCTATCTCTATCCATCTCTCCTCTATCTTCGGTTGTCTCCTCCATCATCCCCATCATCTCCATCATCTCCACCCTAACCACTCTCCCTACCCCCATCTCGCCCTCCACCCTGACCTCCATCCCTCCCCCAGCCACCATCCCTCCCCCTACCTCTACCTCTATCATCGTCTCTGCCCCCTCACCCAACTCTCAGCACACATGGTATAACTAACCTCCTGTCAACAGGTGTTGGCCCATCTACATCTATCAGTGGCACTGGTCAATGTGCCTGCCACCATAAGTCGTAGTCAGTGGTGGTCCTGGGTCTACAATCCCACCTCTCCATCCCCACTGTTGGGCTACTAGCCCATCAATCTACTACTCAAAAAAAGCTATAGGAATAGCTGGCCCCCAACTTGACTCCCTGGAAGATCGGGCATACTTGGTTGTGCCTACAGGTACACCCTGCTGCTCTCCAAACTGTCTAAGGACATGCTATGATAGGTACATCTCTATAATAAGTTGGCTCTGCACTGTCCTACCAATCAGATAGCGATACTATCTATAGAAGCTTAGGTGGTCATCCTCATCGTCCCACTGCTGGTAGTCTCTGTACGGCCTCCAGATGAATGAAACCATGGTATCAATCTGATGGTGCCACCAACTTGTCTCTCCCATCCTAGTCTGTTGTAAGGCACCGACATAGTAATAGGCATAGGGCATCCCCTTGACCAGCTGCGGTCTTTGAATAGGACGGAATATCACTATATGCTCCCAAGCCCAGATCATCAAAAGGGTGGTGCCACATGAAATGCTCTATGCCCTTCTGTACACCACCTCATGAAGCTGATGGTAGAGCGTGCCTAACAAATAGGGCCCCTAGGAATACATTGTCCTATCCCGCCTCATCCCCACTATCATGTCTCCCCAACCAATGCGAAACCCATGCCCATGTCAGTCAGGAATCAATATCCCGCTAATCAGTGTCACCAAGAACACATCGAAATGAGCATAATGCTCCACCATAAACTCCCAGCGGATCTCATAGCCTTGGATGTTGAGTCCTACTCCCTCATCCTGATAGTATGCTGTGAAAGTATGATAGCCATGGCGAGGGTCATAAATGATTTGCTCTCCTCATATCGGTAGGCGTAGAATACAATAAACGTCCTCAAGTGTAACTATCACCTCTCCCGTCGGCAAGTGGAAGGAGCATGTCTCTGAATGCCATCACTCACATAATGCAGTCAATAGTCCCCTATTTTCCCAAATAGCAGGCATATAGGCAGCATAATATAGACCTAGCCACATCAACCGTCGTCGCTCTCGTAGAGTCAGCTGATCACCAAACCTAAAAGTTGACTATCTACTCTCTCACGTATATATGGGGGCTAGTTGTCTCTACACAAAGTCAAACAATGCGTCAGTACCTTCTAGACAATTGTCATTATCATCAAAAATAATTTCAAATTTGAAAAGCATTAGAATCAGCCCTAGTCAAAGTTAAAGTCAAATGTGTCGCGTTGACTACACTTGCGTCATGAAACAACAGTTGTGTCGTTCTATACTTCACATGCGTCACGACATATCAATTGTGTCGTCTTGTTGCTCAATTGCATCACATCAGATCATTTGTGTGATGATATATGACACATGTGTCACCTCATTCAAATGCATTGCTCAAACAAGTGAATGCATCGCAAAATGACACATGCGGCCTTATAACTCTTGAATGCGGCTCACTATGACGAATTTGTCGCACTTTTTGGAAAATGTGTTACACATCCTCGGCCTTCCCTAAATACCCTTACACTTGCATTGCGACACATCAAATGTGTTGAACGCAAAATCAAATGCGGCTTATGTGTACGCATATGTGTCGCGGTGCATTCATTGTTCACCCTAAAACCCTAATTTTGACACGCAAAATGAAAAAATGAAAAAGTATGTTAGGGGTACATACCGCTGGATCTTAGCCCTTTGGTCACCTGTAGGTCCACACGATCTCGCCATGATGCTCAGTCACTGGAATCACCATCCTCGCGGAAGTCCTCTTTGCTCTAAGCTCTCGAATTTGCTAAAGTAAATAGTGAAAATGAATTGACTTTTACCCCTTTGTCAACCTATTTATAAAGTCAAAATGACATTTGTCAACTAGGTTATTACTGGAGGCCCTTTTGACCAACTTTGACCACACTTTTGGCTGCCCTAAACATGTCAAAATCTAAAACCGTCTATGCCACTGTCTTTCTGCTCATCAAATTGACTTATCGAAACAATTTCCAAAATTTTTTGTCGCCGGCCCAAAATTTGAAAAATTTCCTGAGGGGGCATTGATACTCTGTACCTTCACTGGGGCATATCTTTGACTTATTTTATTTCTCACAATGTGACATGCTACATTATGACAAAGAGGGGAAAAATGTAGACACATAAAAATGACCTAGGTCTACAAGCTCTATTTTTACTACTTTCGTCCTAAAATAATTATGACATCTTAATTATGTCCTTGGTCCACATTCAACTATTGATTAAATAATTCATAATTATTTAATTAATTCATGTCCTTTTATCATTCATGATTATTAAATAAATAAATTTTATTTATTTATTAGATATGTCATTAATTGTCTAAGTCTTCCCCTAATTAAATAAATTTCTTAATTTATTTAATTACCTTTGTTCATTTATTCTTCCTGATTATTAAATAAATGAATTTCATTTATTTATTTAATGTCACTAATTCCCATAATTAAATGAATTTATTAATTTATTTAATTATTAATTATATCCTCTAAATTAAATAATTATCTTTAATTATTTAATTGTCAAAATTAACATTTCCCTCATTTTAAATAAATGAAATTATTTAAAATGATCTCACATTCTTGACTTTAGTTCATTTTACTAAATAATCTGAAAATCAATTATTTATTATCACATAAAATCCATATTTTGAATTAATTTAATTCAAAATGGTAAATATTCTTCCAAAAATCAAGTAATCGAGCATATTCTTGATTTTTTAAATCTGCTTTTCAATTCAACTCTTATCTTCTTGATTTTTTTAATCTCATAAATCAAGTAGACTTTATCTTCTTGATTTTTGAAAATCTTTATCTTTTTGATTAATTATCTCATTTATTCTCCACCGCCGATTTGATCTTCTCATATGACATCTCAACCACTCATTTAATGATTTTTCCCTAACCCTGATTAGGGATTGTCACATTAAATCCCATCCTCCTATTTTGGGCTTTTTTCAAAATTCAATCTCATCCGTCCATTCAAAATTGCATTTTCTATGAAATGCTAATTTTGCTCAGATTTTTGAACTTACACATGAACTTCATTATTCTAACGTATTGATGCTTGGAGTTTATTTGGAATTTTAGTTATTTTATCATAGACACTTAGATTTCATTTAGTTGCTTCAAATCCTTCAAAGCTTGTGTAGGACATTGTCATAGTCGAAGATTGCTCGCACATTGAATATTAGGGAAACACAACCATCAACAAGTTAGAAGGTGCTATGAAGGTAAATCATGGAAGCTTCGATGACAAGTATAATCATTTTATTTGTGTTTAGTTTCCATTGTGCTTGATAGTTTTCTTTGGGTTTAATATTTATGATCTAATAATCTAACCTTAGAAAAAATAACCCTTAGATACATATCCATCCCTAATTGTATTGTTGTTCTGAAAGTTTTATATTCAAATTCAATTAGAAGGACTGCCTTCTTGTCATACACCAATTCATATGGTGTGAATCTTGTTGTTTTCGAGGCTATCCTATAAGCCCAAACTGTTTCAAGTAACCTTGCTACCCAATCCTTCCTATGGAGTTATACTATTTTTGTCAGAATATTCTTTAGTTCTTTGTTTGTAACCTCCACTTGTCCATTGGCTTGAGGGTGGTAAGGATTAGATTTCATGTGTTTGATCTCATATTCTTGCTCTAATTTATTGATCAGTTCTAATGTGAATTGAGTTCCTTGATCTATTACTATTTCTCTAGGTACACCATATCTTGTAAAGATATCTTCATATATAAATTTAGCAACATTTCCATCCCTTGCAAATTGTAAGGATTTTACCTCCACCTATTTAGTAAGATCATTAGTACAGACTAATATATATTCTTTGTTGTTGGATGTTGGAGATATAAGACCAATAAAATCCAATCTCCACTTGTCAAATGGGGCAATGATGTCATAACCCACTTTTTAGACTCTATTATTTATAATGAATAATTAATTTTTACTTGATTAATTTAATTTGATAAATAGTAAGTATAAAAAATATTTAAGTTATTTAAAAATAATTTAATTCATTTAATATTATATGATTTATAAATTAATTAAAAAAATATTAATATATTAGAAATTAAAATATAAATACAGTTATACCATCTAATAAGAAATGTAGAATTAAAAATATAAGATAAAAAGAAAAATGAATAAATATTATAAATTTCATTTAATTAATTTATGGAGCAAGAATTTTATTAATAATTTGAAAGCATATTTTGGTGAAAGAGAATCTCACTAGGATTATGAGAGTGTAAGAGGTGTAAGAAAGCATCTTTGACTATAGGTAAGAAGTGGGTAGCCTTTTTTTGACAAAAGAAGTTAATATTTCATCTTTTAATGGGTCATTTTTATTCATTTATGAAGTTGGATGAAAATTCATTTTTGTTTAATATTTAGAAGGAAATATAGAGGAAATGACATATTATTCTATGGGAGTTACAAGGAATATTCTATGACAACTTTATGACATATCTTATGAAGGATTTTAACAAATTCTATGACATGAGAGTTACATGTTTTATTTGGAATTGAAATAGTGGAGTGAGAGGAATCTTTTAAATAATAGGTATTGTTTTTATTTCTTTGGAAAACAAAATTCACCCTCTAACTTCTATAAACTGAGAATGTTTTATGCATTTGGTATGTTTGGAAAAAAAAATTGTCTTCAAATTTTGCACAAAATCATTTGAAGAAGAATGTTGGATTCAAGTCAAGATTTTGCAAGAAAATGAGAGGAAGAGTTAAGAAGAAAAAAAAGGGGGATTTTGAAGATCTCCATTAAGAATGAAGGTAGTGTCTTCTACATCAAATATCAAGTATTTCAGATAATGAATATTGAATTTGTTTTATTTGAGCAATTTGTTGATAGTAGATGAAACTGGTCTAATTTTAAAATATGGATTTATTTCATCATTAGATATATTATTCTACATTATATTATAGAAAATTATTGAAATATCATCTCTTAGTTATTTATAAAAAAAATGAATTTCTTTAGTTAAATAATTTTAGAATTTTTTTTAAAAAAAGATGAATTTGATTTATTATTAAATTTTGTTGTCATCTGGGTTGGTCTAATTTTTGGATATATCATTTTTGTAATATAATAGAGAAACCCTTTAAATATTATTTTTTAATTTTATTTATATAAACTTTTATGAGTGTGAAAAGCATTGTTTTATTGAGTAATTTGATGGTTAAAATAATGTGGATATTTGATTTATTCATAACTTTTATTTTAACATATGAATTGATCTAATTTTTAGATATGTTATTCTTAGGTATATATTATAAAAACGCTCTTAATATTATTTGTTAATTTCATTTTTATAAGTAGCAAAAATGGACGGTTCTATTAGAGTAAATTTTCAATTTGAAATGATGGACTAATTCGATTTATTCATAAATCTATTTTTCTATCATATGGGTTGGTCTAATTTTTTATGATAAATCTTTAAATATCACTTTTTAATTTTATTTTATTTTTAATTTCTTTATTATTAACATAATTTTATTATTTTAGTTGAAAATTTTATAGTTTGAAATAATAGATTAATAAAATTGAAATCATAAATTTTATTTTGAACATATGAATTTATTTAATTTATTTAAATATTTTTAAACATCTAAGCTTATTTAATATTTTTAAAATATATGTTTATAATAACCTCATAATAGAAAACCCTTTAAATACTATTTTACAATTTTATATAATTAAATTTAAGGGGCTATTTCACTCAAACAATTCATAATTTGAAATGATAAATTTAATTTGATATTATTAATATTTTAATATTTTAATTATATTTCCCTTATTTGGACAAAAAAAAATCATTAATATTATGTATGATAAATCATATAAATAAATAAATAAATTAGTAAATATATAGATAATATATTAATAATATAATAAAAATATATAATGCAAAATAATATCAAAATCTATAAAAAAAATTAATATAATTTCTTAATTAAATAAATAATATATATAAAACTTTAATAAATAGAAATATATTAATACTTAGTGGCTTTTATAATTTTCTTGAAGCATATTTATTGAGGACTAATAATTATTTAAACTTATGCAATCAAATAGTAGATTTAATGAACATTTATTAGGATCAGTTTTTGGTATTAATAATAGTGAAACAAAACTGTTATATTGGTCTACCATGGCAACCATTGGCATATAGTGTCCAATTTATGATTGTTTATCCAAGTTTATATCAGCATATTTAGTTACATTCACTAGCTATGTACTAAATAAGTGAGATATTATAACTGTCCATAGATCTACAAGATATACATGAAGCCTGTATATGATTAGTAAATGTTAGCCAATACAAAATTACAAGAAGCCTTGGTAACATAGCTATTATGCATAAAAAATTTGGGTCTTAACCATTGCTTCCTTCAAAATCATCCCTATTAAGGCCCCTATTATGAGGTTGTACATTTGGTCTGCCTTCTCCTGTAGCTAAGAATGCATCTTCATCCCTTGTACCCCTGCAATGTGTGGATCCATGTGTCCTTCCTCATTCACATCAATGTTGTTGAAGGCCCTCTTGAATTAATTTAGAGCCCTTAGGAATGCTTCAACTTCCTCATGATTATGGTGGTGTGCATTCCCACACCTCACCTCCTCCCTAATGATAATCACTGAGCCTTCCCTGATCAACCTCCAGAATTTAGTCATTGAAATCTCCAAGTGGAAATTGACTTGCAAAACAATGTTTAAGAAGGTGAGTCTCTTGCAAGACTCAATAAGTTCCCTTTTATTACCCTTGAAATTTTCCTCATTTCTTTCTTTCCATATGTGCCACAATATCTTAGTAGTCAAGAAATCCCAAAATATCCTATAATCTTTTTTAATATTTTTGTTATTAATCAACACATTATTCCATATGATTCTATCATTTTTATCCCATATCAACACATCATTACAAAATATTTTCCAAATCTCTTTTGTATAAAAATTGTCAAAGAAAATATGTTTTTGTGTCTCAGGAGTTCTACAAATAGAAAAAATATCCAACTCATTAAGATTATATTTGATTGGAACCTTTTGAAGAATGATAATCCACCTAAAGCATGCCTTTTTTGTCTCCTTGATGTTATGCCAAATAGAAAAGAAAACATTATGCCAAACTTTATTAGGAAGAGCAACATTCCAATAGTTATTAAGATGAGCAATAACAAATACATCAGAAATTAAAGATTTATATATTATTTTTTCTTTTATTTTCAAGAGAAGAGAACCGTCTTTCCATTTCATATCACTAGATAAATTGATTCTATCATCAGTTTCAATGGGGAATTTTGCATTCTTGCATGCTTCATGTAGGATGGTGAAGATTCTACCATTAGACTCAATAATTTTAAATTCTTCAAATAGATTGTTCTAATTTTAAGTTGCCCATTAACAATTATATCTTTGAAATTTTTAATACACTTTAGAGACCAACTCTTAGCAGAGAATCCTTGTAGCAAGGCAAGGGGTTTGGAGTTGTGTTCCTCGAGTTCCACCAAATGGAACTATAAGCTAGATAATTGGTTTTATCATTAATATGATTTTTGTTCAAATTAAGCTTAACATTATTCTTGATTAATTCCCAAGCCTTCCATATGATTTTAAAGACTAAGGAGCTAATTGGGGACATAGGATGTTTGCTAATTATAATATCAGCAAATGGTAGTTGCTTCCAAGATTAGGTTTGCTTGGGGTGGCAAGCTGAATATTGTTCCTAATTAATACTTTCCAAGGTTCATTACCAATCAGGGACTTGGTTATCCATTTGGGGGCAAGGGAAATTCCATGAAACCTTAGGTGCACCATTCCCACTTAACAACATGCTTTTTTGTCTTACCTTTTCCATCTGACCACAAGAAGTTTATGATATTTTTCTGGATAATATTGACCTAATAATTGTTGAAGAACCAAATAGAGGAAAAGTAAATATTGTAGGAGGAAATAATCTTTTGACAAACTTGGATCCTCATAGCCAAGGATAGATATTTTCTATTCCACTTATCAATTTTCCCTTCAATTTTGGATTGGATCCAAAGCCAAATTTCCTTGAGGTTAGGACTAACTGCAAAGGGAATTCCCAAGTATCTTAATTTTTTAAAGGGCCCCCCATTGGAATTCATACTTTTTGACCCAATCAAGAGGTGACTCTTTCCATCCTAAGAGTATGGACTTAGCCATTGAAATTTTAGCTCTAGATGCTTTATAGAAGATATTAATCTTTTCCAACATTGATTCCATATTCCTTTCTTCTAGGGCTAGGAAGATGGTAGTGTTGTTAGCAAACTATATGTTTATTACATCATTTTTCTTTGGGAGCTTTATCCCTCTAACCATTGGTGACATGGTATTTTCTCTTAGTAGATGTAGTAATGGAAAAAGCAACCTTTTTCCTTGCTTGGTTTGATAATTGACATTAGAGTTGAACTAATGATGTCTTGGAGTGGTGTTGTAATGTGTTGTGCACATTAACACTATTGTAGGACCTTTTTTAACTAAAACATTCCTTAATTGGTCCTTTGCAAGATTTTTTTAAAGTGTTGTAACACACTTTCACACTTTTCTAGGATGTATTTGCTTAATTAAGCCTAATGGGCCCCTTTTCAATAAAATATATATAATGTGTACCTTGTTTAAGTGTTGTAAAGTTTTTTAAAATAACTTTCACACTTATCTAGGTGGTCTTAATTAATTATGGTTAATTGGAGTTATTAACCCCCTTTTGATTCAAATTTAGGCCTTAATTTTGACACCTCTTGAAGATCTATTACGAAAATCATAATAGATTTCAAGAGCTTATTGTAGTAATTCAAAGATCATATCATCATTTCAAGGGTTTAGTGCATGCATCCATGTTGTTGAGATAAAGAGGTGTATTTAACATTAAGGATCCATTTACAAGCATCATTTTACATCCAATATCTACATTCTTCATGGCCACTCCATGATAGTTTGCAGATTTACTTCACAAGACAAAATCCAAGGTGACATCATTCATATTATTTCATGTTTCATGCTTCATTTCCTCATTTCATCATTCGGTTTAATTAGGTCTACAATGGGTTTAACTAAGAAAAACCCCCAATCACTAACAAATGAACAATTTTTTCTTCCCTTGAGTGTGTGATTGCAAATTTACAGGTTGAAGATCAAATTGAGCAAGATTTGGAGCAAGATTGTCAAAGTTGCAAAGTTGCAAAATTTATCATTCAAAGTACAAGATCACGAAAAGGGCTCTATAGAATTGAATATTGACTTCTAGAACTTGATAACAAGGAATTTAACATTACAAACATCAAGGAACAGGATCCTAAAATCATTTTTTTGAAACCCTAAAAGGACCCATTTGCCACTGAAGGCAAATGAGTCCTCCATAGCTCAAAAACAACTTTTTGGCTAGGTACACAGCTTTTTATGCTCTAAAAACATCCCACATAGTTGCTATAATAGTTAGGTTGCATTTATGATTGTTATTAGCATCTTATTTTGCACATAATTGAGGGAAACACCTCTTAGAAAAATAGTGATTCATCATCGTGTTTATCAAACACCTTGGTGAATCCATTTTTCGATGTTTCATTTTGGTGAACCCAACTTATTCAACATTGCAATTTTTTGATTATTCGAGTATTTCATTGCATCTTAAGTTAAAATCTTGCATTCACTGCATTTAGATTTGTATTGAATTAAGATCTCATGTAGGGTTACTTCTTTTGCAATGAAATATTGCATATCATATAGGGTTTAGATTTGCATTATTTTACACTTCTTAAATCTGAAAATTAAAAAAAAATCAGTCATTTTACATCTCATTTAGATATCATACAATTGCATTTGAAAATAAAAACAAAATTGCATTTCAAACTAGGTCTTTCATTTCATCTTTTCATTTTATTTTTAACTTGAATTTCTAGAAAATTTGAAGCTCGAGCTTACTGTTTCAAACCTGGAACTAAAAGATATAACTGAGAGCTTGCACATCACTAAAAAATAGTTTTAAAATACCTAACTAGGACCCATTCGCCTTTACTGGTGAATAAGTCCCTAATCAAGTCTAATGTGTACCTTCTAGAATTTGAAAAGGTATTAAAATTCACTCTGAAATCCATAGAAAAATCTCAAAAACATCTAACCAAGACCCATTCACCCTTACTAGAGAATGAGTCCATGTTAGCTATTGCTCTACATTTTCAATACATTAAAATCTCACTTTTTAGCTTTTGTTTGATGTTGTTATCTTTCTGTTTCAGTTTTCTGATTTTCTATTTTCTCAATTTCATTACATTTAGCTTAAATTGCTTCATTTTAGTGCATTGTCAAAATTCAAAATTGTATTTACAACATTTCATTTTCAATTTATTGCATTTGAAACTTGTATTTCATTCTAAGTCATTTCATTGCATGTCATGGATTAATTTTCTAAAATGTTAGTATCTGTCTTATCCAAATTTGCAAAGAAAAAGTTCAGTAAGCATGTTAGTCATTCATTCAACAAATTTCCTAGTTATGAGAGTCTCTTAGTGCAAGAAAATGAAAATGTTGGTGCTTACCTTAAATCTACCCCCTGCTATCTCTCCTATTTTTTGGAATGATGTGATAGAAGATGATATAATCATAGACAATCGTGACAATCATAATTGCTTTTCTCCCAATACCTCTCATGTTAGTGACGAAGGTATTTCGGTGAAATAAGATACAATCATGGAGAATCATGAAAGTATTGTTTGTCCTTCTCCTCCTCCACCTTGGGAAAATATTATGACACAAGATGATGAGATCATTGGCACTACTTTACCTAGTCCACATTCCTCTCCTAACACCTCACCTACTTGTGAGAATGCTTTGGTGAAACAAGATGTAATCATGGACAATCATGAAAATCACATTTATGAGGAGAACATGTTGGTGTTAAGAGATACAATGATTGAGAGCTATGTCAATCCTACCTCTCCTACTTGGAAAGGCATTATAGGATATGGGGATGTAGATGTAGATAACCATGACAATCAAATTTATCCTTCTCCTAATATCTCTTCTATATACGAAGAAGATAGTTTGGTGTTAGAAGATACACTCATTGAAAATTATGATAATCTTGTTTCTCCCTTTCCTAGTTCCCCTACCATTTGGGAATATGTATTTAAACAAAAAACTTCAATCATTGGTGATCATGAAACTCATAATTGTTATTCTCTTGAAGCCTCCCCTATTTCTAATGAAGCTACTTTACAAAATCTAATCATGGAATGTGATTAACCTCTTGAAAGATCTTTCACTAGGGTAGATATTATGGAACAAGAGAATGAAACCTTAGAGAAAAAGGATGCAATCATGGAAAATTATAACAATCAAATTTATCCTTCTCCTAATATCTCTACTATTTATGACAAAGATACTTTTGTGTTAGAAGATCCAATTGATGAGAGTTGTGAGAGTCCTATTTTCCTCTCTTCCCCTAGGAAAAACATTATCAAACAAGATAATGGCATCATTGATAAGCAAGAAAATCCAACCAATGATCACTCCCTTACTTGTGATGAAGACATTTTAGAAGAACCAAACAATGAATTTCATGAACATCTAGTTGGTAGTTTTCCTAAAAACTCTCCTCCTAGGGAGGATATCATGGTGGAAGAAAATGACAACAATAATGATGTGAATTCCTTAGACAAATATGATGAAGTGACATTAGACTCCTCTTCACTAATACATCATGAAAATAAGAACAAGTGTGTTGAGGTTATGAACATTAGAGCTCCTTCGAGTCTTCTAATTATCAAACCACCTAAGCCTCAACTTATCATTCATCCACCCTCACAACAACCACAAGTTCAAAAGAAACATGTGCTCATATTAGAACCACCTCAAAAGCAACTTGATAATGATAATGGTTCACAACAACCGAGTTACAATGACATTTCTCACATATATAACAAGGTGTATAAAATCAATACCAATCCTAAAACCCAAAGTTGCTTGCATGTCAAGAAAGAATAAGAAAAGCTTATTGAAAAGGCCACAAAATTATTGGAAGATGCTTTGAGTTTATTTGATTTTATACCTACATCCATGGGCGAGTACAAGATCGTAACAAAAGAGTCTACAAAGGGAAACAAAAAAGTGGTAATGTCAATACAAAATTCAAAAGCATCCACCTCAACCACTTTAGAAGAAAAGGAAACATACACAAAAAACTTTGATGATACTGATTATCAACAACCTCTGAATCCTAAAGAAATGAAAAAGCTTTACGGAAGAGGTTATGAACTTATGAAACAACTTGGGTAAATTGGAAAAGCATGTGGTGCTAGAGAACAAGGTATTCATGTCCCTATGGAGCCGAACATGCAAGAAACAACTCATGGACTTGGTTATTGTCATTTGATAGAAATTGAACCATCAACAAAGCCTTCACTCAATATTAAAACTCTTACAAAATATTCCTCCAAGATAAACTTAACTTTGGTGCATCCTGAACTCATAGATACTACATATGGGAATATGTCATACATAGGCATCAAGTCCATACTTTTTCTACTCATTATAATAAAAAAAAATTTGTTTCTCCTTGCCATGCAATAATTGTAGGATCATAAGATACTCACTATTGCATGTTTTACATTAATTATAAATCATTCCTGTTATGCCTTGCATAACCACCCCATTTTATTTTGGGACAAAATGGGCCCCCCTTGTCTTTTGTTTTGGTCATCTTTGGTTGTCTGGTTGGTCTTAGGAGTTCTTTGTTTTTTCTCCTAAGTCTGTCTTTTGTTCTGTCAGAGGCGGGTTTGAGAACCAAATCTAGACATGCAACTATTTCAAGGTTTCTAGTTCGGATATGGTCCCGACTCTGACTTTGCCTTCTCTTTTGTTTTGTTTTTGTTTTGTTGGTTGTTTTTTACTAACACTTGGGTTGGTCCGTCCTCCTGTTTGTTGGTCGTTTCCTTGTGTTCTTGTGTTGTTCTTTTCCCTTTGGTCCGAACTGGATCCAGAACTGGAATCGAACTTCAAACTTTGTGAAGTTCCATTTCGGTTTTGTCTCTACCCCCGTCTTCGTTTGTTGTTTTTGGTCGGTCCTTTTGTCAGGGCCGGAGCCAGGGTTGGAAATGAAATAGGGAACTTTGTGTAGTTTATTTATCTTATTTCTGACCCGGCTCCACATCTGCCTTGCCTTTTGATGTTTCATTGACTTGACTTAAATGTCTGATAACGTCGTTGGCTCCGCCCCTGATCCACCGCATTTATGGCATCAAATGCTACCTATTCGCAAGCATGAATTATTGATTAAAAGTTTAATTATGCTTAAACTACCTCATTGTTATTATTTTGTGAAGTTTTTAAGAAAATTACGGCCAGGAAAGTCTCGAGAAAATTGATTTGATCGCGGGGGGAAAATTGCAGAGTGAATCTTGGTGAATTCTGGTCAATCTTAAGGAGCATTTTGAGGTAGGTTTCTTTTGCTTCTCCCGTTTTGTTCTTTCACTTGTGCCATTTTTGCGTGTTCGTAGGAGGGTTTATTCTATGAATTTTTTCGCTTGGGTGGTGTTTGTTTCTATTCATTTTGTTTCTATTTGCTTGTTCATTATTTTCCATTTCATTGGGTTTCCTTTTCCATTCATCATTTTGCTTTGTTGTTTGTTCTATTGTCACTTTCGTGAAAAGTCCATTTTGTCGTGCTCTGGTTTTGACTAGGGTTTCAATTTTGAAGGGGTTTCCTTGCTTGGGTAATGAATTTCATCTTGAGACCCTGTTCTGGCTTTATCACGTTGGTTTTGGGTTGTTCATACCAGTTTCTCATTGTGCCATAGTTTTTGCAAATAGGGTATCGAGCGAATTAGGGTTTTACAATATAACCTGTTTATGGTTTTAATGACTTCTGTATGGAGGAATTATTGGAGGTTTAAGCTAAGCCATTTCTAGTTTTCCTTTGAGGCCCATGTGACCTAGGGTTTAGGGTTCATATGACTGACTCATTTTGAATACTCTTCATCTGTTGGAATTGATCCACTCTCATTCCTTATTATGATGTCACTATCTTTACTCTTGGTCGAAACCGGGTCCGGGGAGGAAGTTGAACTTGGTAACTATCTTTTGTTTCTATTTTGGTTCATGTTTCAATCTCGTCTCCAACTATGTTCTAGTTCTATTCCCATTTCAGTCCGCTTCCGACCTTGTTTTGCTCCATAACTAGTTTCGATCCCGGCCCCGCCACATGATAGGAAACATTTTCTATGCCTGATGCTTCTACGGTTTTTCCTCCGATAAAGGCATAGTTTGACCAAAATTTATCTTAGGAGGATGGAGCAAGGATTATATGATTGACTAACTTAGATTTTTTGTTCATCTAATACAGGAAATTGTTGTAGGTATTAAGAGATGTCGGGAGCATCAGATGAGGCCTCTCAAAGGAGCTAGCTAGGTGAAACTTCATGGCAAGGAGTTAGGCCAAAGAAGATCAAAGTGGAGCAACTCCCATATACCTTAAGATTTAAGCATAGGGAGGTTTTCCTCACAGCTAGCAAAATTGACTTTGACTGGACTGACATAACTGACACCAATTTGGGTCCTTTCAACTATGAAGTGGCACATGTGGCACTCTTTCTCCTGTCTATCCAATGTCTGGAGTTGATTCTTGCAGCAGCTGGAGCATATAACCCTGCTACTAGGCAATGTGTGGATATGAAGGGTAATGTCATTATTGACTTCATGCCTCAAATGATCAAATTCCTATTTCATATACCAGATCCCAAGAATCCTAAGCAATTGAATGAAGCGGAGGCTCTGAAGCTTTACAGTGATAACAAGGAGAGAAATAGATTCCATATGAATAAGACTTGGATGAGGGTGGAGAAGAAGTCTTTGACCAAGCTTCCAGACCAACCTAAGAGGGAGGACTTTAGTAAAGAAATTGGAGATATAATCATGTTCCTCTCTAGGGTGTTTGGTAAAAGGGATGCTTCACTATTTAAAGAATGGATGTTTCCTTTCATTCAAACTATTTTGGATGGGAGGCAACAATTTGACTGGTCTATGATAGTATTAGACAACATTCACAATCAAATGATAAAGGTGAGAGAAACCAAGTGTTTCTTTATGACCTCCTATGTGGTTTATGCAGCTTCTCGAGTGGGGATTTTTCCTAGACTTCAGACAGTAGGTATATTGGGGGAAGCCCAAGGATAGAAGAGAGTATGGGAGTATTATAACCAGCTCACCTTGTAACCATCAAAGCAACATTATAGAAGGGTTAATGATGCCATTCTTTATGTCATAATTAACAAGCTTAATGGTGATGTTGGGTATAGACTTAGCAAGGAGGAAATGGCTTTTGTGAATGAATGGGGGCATTGGTTTATCCAATACCCCACATTCACCTATTTCAGGTTGGCAGGCTTTGATGCTCATCCCCATTTTCTACCTAGGTGTTGTGGTGATAGAATCATCCTAATGGAGTTTATTTATCAAGCCTTGGCTTTGAATCTCTAGTTTAGCAACAAACACAAGATAGGTTGCCATAAATTTCCAATGAAGCTGAAGGCCTTTTGTTGTCCACACATTCAGGCAGCTAAGACTGTTTGTGATGAATTAGTTTATTTGAAGTTGGGCTTGTACACTGCCAGGAAATTCTATGACCCCAAACACAAGATGAAGGCTTTGCTCCCCAGTTTCTTTGAGAAGCACTTCAATCTGTTGGATACCTATCCCACTTATGATTGAGTTTGGGATAAAGGAAGACATTCCTGACACATTATCCGATGATGGGATAGTTTTGGATCTCGGGTATGATGCAAACAAGATTGGAACTAAGGATCTTGATCCAATAGTTTGAAGTGTGGATGAGACAATTGACATAATGCAGATTGCAAGACCAGTGCTCAATAGGAGTATTCAATGGGTGAGTTTGAGAGCTAATCAGACCAAGGCTACATCATCTAAGAAGAGGAAGGCTACAGGTACCACTCAAGGATATAAGAGGGAAAAAAGAAGGATGGCACCTAAGGAGCCTTTAGAGTTTATGCCTTCTAGTGCACAAGAAGAGGAGGTGGTTCCTCAAGACCCTCCAGAGGTACAAGAAGATGAAACAACTGTGAAGGTGGGTGCTTCTGCATCTATTGCAGGGGAAGCACCTACTCAGCCCTTTGATGAACAAGAATTGGGTCAAGAACCACCAAAGGGAGCTCTCCATGATGAAGCAGATGTCTTAAAGAAAATGGAGGATTAGATTGAGATACATAATATTGAAACAGATTCAGAAAAGACTGCATTTGATAAATAGCATCCAACTTTAGCATCTTTGGATATGATAGATGTTGTAGGGACTGAGCACGTATTGACTGAAGAAGATCAATGGAAACTCTTTGAGGATGCTAAAAGGGAAGCTAATGCTAAGGCACAAGCTGAGGCATTAGCAAAGAAATAGGAGGAGGAGGCCAAGGCACAATCTATGTTGGCATCCAAGTAGAAGGAGTTGGAAGATATGGTAAAATCCGATGAGTTAGCTCAACAGCAACAACAAAAGGAGCAAGAGCTCAAAATTCAAGAAGAAAGGGATAATTTGATAATGCAGCAGAAAATCCATGACCTTGAGGAGGAAAGGGCTCAGCAAAGAAGAGAAAAAGAAGCTATTGAAGCTAAGCTCAAAGAACAAGAAGAATCTTATAGGAAAATGGAAGAGAATGAGCGTTTAAAAAGGGAAAAGGAGGCTGCTGAGATTGTTGAACATGTGAAAAATTCCAAGGAGGCATGGGACTATGTTGAATAATTGAAAAAGTAGTGAGATGAAATGTTAGAAAAGAAGAAAGAGGAAGAGGAATGTTTAAAGAAGGAGTTGGAGGCTAAGAGGCTACAAGATCAAAAGGATAAAGAGGAAGCAGAAAAGTTAGCATAGGAAAGGGAGCAAAGTGATCAACAAAATGTGCAGGAGGTTGATTCTCAACCAAAGCTTACACTGTTGCAACCTCTATCTTCCACTACTATTGCTTCTTTAGCCCAGGTAGACACTACTCCTATTGCTCCTACCCAGCTAGAACTGGACTTAGAGAGAAAACAAGTTGTTGAACCATAGCCGTTGAACTGGGAAGAAATGATGAAATAAATTGGGAAAGAGAAACCTAAGAAGGCTCAGGTTCTTCACTCCACTAGACTCACTGATGCTAGAGAGATCATTGTTGAATGCACCATACCTGTAATGGAGAAGAGTCGTGATGATATGCAAATCACCGATTATCAGCTGGGGGTAGTAAATTTGGGAAAGCCTACTAGAAACCAACAAATGAGCTTGATTGATATTATGGCTTCTTCAACCAAAACCCAGATAATTAAAGATAAGCAAAGAAAGGATGAGCTTAAGGCTCAATTAGATCAGCTCCAGGGTTTCTTGAAAGATGTTTCCAATCCCATTTCTCAACAGGCTACTCCTCCTGAATCTTCAGTTTTGTTAACAAAGAGGGAAGCAAATGATTTGATTCAGATGAAAAGAAAGGTGGGGATGATGGAAAAGTGGTTGGATAAGCTCAACCAGGAGGTTGATGATGTTCTTGTTGAGGGTGCTAAGATTCATAAAGCTGCTCTTGAGTTAGCAGAGGATCTGGACAAATAGGCTAAGGATTTGGACAAGCAAGATGATGAATATAAGGAATATGTTAAAAGGCTTGAGGACGTTAGCAAAGTGCCCAAAGCCACTTTGATAGAATATTCAATTCTTGAGCAGGGTAATGAAGATTTTGTGGAGAAAACTATGAGTATCATAAGGTATAAGTTAAGAGCTATGCATGGACATCAAGAAGAAGTCCAAGAAATGAGTAAGGACTTGAATCAACAGATGATTGAGTTAGAGGTGGTTGTGGCCATTTTGATCAACTTAGATTCCTCCAATAAAGAAGGTCTATTGTTGGATAAACTAAGGGAGAGGTGGAGTAGATTTGAAGAAATCATGCAAAAGGGAGATGATGGGGAGAGTTTATTGCTAGATCAATTTATGGATATCTGGGAGGAGGTAAGAACTGCCAGAAAGGAGCTAATCAAGCTAAAGGAGATGCAAAGGTTGGTTTCCATGGAGTTTGAAAGAATCAAATTTGAAGGTAATTGGTTGGATAGGCCAGATTTGGATACTCTTCTACATGTGTTCTCCAGTTTTGATGAGTACATTCTTGAGCATTCCGTGCAAAAGTGACTGACTCTTTTCACCATGCTCCATCTGCTCTTCTCCTCTTTTTGTGAATCTTGACATAAGTTCAACTCTGAGTCTGATCCATGGGTTTCACTTCCTTCTTGGGGTATCAGATTTCCTTTTTTGTACAATGGAGTGATCAGCCTTGAAAGCAGGGGTTCTTGAGTCCACTTCTACATTCAGTTTCAACTCCATGAATTGTGGATCTTGATTAATGATTGAGAAACTGGTGCATGTTGCACCCTATATGTATTATTAGAATCTACTTTGTAAAGGTCAGCTAATTGAAGAAATATCAGCCACCTAAGGATAGAATATAGAAACTAGATCTAGGATTTCAATGTTTTAGAAAGATACTTTAAGAAGTTCAGTAAAAAGGCTTGATTATTTTACAGTTTTTAGATGTTTTCATGTTATGATTTTCAAAGTTTGGATCCATTTTGATAAGGTTAATGGTACTTGATCAATCCATACGCCAATGGTTTTGATGTGCTTAATTGTTCCTTATTTAATGAAAGTTAATAGAAGGAATTAGATTCAAGATCATATCATTCGATTATCTGTGAATTAAATTGTTATGGTATTCATTTGATCTGTGTTTTGGATGATGAGTGAATGATTTGTTTGAAGTAAGTTTAGTAAACGTTAATGATATATGAATTAGCATTATGGATGTATGCAGTAGCATAGTTTATTCTATGGATTGCATCTTGTTGTAGTTGTGGTTAGGTAGAATTAACACTCATTGTTGATCTGCATGTCTGGATACGTAAGGATTTTATTCATGTTTCTTTGATTTAAAGCTTTGTTTCATCTTTTTCTTTTATTTAAAACCCCCCAAATGTGGACTACTTGATGTTATGCATTCTTGTTCTTTGTTACCAACAAAGGCCCCTTGAACATTATGGTTATATCAACCATTGAGTGAAATCCGCATAATCGAGAACCGATTACTAGGACCTTGGGAGTTGGATCTCCATGTGTTATCTTTCTCTTTCAGGAGAAATAGAATAGTAATATTTTTTTTAATGTTGTGCTATTTTGACCTTCAAAAAATTCCTTTTTTCAAGGAGTAGCATACCATCATCCATTTTAGGCTCATCCTTTTCTTGCACTAAGTGGGGGCAAGGGGTTAGGTATCCTTTTCTTCGTATGTCATTTGTCGATTGTCTCTTTTGGGTAGTTGATCGACTTCCATGTATATGTAAGAGAAAGCTTGGGATGTGGACAACATGCCTTAATTTGGCTCGCATGTGACATACTTTTATTTCTAGGTTTAGCATTGTATTTGTGGGGGCAACCCTTCCTTCCCACTTCATGAAGTAGCTTATTTCAGAAACATATGACCTAGCATAGGGTTTTCCGAGGAAATCTCTCATGTCTTAGGGAAAAAAAATGGCTACTTTAAAGAAATTGCTCATAGCAATAGTGTAGCAACCACTTTAAACTGGGGGCATACATCGATGACATCTTTTGGAAAATTTCATGGCGTGATTTTCCTTTTTTCTTGTGATGTGTCCTCTTCTTGGTGGTGTCATTGGGTTTTATGTCGTCCAAGAGTGTATGATCTACTATCATGGCATGATGTGAACAAGGAATCCCATGGGTGATGATATGACACCTTTTACTTGTTCTCTCTTTGATACATTAGGAAAAATGCTCCCTAAGAGGAAGATTGTTACACAAACAAAGAAAAATCCCCTTTTAAGCAAAATTTTTATATGACATTCAAAAGCATTTACAAAAGCATTTTCATTGTGGTGCCTTATCGAAGTTGTCAAGAGGATAACTTTGGTATGGTATGAGAGGCTATTATGATTCTCTCATTTTCCACCTCGTTGGGATAACTCACCTAGTGTATAGACTGAGGTTCCACTACCCTAGAGTGAGTAGTGCATGATATGGACAAACAACCACCGCCTCACATCATGTTGAATCAATTGTGCTTGATTCTTTGTTTTTGTTTATTTTTCTTGGCCTTTGATAGGGTATGATCATGTATCTTTGTTATTGATGCATACTTAAGTGTCTTGGATGTCTACTTTAGTGTGAGTTTGACATGGGTTCATCCTCTCACTAAAGTGGGGGAAAAATGTAGTAACGAAAAAAGTAGCCTTTTTCCTTGCTTGGTTTGATAATTACCATTAGATTTAAACTAATGATGTCTTGGAGTGGTGTTGTAATGTGTTGTACACATTCACACTATTTTAGGACCTTTTTTTAACTAAAATATGCCTTAATTGGTCCTTTGCAAGAGTGTTGTAAAGTGTTGTAACACACTTTCACACTTTTCTAGGATGTATTTGCTTAATTAAGCCTAATGGGCCCTTTTTCAATAAAATGTACATAATTTGTACCTTGTTTAAGTGTTGTAAATTGTTTTAAAATAACTTTCACACTTATCTAGGTGATCTTAATTAATTGTGGTTAATTGGAGTTATTAACCCCTTTTTATTCAAATTTAGGCCTTAATTTTGACACCTCCCGAAGATCTATCCCGACAATCATAATTTAAATAAAAAATTATTTCATTGGGAAAAGTTTGGTCCTGGTAAGTTGAGCTAGGACCCATTTTCCCTTGATGGCGAATGAGTACTTCCTTAACAGGACCCCCCTTTCTCAGTTGATTTGGAATGGGTTTTTGGCCTTCTTTCAGTCCCCGAAGCTTGGTCTTGGAAACTTAGCCAGGACCCATTCTCCCAAGATGGTGAATGGGTCCTCACTTAATGAGACCCCCCTTTTTGAATTTCATTATGGCAAGAATTTAATTATCTTTCTTTCCAAATCTAGTGTCATCCTTAGTTCTTTGAATTTCAGGGTTAATCTCCTATAAATAAGGGGTTAATTCACCTAGTTTCATCCTAATACTTTTAATTATTCTAGCACTCAATAATTTGAGTGATCAAGTATTATAGAGCATCCATAAGGCATTTCAAGGTAGATTTCAAGAGCTTATTGCAGCAATTCAAAGATCATATCATCATTTCAAGGGTTTAGTGCATGCATTCATGTTGTTGAGCTAAAGAGGTGTATGTAGCATTGAGGATCCATTTACAAGCATCATTTTGTATCCAATATCTACATTCTTCCTGGCCACTCCATGATAGTTTGCATATTTTCTTCACAAGACAACATCCAAGGTGACATCATTCATATTATTTCATGTTTCATGCTTCATTTCCTCATTTCATCATTTGGTTTAATTACCTACAAGGGGTTTGAATGAGGAAATCCCCCAATCACTAATGAATCAACAATTTTTTTTACCCTTAAGTTTGTGATTGCATACTTATAGGTTGAAGATCAAGTTGAGCAAGATTTGGAACAAGATTGTCAAAGTTGCAAAGTTGCAAAAGTTGTCATTCAAAGTACAAGATCACGGAAAGAGCTCTACATAATTGAATATTGACTTCTAGAACTTGATAATAGGGAATTTAAGAGTGCAAACATCAAGGAACAAGATCTTGAAATTAGTTCTCTGAAACCCTAAAAGGATCCATTCACCACTAAAGGCGAATGAGTCCTCCATAGCTCAAAAACAACTTTCTAGCCAGGTACATAGATTTTTATGCTCTAAAAACATCCCCCATAGTTGTTATAACAATTAGGTTTCATTTTTTATTGTTATTAGCATCTTATTTTGCACATAATTGAGTGAAACTCCTCTTAGAAAAATAGTGATTCATAATCTTGTTTATCAATCACCTTGGTGAATCCATTTTTTTATGTTTCAATAGATAATATAGAGCATCAAATGCAATAACAAAGAGGGTTGGGGCTAGTGGGAAACCTTGTCTAATAGAACTTTCAAGTATAAAATCCTCTAAAAGTGAACCATTTACATCAAAAACTAAGCCAATGCATCTTTTAACAGTGTATTCACCATTTTACAACAAAAGGTTAGGGAACCTAAAGGCCTCCAGGGTTGTCCTTAGAAAACTCCATTCTACCCTGTAATACATTTTTTCAAAGTCCAAAAGGATCATATCAAATTATTTTTTTGTATATATTGTCCATTTCATGGTCTCCCAACATGTAATGAGGTTTTGCAAAATGTATCTTCCCTTGTTGAAGCCAATTTGGGTGTTATTAATGAAGTTGGGAAGAACATTGACCAGTCTTGAGGCTATAACTTTGGCCAAAATATTGTATGAAACATTCAACAATGTAATTGGTCTCCAATTCTTTATCAGCATTTTATCCCCCCCTTTGGCAGCAATTTTATAACTCCTTTATTAATACTCTTACCAAGTGACCCTCTTTTTAAAGCTTCTTCATATACCTACAAGAAGTCATCACAAATCCAATTTGAGAAAGTTTTATAAAACTCCACAGGAAACCCATCCCAACCAAAGGATTTATCATTATTCATGGAGCTGATGGAATTCTTGATTTCTTCTTTTGTTATATTTTCATCAAGTTTTTTGGCATCCTCAGTAGAAATCTTCTTGGGGATGATGCCTTTTACAAATTTTCTTGCTTCCTGACTCCCTTCCACACCATTTTTTGAGGTGAATAGATTTTGGAAGTAGTGGAATTACTTTAGTATTTCATCTTTGGATGTGAACACTGATCCTTAATTGTAGATTTAGTCAGTCTACTCTTTGAAGCTCTTCTCCTTAATACAATTGAAGAAATATTTGGAACCCTTGTCCCCATGGTAAATCCAATTAAGTTTGGTCCTTACTTTTGCACCATGTATCCTATGGGCCTAGATTCTTCTCAACTTTTCCTTGGTAAGGACAAGCTCTTCACAAATCCTTTCATTCTTTGGGTCTGACTAGATCAAAGATTCAACCTAGAAAATTGTGTCATGCAACTCTTTCTCTTTGCTCCTTCCATCCAAGGCTTTTTTCTTCTCAATAGTTTGGAAGATCTTTCTCCAGGTTAAAATGTTCTACTCCTATCTTTCAATTGTTGTTTATCCTTCAACATCCACTTTTTGATTTCCCTTAGAGTGATTATCTCATCCTTACAGTCGTTGTATTTTAATAGATGCATGTTAAATATAAATCTATCTCTTTTTAGGCCTCTGTTATGCTTGCCTTGGTTGATGACAAGATTTTTTTTTATGGGGTGATGGTCTGAGAGTTTGTATGGGGTACACACTCACCTTACTACCTTTTTTATTTGGGATGAAACTAATCAATTCCTTGTTGGCATAGAGCCTATCTAATCTGAAATATATCCTTCTATTTCCCTTTTGAGCATTGTACCAGGTGAACCAGACCCCTTTGCAACTCCTCCTACCTCTTTCCATAGGGTCAATTATCCCTAGCTTGGATTTCATCCTTTTCCAATAGAATTTCTCTTTTTTTTTCCACCCCTTGTCTAGGCCACCTCATTTATCTTCCATCTACTCTACCATGTTAAAATCACCCCCCAAAATCCAAGAGATGTCTAGAAAGCTAGATACCCATTGCCACAACTTGATCCTATCTTTGTGGTCGTTAGGGGGCATAAATAGAGAATATGGCCACTTTATTAGAGCCTTTTTCTATGATGATCCACAACGCTCTATTGCAAGGTGAGCTACCTTTTTCAGTTACACAATGAGCCCACTGATTAGACACAAGAATGCAGCCCTACCTCTCCCCCTTTCATTCATAGTGTTATAGAATTAGGATTTCTTCCAAATAAACTTCAAGTTTGTGTCTAACATGAAACCAGTAGCCTTGGTTTCTTGCAAAAGTATAATGTCCTTTTGTTTTCAAGGTTGAGATACCTTCTAACAATGTATTTTGTATCTAGGGATTTAAGACCACAAACATTCCAAAAAATACAATTAAGATTCACCCTCAACGTTTATAGGAATTTCCTTTGGTTCATTCTTGAACTACTCAAAGCATTTAGCCAATTTATCCTCAACCTCGAGCCTCTTGGAGGTTGGTGTCTGAATTACTAAACTTTTCTTTTTCCTTCTATTCCTAGCAAGATGGAATCCACCCCCACCCACAGGCAGGTGTTTACTATAATTTTGAGGCCTTCTTGGGCCTACCTAGGTTTCTACATTGGGTCAAACTAAGGAATAGTGCTAGTCTCATTAGTTTGGAATCCTATGTTCTCAACTGAATCCACTTTCTCTTTGCACTAGATTTTATAATTTTTTATTTCTTTATTTTTCTTATCTTTTAAGGTTATTTCCTTTTCTTCTAGATTATCACCACACCCAATCTCTAAGGTGGGGGTCTTCCTAGTAGCCAAGTCTACCTTAGAAAACTCATACTCTAGCTTTTGGGGGGGAGCTAGGGGTTTGAATGGGGATCTCTAGAGGGCCATCACCTATAGGGGGCTTCAAATAAAATTTAGACTCTTCTAACCTAAGGGGTCTAGCCAATCACCAAAAATATCATTCTCCTTATGAATAGGAGATGAGGAGTCCCTAATTTTAACCAAGTTGATAGCAATTTGTATGTTGCTCAAACCTACTTGTGGATTTGAAGGAATGGTAGACCCTGGGGGCTTATCCCCTAGGTCAAATTCAAGCTCTTCTACCAGGGGTGACAAGCTATTGTCCCCATTCAAACCATTATCTCCCACTCCAACTAGAGCCAAGGTGGGACCAATTGTCTTAGGTTTACATGGGCCAAAATCTAGGTTATACACATAAGTTTAGCAAAGGCATTAGAGTCGTCTTTCTTTTTGTTAAAAAAATTCCTCAATCCGATGTCGAATCTTCTTCATGGAAATTTGTTGGCCATTGAGTTCCTCAATTAGAATCTCCTACCCAGGGGATTTGGAAGGAATTACTCAAGTTTTCAAGTCCCTTGCAAGCCTAGGAGAAACCTCCTCTTTGTTAGGCTTAGGTTCGACATTCTCTGTTAGGCTTAGGTTCAACATTCTCTTTCGACAACAAGTCGAAGGAATTTCCTAGGTTTAAGGCATTAGAAGCAGACAAAGATAGGACCCAAGGATTCAGCCCAAAGTTTCTATCACTGCCCCCATATGGTGACAAAGGTCCATGGTTTCCAACCATCGAGCTACCAACCTGAGTCTAGCCTACATCAGAGGTTTGGATTCCTTTACCAGGTGTTGGTGAGGGCTCCCTATTAGAAGCAAAAGCACACCCTTTTGGATTGAGATGTCTCACTTTTGAAGTTAAAGTTACTTTTAGAATTCATAGCTAGGTTTAGATTTGGGTTTCCTCTATTAAGTTTTCTTTAAATTATAGGATAGTTCTTTCAAAGATTCCATTTTCTATAAATAAAACATGTATTTATGCCACCCATAAATTCTAGACCTCTAGGGAAAGAGATTAGTTTTCCCTCATCTTCGATAAAATATTCCTAGGAATTATTATCCCTGGGTTGAGGGAAATGAGAGCACGGGCATCCAAGCGGGGGAGAACCACTTTAGCTTCATCAACCCTCACCACATTTCCAAATGGAGCAAGCACAATAGGTATGATTTTTCAGAACTCGGGTGGGATATTCTTTACCTCTAGCCACCTAGGGCACGAGAGTGAGAGAATTTCCTTTGCCACAGCCCTAGGAGACCACACTAGGGCCTTGAAGGTGTAGCCCCCTATGCTCCAATAGGGTTTCACCAGGACCTTTTCCTGCATTGAGTGCTCTTTGAAAAAAATGAAAAATAAACTACACTGTAAAAGCCTACAAAATTTTAACTGAATCCCAAACTTATTCACCCAAAATTTAGAGAACCAATTATCTAAGAACTTCCTTGTAGGGAATTTGTTAATTTCAATGGTTACTAGAAATATAGCTATGTCCCTTAGCCTTTTCCTTTCAACATATATTACACCTTTTAATTTAGAATTAGGGACGAGTTTAATGCTATTAGGGTTTTCAAAAGGGTACTTACCTTCCTTGTGTCCATTATCACCAAGGTTGGGCTCAACTTTCATAGGCTACGGAAATAACTTCACCTCAGTGGGGATGGAAAGGCCTTTGTCTTGCACAATATCTCTAAAGGATTTACTAGATGTAGTTGGGGTTGTTGTTGGTGTAGGTTTTTATTTTCCTAGTGGATTAATTTATTTTCCCTTAGTCCTAGGCTTTTCCTACACTTAATTAAGCTTGCTTAGAATAATAAAGTGAGTTTAATATTTAATAACTAGGAGATAAGTGATGAGGTGTCCCCTTCCTTAAAGGGTGGAACCACTTTCCACTTTTGGTGGCATCCTCCACTTTTGGTGGTCCATCTCCACTTTTTGTGGTTGATTCTTATTGGTTGGATTTTCCACCTACCTCCTCTCCTAAGTTTTATATAAACTCACTACCTAGTTTGTATTTGCATACTCATGAATCCATTCATGGATATTTGTATTGTATCTTTTCAAGTTGAAAGCTCTTAATGTATTTTGTCATATTGACATTGCATAATCTCTCAGAGTTTTGGTGTGCATTCTTAATGCTTTTCCAGTTTATGTAGCTTTGATTTTCTCTTATAAAGTTCTTTGGGTTATTCAATCTATTTCAAATTTCTAACATGGTATCAGAGATTTTGTTTTGAGAAATCTAAGTTCTTAGATTCCTGATTGATAAATTGAGTTTCTTGTAAAAATCTTGTAAATTTCTATATGCTCTTCTCTTCCATTCTTGTACGATTTGGAAAATCGGAAAGGATTTGCAAGGATTTAATTACCTCTTTATTTTGTATATGTTTTTTGTGAGATCTGGGTGATTGCAGCATTTTTGGTTGTTCCAACGCGTCTAGAAGGATCGAGAAAGTCATATTTGGCTTTTGTTTCATCCAAATTGGAGATCATTTGACATAATTACAAATGGGGGTTTGATGCAAGTCATTTTTTATTGGAGCCGTTTTCATTTTTCTTTAGAAATTCAACTTATAGTCATTTGTAAGAAAAACAATTTCTAGGTTTTGTAGCCAGGGCCAAAATCTCAACTGGGTATCTTTTAGATTTTGCATATCTTGCAAAAATATGAAGAAAATTGTTGAACAAAAAGCATCGCATGTCATTTTTCTCCTAGTTGAAGGTTTAAAAAAATCCATTTTTCATCTTTTGCTTGTTGGATCAAAAAGCGATTTCTGGATTTTGTTCCTAGCATCAAAATATTTCTATGTTTCTATTATTGTCTACAAATAGTGTGTAGATTTTTTAGAAATCAAATCAAAAGTAAAACTTTTTGCTAGAAAAAATTGTTTCCTGTAGGCTAAATTCAGCCAATTTTTCAAAAATTCATAAATTTTGGTTCAGGCATTGGATTTTAACAAATAAGATATCATTGGAAATCAAGAGATGAGTACTTTCCATCCACAAAGGTATTGAGAAGATTTTTTTCCATTTTGTACCAGATATTTTAGGTTGAAGTTGTCTTGTGTTAATTTCTTCAACAACCCATAACTTTCACCCTGGTGTTCCATTTTTTGGAAACAAATAGGTGTTGGAAAGGTCTTGAAGAGCACTATACAACCATAAGGCTATTTTTTCCATATTTTTTCTCAGGTTCATTTTGTATTAGAATTTGTAACTTTGGTAATTTTGAGCCTATTAAACTTTGTATCTTGGAAAAGGCTTTGTAAATGCACTAAAGTATAAAGTGCCAACCTTATAATATTTGGGGGGGTGATCTTTGATACTAGTGAAAAGGGTGGGAGTGTATTGATGTTCTTTTTTTGGTGTTCTTTTGTAATCATTTGAGGATTGTATCATGGGTTTTACTATTCATCCTTCTGTGATAGTTTTGGATAATGCTAATTATGAGTCTTGGAAAAAAGGCATTTTAACCCATCTCAGATGGCTAAAACTTTTTCCGTACCTTTATGGACTCATGCCTAAACTAGACACACCTGATAAGAAGAATGTTTGGGGTAATATAATTAATCATGTAATAGGAATAATTGGTTGTCATGTTGATTATGACACTCTGTTGTCTATAGTGGGCATTGAATGTTCCCGAATAATTTGGACCAAGATTTGGAAGATGTTTGGAGACCCTCATGTTTCTCCATTCCTAGATGATTTTGTTGTAGATTGCCTCATTCCACTTGATGATGTAGATAATATACCATGTGATGATGATACTTTATAGGAGCTTAAGTATTATGCGCATCTTCAATGTCCAGATGACATAGAGACTTCTCCCCTTGATTCTCATTCTCAAGTTGAGATTACATTGACATAACCTATTGTAGATTCAGATTCCAGAGATACTTTGTCGAGAGTCTCCAGTGATACATTGCAGCAGGATCATTTATGTCCTTTGGATTCAATTCATTGGGACCAATTTCTACCAAACATCTCTTGCTTCTTTGTAGAGTCCCTCATCTTGGATCTAGATGATACTATTGAGGACATGCATATTCTCTTAGAGGACCACTCTCTTGTCCTTGCATCTACTGATGCTACTTCATAGTTTAAAGTTGCTTCTTTGAAAGCTTCCAATGATTTCTTGCAGTAGGATATCTATAGTCTTCCTAATTTATCTTGGGATGATTTCTTGGAAAATATTTTAGACTTGTTTATTGAGACACATATTATAGATTTGGGAGACACTATTGAGTGTATTCATCTTATTTTTGATGACGATGATTCTTCTTCAGTTGTTGTAAGGGATCACTTTGACCCTCTTATTCATTCTCTACATGATCATTTCTTTCAGTTTGACATGAGTGTGGATACTTTGGATCATCATTTGGAGAAGATATCTTCAGAGGAGATACTTGATTCTTTGACTTGTGTTCTACATCAATCTCTAGGAGATTATGATTTTTCATCTTCAGCAATGTGGCCTAGAACGCCTGATTTGATTGTGACAGCTTTCAGCATCGACATGGGGATACTTGAGCCGACTTCAGAGACTTCTTTCATCTTGCACTTTCTTCGTACATATTCCTTTCAGGACTTGGGGGATCGCTTCTATACACCTTTGGTTGTGTTTCTTCCTAAGGGGGGGAACATTGTTCGATGATCATGGACCATCTTCTCCATCTAGTTTCGAGCATTTAACATTGGTTATCTTCGGGGGAGGGTACTTAGTCCTTCTCTTCCTCTCTCTTTATTCTTGGGAGTGTTTTATATGTACATGGGTACCTACATGACCTCATTTTCTAGGAACCATCATCTTTTACATCCTCCTAGGTTGTGCTTAAGGGGGGTGTTGGTGTAGGTTTTTATTTTTCTAGTGAGTTAATTTATTTTCCATTAGTCCTAGGTTTTTCCTACACTTAATTAAGTTTTCTTAGGATAATAAAGTGAGTTTATTATTTAATAACTAGGAGATAAATGATGAGGTGTCCCCTTCCTTAAAGGGTGGAACCACTTTCCACTTTTGGTGGCATCCTCCACTTTTGGTGGTCCATCTCCACTTTTTGTGGTTGATTCTTATTGGTTGGATTTTCCACCTACCTCCTCTCCTGAGTTCTCTAAACTCACTACCTAGCTTGTATTTTCATACTCATGCATCCATTCATGCATATTTGTATTCTATCTTTTTATCTTGGAAGCTCATAATACATTTTGTCATATTGGCATTGCATAATATCTCAAAGTTCTAGTGTGCATTCTTTATGCTTTTCCAGTTTATGTAGCTTTGGTTTTCTTGTATAAAGTTCCTTGGGTTATTCAATCTATTTCATATTTCTAACAGTTGCCCCATTTTTGGTTTTGATGACATGGGGGTCATGGGTCTATACCCCGACCCATTAAAACCATTAAGGACTGAGTGTATAATGAATGTGGAGAACAAAAGAAGATTAACCCTATGCAGGCATAATGAACGTAAAAACACATGCCAAAATCTAGAAACTACCACTAACATAAGTGGCACAAAGGAAACAATTAATAAGGAAAGGAACAAGTGTGTAAAGGCACTTATGCAAGAACAAACCTTTATGGGGGAGGGAACTACCTCCCCTACCCAACCACATGTTGCTTACTACGCCCTCAACATGAAACCCTATGCATCTTGGTTACCAACCCCTACAAGCCTCCTTGACTTGTTAAATCATCATTGTATACCAATTAGGATTTAGAATTATTATTTCACTATTAAAACCTAATTTTATAATACACAATGCTTTGAACAAGCAATTAGTTGAAATTACTATTGGAAATTACTCAAGTTTAATTATTAAATAATTTGATATTATATAGATTTAAGAATCTCACGAATCTTTTCATAGTAATATTACATAAACCCTTTATAAATGGATTCATTTTTTATAGTAAAAAAATTAATAGTTTTTAGTACTTAATACCCAAATAAATAATATTTGGTGTAGCTAAAGAAAAGAGATGATTTATATGAATAGTGACATAAAGAATATTATTAGTTTGAAAAATACTTCTCTCTAATATTCTAATAAATTAATAAAGGATAAAAATGAGATATATATATATATAACGGGCTTTTTTTTATATTTACATGAATGATTAAGAAAATTAGTATTTACTCATGCTTTTTTAGTAAATTTATTTTTGATTAGGGGTAAAGCAAGTTTTGATGGGACCTGAAACCCATTACAGACCAGTTTTGAAGGGGTCCATAACCCTGTCAAAGAAAAGCATGTTGCATACAAGATATTACACATACCAATAGTAGCCCAACAACATCAACAACTAAAAAGACATGACTACACAAGTCGTATTAGATAATAAAACAAGGGACCAATATCCGTTTACAACTAGTATTTAACTAGGACATTTTGAACCCTTAGGTAAACAAAGACACTACCTGCATCAGTCAGGCAACAACAAACCACCCGCTCAAGGAAGACACCACTAGTCCAAGAGAGATAGTCATCTTAATGTTATAGAACACCATCAAACCCCTAAACAAAAACACAAACAAATCCAACCCCACCTCAATAGGGGAGTTAGAGAGCACAATGGAACACTGAAGCACATCATCCTTCTTGCAACAACACCCACTTGAATTGCCAACCCCAAATCCACCTTAATAGGAGGGAGTTCCCCTCTATAGGTGAGGAAGATATGAGATCCCAAACCTCCAAAGCCTTCACTCTTTTTTCCACACAAGCTCCACCTCAATAGGGACAAGTAGAAGAGAAAAGAGCTCCCCACCAATCTACAACAACCACCTCCACCTCAATAGAAGAGGGGTCCACCTCAATGGGAGAAATCTCCACCTCCATAGAAGATCCCAATTGTAGACCCAAAGAGAAAACTTCATAAGGAAGGGAAGTCATAACCACCTTTGGAAAAGAAAGATACTAGAACAAGAAGGAAGTACAAATCACTTCAGCAACCAAAATAAAAAACTAAAGCTTCTGAGCCTTTAGAAAAAGAATTTGTAATAGCTCAGCCCATGAGAGACCCTTGATCACCAACAAAAAATAAGGATACTTTAGCCAATACAACAAATCAACCTTCAAATGATAATAAACTCCCTTCATAAGAATAAAATTCACCATCTTAGGGAGGGTCACAACCCAAAGGTCACACAACAACAACTTCACAACTGAGATTGCAGCAGAAAAATCATCCTTAACCATGATCACATCCATAGTAACAATGATAGAAAAAGGGGTAGCAATAGTACCCTTTGGCCTTAAAACCATGTAGGTTGTCATCAGAAATAGGATTTTCAGTATGGATCTCAAGACAGCCCCTAGCCTACTAGTATTGGCATGGTCTAATGGTTTAAAGGTGGAATTGTTGTTCTTGCCACCAAGGTTCAAACCCCATTGGGGTGGTATTGTTGAATGGTTGTATTTTGGTTCGTAGGTCTGGTTCAAAATAATTTACCCCTTGAATAATAATTAAAAAAAGATAGCGCCCAACCAAGCTTTCTAGAATAAGCCAACAGTAGACCAACTCCTAGCTAGCCCCAAACCTCCAACAAAAAAATATCTCCCCTCTGCAAAATAGAGCTTCAATGAAATGAAGTTGCCAAGATTCTCCAAATGAGAAGAAAATAGGTTCACTCTCACCCTTTCCAATAAAAATTTCACAGACCTAGTGAAATCCAAAATAAAAAATTCCCCTGAAGAAGCAACCCAAAACTCCACACAAACCCACAACACCAAGGCTAAGAGAGACACAGAAACACAACAACAAAAAATGTTTCCAAAAAGAAATACCTCAAGCAAAAACCTTCTAAAAAGAAGGGTACGAATATAGAGCACCCACATCAACAAGCTAGCAGAGAGCACCAACAACAGACCATCAGCAAACACGACCCACCAAGAGACTAAGAATTGGGAAGAAAAATGCTAGAAAGGGCCACCAAAATATACCAAATAAAACACCAAGCTACAACCCAAATTAACATCCACCATTAGCAACCCAAACCCAGCCAAAACAACATGAAGAATATGACCAAAAAGATAGCCCTCAAGCAAAAACCTCCCAAATAGAAGGGTACAAAGACAATTAGAAAGTACCAAAAAAGACAACCTGCCAAGAAACTAAGAAATGGGAAGCAAAATGTTGGAAAGGGTTGTCAAAATATACCAAAGAAAACACCAAGCCGCAACCCAAAGCAACATCCACCGTCAGCAACCCAGACCCAAGCAAAACAGCAAGAGCCATGGAAGTAGGAAGGTCATCCTCAGCATCAGAAACAACATCCTCACCATCTCCATTCAAAATGGAGCTCTTGATCCTATTCCCACCCAGCCACTCCAACCTGCCAAGCAGCACCTCGCAACCAACCATAGGCCAACAAAACGAAGAGCCCAACACAGCATCCGCGAAGCAGACAAGACGAGCAGCCTTCCATCACCACCACCAGCAAAGCATCAGCATTGTCTGGTTTAGATTTTCCATCTCCATCTCCCTCTAAAGATTTCAAACTCCCACTCCCACCTGTCTTCCCACTCTCCATCTCAATCCAAGATATTAACTATTAGTAATAGATTAAAATATAGGATTAAAATTAGTAATAGAGGTAATTGAATATTATTTGTAATAAAGAGGTGTTGCTTGAGATTATTCTACTAATGATAAAGAATATAATTCTTGTTTAGTAAAATTTGTTACCTTGCATAAAATATAGGATTAAAATTATTAATAGAGGTAATTGAATACTATTTGCAATAAAGACATGTTTCTTGAGATTATTCTACTAATTATAAGAATAGAATATGATCATAGTACATGTGATTGATTGATGAGATTTAAAGGGTTGGAAATTTCATGTCCTTGGATAGTTTACATAATTATATATCATTTTAGAATAATATTATATTTACGAATTTTAGTAGGTCTTATATTGTGTTGGCCCTATTTAAGTCTTGACCCAAAAATACAATATGTTATAGATAATGATTTATACTTGGATATATTTATTACCCCTTTAAGGAAAGACTTATCAACTATAATTTTTGAATAAACCATCGTCCTTGAAAGATTCTAAGATAAAATTCAAAGGGTAATCTTGGTGTATGTTAATAATAAAAATTGATGTTATTCTAGAACCTAATTAATTTGGTTGAAGAAATGCGGTAATATAAACTCGTTTACTTAAAATGTTTTAAGGGTGGGGTTAATACTTGTAGGAAATAATAGATAACATTTATAATCTTATGCACATCATTTTCTATATATGGTGGGAATGGATGGTTTTGTTGATGCATATTGAATTTTAATTGAATAGTTATAGTTATGAATAAATATTTCATTTTACTAACATATGGTTAATTGGTCTACTTATTCTCATGATGAAAGATAAATTAGTTAGTAATTGGATTTATTGACTTTAAGTTATAAATAGGATTATATAATCATTGTATGCTCTCACCTCGCCCTTGTGGATCTTGGTGATCAGAAAATGAGAACTAATCCTAAACTGATTTGATTTAAATCTATTTTGTAGAAGGATTTAAAAAACTATATTTTCTACAAAATTAATTACTATTTACTTTCAAAAGTAATAAGTTTTGGTTTAACTGATTTTGTATTAGTTAAATTTATATTATAATTAGTATTTGTTTACAAAGAAAAATTAGTATTAGTTAAATTTATATTTGCAAAATTAATTTTCAAATGTTTAGAATAGTTTAAATGCATTTATTTTTTAAAAAGAATTAGTGTTAACTAACTTTATATTTTCAAAATATTATTTTTGTGTTTAACATAGTTTTAAGTTTATTTAATTTCAAAAAGAATTGTTATTAGTTAAATTCAAATTTGCAAAATTATTTTAAGTGTTTAGAATAGTTTAAGTTTATTTATCTTGAAAATGAATTTATATTTTTTAAGTAATTTTTAAGAAAACTAGTATAATCTCTTTTTTTTTAAAAGGAATTAGTATTAGTTAATCATGCAAACAAAATTAGTATAAAGAATTATTTGAATTAGTTTAGATAAATTAAATATTTGGATTATTTATTTATTTATTTATTTATTTATTTATTTATTTGAAAGATCAAAGAATATTAGTTAATTATAAGATAGAAATAGACAATTCAAACACCTTGAATTTCAATCCATGAAACCAAAATAATTTATTTTAATACAAGATAAACAATAAATTCATTTAATGAAAATCTTAATAAATGAAAATGAAACAAATCAAAGTTTGAATACTTCATTCTATATCTTAGAAGTTAAACTAGTAACTCTCAAAACTGCAAATAAACTCTTTTACATTAGATTTTCAAGTTAAGGACCTATTTTGAACTTCTCAAATTATATGAAATTTCGTTATTTTAGCCATCATCTATTTTCAAATTCATTAATAAACCTTGGTAAGGAAGTTGAGAATAGAACTATTAGAAAAACCTATCCTATAATGATCGCTTAGTGAAGAAAATAAATATTATTCGTTAAATTTTTAGTACAAAACAAATTTTGAATGCAAAGTATTAATATTTATTTCTTTATAAGAATTTGAATTAGGTGATTTTATCTTTAAATAAGAAACTAGATAAAGTTAACATTCATTTCAAAGTAAAGAAATTAGTAGATTTTATCACTTGTATTTGCAAAATAGTTTAACTTATTTAATTTTTTATTTTTATTTTAAAAAGTGAATAGTAGTAGATTAATTAGAAATTATTCTTAAGAAATGAATTGGATAAATTATATAATTAGATAAGTTTATTTCGCAAAAGAGATTAGTAATTAGTATTAGTTCAATTCATTGTTAATCAGTATTTACTTCTAAAGTAGTTTGGTATTTACAATTAGTTTCATTTTCAAGTAATTAGTATTAGTGTGATTCATTTTGCAAGTAATTAGTATCATATTTTCATTTCTTAGTTAGGAAACTTTAAACAATAAATTGAAACCAAAACTAACAGTATTTGGTATCAATGATGTTTTTGGCTCATGTTTACGAGTAATGTTGTTGCGCTTGAGCTACTGCATCTATAGCCTAACAAAGCTTCAATAATGACGTTTGTGGTATCATCCCTTTAAATTGTCAGGGAGAAATAAGGGACATCTTCTTGGTAATAAAATCCAAGGGACAAGTAATCTCTCTTGAATTGATAATCTAAAAAGATTAAATCAAATGAACCAAAAACCCACTAGTTCAAACTTATTAAACATTCTTGTAAAGTTTTAATAGAATTTTATTAATTTGTTTCTATTATTTGTAATTTATTGGATATTTAATCTATGGGAATGAAATTTTAGTTTCAACGGTTTCAAGGGTGACGATATTTTAGGACTAAGAATTAGTTAATTTTTTTAGTCATGGTGACTATTTTCTTATAATTATTGCTTCCCTTCATGGGTAGTAGTCACAAAGGAACTATCTGGGGAAAAGGGGCCCTAGAAAGGGCTACGTACCCACACAATAGTTCACATGAAACTCAAATTAGAAAACAGAATTACATATTTAATACCTTGATCTTGTTTGGAAGCAAGGTATGTAGGAAGTTTGTGAAACAAAGGATGTTCCTAGTACTCACGCGTTCGAGGATGGGACTTAGGGAGTATTTAAGGAGTATGTTAATTAATAATATAAGATTAATTCAATCAAGAAAATTTATTCATTTAAGTGAAAATGGTATAATTTCAAATATTAATATCAAGATAAAATATATTCCTTGTGTACTCGAAAGGGTCCAAGAAGGATCACTTGATTCCCCAAGGGCCTTAGGCTGAAATTCCAAGGTGGGTTTCAAGTCTTTTATTATTATTATGTACTCCTAAATATGCACCTCGATGCACTTCCTTTAGGGAATATATTCTTTAGAGAGTGACTCATATGAGTCTAAAGTCTCTAGCTAGATCATTTTACCCATCTTATTTTGATGGATGGATGTCCATCCTGTTTTAATGGATGGGTACCTATCATGCTTTGATGGATAGATGTTGGATTCCCATCCTATTTTGATAGATAGATTCCTATCCTGTTTCGATGGATAGATGTTGGATTCTCATCATGTTTTGATGGATAGATGATGGATTCTCGTCGTGTTTTTTTGGATGGATGCCAATCTTGTTTCATGGGTGGATGCCTATCCTATTTTGATGGATAGATGATTCCTTGAGTATAAAAGAGAAAGAACACTTAATAACTTAAAATAAGTTAAAAATTAACACAAAAAAAATTGTGATAATTTTTGAAGTATGGATTGGGTTACAAATGACTAGTTGTGGTTGAAGTGGCATTTCATTTGTTTTAGTTGGTTGCATGGAAAATTTTATTGGAAAATCTTCGCCAATTGGTGAATTCTATAAATCAGCCAAGTTGAAAATGGCAAATTTGCACAAATCAACAGGGGTCCAAATCACCCAGATTGTTTGAACTATAGGTCCAATGCATGTCCATTTGCTAGTGATTTTTTTTATGAGGCATATTTAAGCAACAAATTCGCCATAACAAACTATATGTTTCAAATGGACCAACTAATATTTTTGCCTGGAATCCCGGAACCATGTAATAAAATGCCTACATATTTGCCAATACTATTAAAACAACATTGTATCAGGACCCATTTAGCTAATTAAAATTTACAAATAGTTGCTTGTGAAGACCCATTTCGCCAATTAAAATTTATAAATAGTTTCTTATGAGGACCTATTTCACCAATAACATTAAAAAATCATTACATTTGAGGACACATTTCACCTTGAAAATTACAACGTATCATTGTATAAGCATGCAGGATTCACCCAATTTTTAATATACCATCTAAAAATCCCGTGAAATTTGCCAAATATAGATTGATATAAATACAATTGAAACTATCATTTATTTTACACATTGTGTTCAATTATGAGGTTCTACTTCTCGATTCAGAAGTCAGCAAAAGTTGAAAACATAGAATTAAAGGTGAGTGATTATTTCTTCATAGTGTTATTAGTTATAATAATAAGTTTTCTTTATCTCTTTTTCATTCTTGCTTCAATGTTAAAGTTAAAGATGATATTGAGTAGGGAATGGGATCTATATTCTCTGTCCTTAAACAAGAAGACATTTTTTTCTAGTTTTTATTCGAAGTGAGAGATCAATATGTTGAGCAGCAAGGGTGAGCTCATGCCACTCCTCAGGGTAGTGAAGAGACTGGGAGGCCATCAAAATGCCCAAAACTTAGAAATAGAGGTACCATATAGTCTTACTTTGGAATTTTCAAAGCTTTTGATCCATCAAATCAAGATGGAGCTACATCATCAACTCTTCCACCAAATATTAATTAAGAAGGCATTCACAATACCTCACCACCACCAAAAGGTCAAGTTGAGATTGTAATTGAGTTAAATCAAAATTTATCAAATGAGGATGGAAATACCATAGAAGATGTTCCAAGGGATACTCTGGTTACCAAAATGAGATAATTGACTTGGATGAGGATGATGTTGGTAGCAAGAAAAGGAAAATCAAATAAAAAATGGGGTGTGAGTGGGAAATTTCAAGGAATTTTCAACTTGGTTGGTTGTCAAAGTACCCATTCATTGTACCAGTGGGGAAAGCAAATGATATTGAAAGTGAAACATTGGAAAAAAGTATTATTTTTAGTTGGAAATATGAAAGAGATAAGACATTGCAACTAAAGATTGACACTATAGAAAAGCATATCGGTAAAGTTTATGAAAAACAAATCATAGACGGAAAGGAAGAATCACTCGTATGATGGAAATCAAAGGAACAATGTCTTCATGTTAGGTATGTCATGGATTATGAAGAGCATGAACAAATAATTTCGAAGCTTGCTACATGTAAAGGTACACTTGAGGCTCAATTTGGAAAAGCAATGGAAGTAGCAAATCTATCAAAAATTGTTTAGATGAGTGTTGTTTTTCATATTTTTTCTAGAGGGCATCCTATGACAGACTACCCAGAATATTCTACTTTATTATCTTATTTGTGTGTTTCTCACTATCCCTTCTCACATTAGTCAGTAAATGCTGGATGGGAATGGGAAAACTATCTTGCTACAGTGGAAAAGGAAGATTTAAAGGAGAAAGTAAAAGATTCAAATTTCATTGCATTATGTTTAAATGAAGTTACTATGGTAGCAATACTTCTTGGGTCTGTATGCATTTGTATATTGTAGAATGACATGTTTTCCAAGCTCAGATCTCTATGTTCATAAAATGGACAGTTAAACATTGCAAAATCTATTTGAACTAGTCAAGAAATCTTTGAATGAAATTGTAGGTATGGATGAGTTGACAATTGCCAAAAAGTTGGTGTGTGTAGAAGTTGATGGAGTTGTAGTGATGCAAGATCAAAGGACTGATGTTTGCACAAAGTTACAAACTACTTGTGCACCATACATGCTTGGCATTCACTGCATGACCCATAGAATGAATTTAGCATTCAAAATTGTAAGCAAGTTTCCTACAATATCAAAAGTTGAAAATCTAGTCCGCGAGATCCATGCATACATCTGTCGAAGTCCAAAACGTTTTGTAGAATTTCAAATTTTTCTTGAGGGAATAACACCAAGAAACAAGCTTCTCAAGGATGTTGATACCAAATGGCTCTCCCTGCATGGACTAGTGCAACAAGTTCTTTCAAAATAACAATCCTTGATTGGAGTGATGTATGAGCATCGCAGCACAGTAGACAAAGCCTCTGACCTCTTACATAGGTTAAGCGATATAGAGACACTCTTGAATTTAGCTACTCTTCTCCCCATGCTGGACATGATGAACAATCTTGTGAAGAAAGCCCAAGACAAAACTATGTATTTTAATGAATATGCCAATCTACATAAACATACATGCTTGTCCCTTGATCATCTATATCTAGATCTAACACAAGAAGGCCCAAATTATTTCATGTGGTAGAATATTACTGATTTGAATAATCTTGATAATTATTTATTGTTTAATGCAAGTGGGAACTTATGTATCTGTGTACATGGATATGAGATACCAATGTACCATTGTAAGATAGACAGACGCTCTAGCTATTAACAAGGAAGATTTTAATGGCATTGTTAAATTTGTTAGTGATAATTTGAAGGAAATTGCAAAATCTCTTTCCTTAGAGATTAGTGAAAGATTCCCTAGACATGAAATACTTGAAGCCATGGGTATTGTGTATCATCAATTTTTGGCAAACCGCGATAACCCAAAATATTTTCATGATCAAGTAAAAATATTGATCGAACAATTTTTGAAAAGTGTAACATACAATGAGCGGACAATAGAAGGAATTTTAAATGAAGCTAAGCTTAGAAAAAAATTTAGGAGTTTTGTAATAGTTATGAGGGACCAATATAAATCCATGGGCACGAAGAAGGCCTTTGAACTGGGATTAATAAAAAAGGTTTGGACAAACTTCGGTCAGAGTGAAATATTGTGTGATTTGATATCAGAATATTTCAAACTTGTTGATTTATGTCAAACAATGATATTGGAGTCGATGGAGGATGAGAGAGTTTTTAGTACATTGGGTTTTTTGAAATCAAAGTTAAGAAACAAGCTAGACAAGAATTTGGAAAATTTCTTGAGGTTGAAAGGAACTATGTATAATGTCAAAAAAAATCCTTTTGAAAGGGTACTCACAATCTAGAGGTCCACATGTGAAAGAAGAGGGACCGAGTTGTGCAACACTCCAATTCCAAATGCTGGTACTAGTGGCACTAGCAATGGAAGTGGGATTGGGACAAATGACATTGACACAAATCACACAATGAATGCTGAATTTGAGACATAGGCCAAAGAAAATGAAGAGAAAACTCAGAATCAACACGACTCTTTTACTTTATCTCAAGATGAACGCCAGTTTGAGGACCCTGACTCTGTTTGGGAAATGGAAGAGAATTAGCAGCTTTTAGGTATCTATACTACACTTCATGAATCAGTTTCCATTGTTCCAAATTGTAGTTGATGATATTTTATATTGTATTCAATGAAATTGTGAATCATTTCACTTCATGATATTTCATTTTAAATTGCACTTCAATCTTCATGAATCATATTCCAAACTGTAGTTGATATTTTATATTGTACTCCATGAAATTGTGATATTTTATATTTTATATTGTATTCCATGGTATTGAATTTGATATGTGATTCTACATCATTTTTAAAGAACAACACTTATCACACTACTTATAAATTCCTATTGCATTCTCATTTACACAATCTTTGATAAATAACTAAAAGGAATATCAATCCATTCCTTGAATAGAAGCTAATAGTTCAACATCCATAACTTATAAGCTAACAAAAGCTAACAATTCAACATAAATAATTTTTAAAGGCATCCACACAACTTAAACAATAAAAGCTTAAACTATCAAATCACCTAAATTATACTTAGAAATCCTTACACATCCATCGCCATAGAATCTTTATTCACAAATAAAAATTCCACGGCAATGAAACTAACCAAAAATATATCATTCCAATAATAGAAAATCCACTGGAAAACTACTCAGCAAAATAACAATAAATCCACACACCATAACTCAAAGATTATGTATGCATGAACTTCACCATTGTCTTTCTATATTGAAATAATAGAAAAGCAGTAAAAATAGTAGATTTTTTTTTGTCTTGATAACAGTTTCTTGAAGACGGCCATTTTAGAAATTAAAATAAAAATTTGTTGAAGTATCAAGAGAACCAAATTAAAAAAAAATAACATAAAAACTAAAAACTAAACAATGCTCCTAGTACCGACTCCTTTGCTTTCAATTATTTCCACCTCTTGCTCCTTCAGTAAATGCCTCATGTGCCTTTACTCTTTGCATGTATTCATGGTACTTGGTGACAATTACAGTGATGTTTTTGCTTCTTGGAGTCATGGTGATTTGCAATCTTGTCCTCCATCTTGAAAGTGCATGGTCTGACTCAACTAGCATTTCATAGATGTTCTCACTTTCCAACTTAAATGCACTCATATAGGTTTGTAACTTACTCAATTTTATGAAGGAGTTTGCAGTAGCTTTCTTAGGATCAACTACTTCTCTATGATACACCTCTTTAAATTCCCTCAATATGTCTGCAAGATCCAGTACATTTCCACTGAACCCATCTGTGAGGTCCACTTCAAGAGCATTGAAGTTTTCCTTGATCTGCACCAATATGTCAAAGTATTTTTCTAACACTTCATTGATTTCCTTCATATAATCTTCATATATTGTCAATTCCCACTCCAATGAATCATACCAACTAGGGTCAATTTCTTTAGGGTAATCTACCAATTTTTCTCTTATTAACAAAGAGTGCTCCATGGAGACTAATTCTTCAATTTCCTTTGAAAGCAAAAATGTGCTACTATGTTCTCTCCTGATCTGCTGGAGCTCACCTACCAATTCCTTTCTTTTATCAGACACATTAAAAAGAATTTCCTAAATTTACTAATGTGGAAAACTCCATCTTGATAAAGCCCTTTTATCCATTCACTAGAAGCTTTAGCATAATGTAAATTTTTCCTCACCCGTTGCACAGTGTCATAATCAATACCTTCCTCAGTGGTCGGAGTCACAATTGATGAAATAAAATTTCTTAAAGAAATATTATGAGATTGCAACTAAAGGTTCTCTTTTTTTAGTTCTTTTGCTCTTTTGATCAATGCATTAACAAAGTAATCAATATGATATACATCGCCTTCTAAAGTAGATGGCCCCATATCAACATGACCAACCTTGTAGTCAGTTTCCATTATCTCATTTTCATTTAGGTCTTTTCTAGATTAGCAATCTCCAACAATTGATGCCCAGTAGTGGAATCAGTGACAATCCCTGACATCCTCTTAGCCTTTTTGGGCTTCTAGTGACCCTACATCAACATGGAAATTGTATCTAATTCAATTATCATTGTAGGAATATTCTTTCTTTTCTTCTTGACTGCTCTCTTTAACTATGTTGGGGAAGATTCCACTAATCTAGTGTCTCTACTTTCAACACTTACATTTTCCTTTTTTTTAGTTGACTGAACAAAAATAGAAGTATCTTGTGGTGGAGAAGGGGGAACTTCAAAGAATGTGGGAAAAGAATTATCATCAATTATTTGTTGAAAAATTCCCTCAAAGTCTGTAGGCACTGTTGGCCTCCTACAATGATTCATAGCTAAGCCTTTATAGCCATGATTTATAGATTGGACATCTAACCTGAATAGCGACTTTAATCATCATGAAGGTGCATTTAAATTGTTAACCCAAGGACGTGAACTTGAAATGGGCTAGTATTGTATGTGCACTAGGGGCTCAAGTAGTCATTGCATTCTACAGCTAAGAAACACAATGATGAAAGTAATTTACTGAAAAGGAAATAAAGCAAATACTAAGCATCAACCAACAACTATGCTAAACTGAAATGCATGACAAAAATGAAAGATTTAGGGAACAAACAAGAAACTACTTTTTCTGCTTTGGCTATAGGAACAGACACATAATGGACTTCCAGTGGCTGCAAGAATAATTGATGCCAAAATTTCAACTAAGTATTGAATAGCAAGTAATACTAAACTAATGCTAAACTAATGAAATGGATTACTCACCAAGTGGACCCCCTTCAATAAGTATACTCTAAACTAACAAGAACTCAAATGCTCAAACTCGTAACTTTATTCCATTCATTATAAATCAAAATTGGAATACAATATCAAATCGTCCAACCTCTTGCTTTGTTCTTACTAATCAACTGACTAACTAACTAACTAACTAGGAGGAAGGATCATTAGATTATTATTTATGCTAACAACTAAACAAGGAAATCAACTCCATGACTGGGAGGACAACAATTAGGGAAAATAGAGGAAGTGGAGCAATGGTGGTTACGCATGCAGGAATTCGGTTAGACATACAAGTTAGATGTAGAATCAGCATAGCAGTAATTCCCGTGCATGCTCAAACATTAAAATTCCACTACAACAAGGTGGTTATGCTCAACTGCATGGAGAATCTTCTGCCACCAATCTTCTTTGACTTGGAGCACTTCCTTTACTGGCTGTCATGGTGCATGCCCAACTGGTAGTGTCTTCCTCAACTTAGCACATTAAATCTGCATGGTAAGGTCAATACGCATAAAAACTAGACATCTATAACCACCTTAAGAAATGTTCAATAACCACATGAAAAATCAATATAGATAGTTCACATTCTATGCCAAATATCATTAAAGTTTGCAAAGATCAAATGTCAATGGTTTGAGGGAAACATTATGCCAATACCAACACTTAAGCATTAAAGTACATGACATCTATGGGAAAATAGACTATAGATTCTCCCCAAAACTAGACCAAAAACTAGGCTCATCACTCCCCCCAACTTAACATCTTGATGGTCCTCCAGCAAAGGAAGAGTTGTTATTTTGCTTGGTCAAAGCTCTAAAATTTGCAACTAAGAGTTGTCCGACATCAGTGGTTGCAGTACGTGAATCAAGATCCCAATAGAATCCTCCTAATCTGTCAAGTTTGTCCCATCTCTGGCTCTCTACAATAGGGTCATACTGGTAGAATCTAAAATTTGGTACTGGCCACATGAGCATAGGTGGCTAGAAAGTCAAGGGAAGCCAAAATCTTCCCTCTATTCTACCAATCTGGATATATCTCTTAATTCTTTTTAATGTTGCAACATAATTCTAGATGGAGTGGGGCTCAACCTGTTTTAGCTCATCAATCAAACTATTCCATCTTTGTGATAGGTATCTCCTCATGGTTTCCTCCTTTGTTGATGTCTTCACCTCATACTCACTGTAAACTGCCTCAATCCAAGGCATAACCTTGTTTCCATAACTTGGTCTAAGCAACATTTTATGCCATTCTCTATAAATATCCCTTGGGTTGCTTGACTCAACCCTAACGGGAAAAGGGATATTAGACTCCAATTGTTTATAAGCACCATGTTTTTGTCCCCAACTAATCTCATTTTTCACCCAAGACATGAATGCTCTCAATTGAACATCCCCAACATATAGCAGTGGGTTCCAATCATGGTCTTTTGTGACAGCATAATTATGTAAATAAAATTCACATAGCAAATTCTTCATTTCAGAGGAGGCAATCCTATAAGCATTGAAAAATTCCATAGGAGTATCAATAGATGGATTCAAACATGAAGCAAGTCTCAACATCTTAAAAGAGATGTTTCTCTTTCAGGAGCAGAGCATAGACCCTTGGAGGATCTCTACATTCCAAAATATTTGGCATCAAGGCTGACATATCATCTACCCTCTGCTTCAGGGTAGCAATTTCTACATTTTTATCCTCAATCTCTTCATCCTTCTTTCAAATTTTCTCCTTCAATTATTTTTTTTCCTTTTTCCATTCTTCCTCATGTTGTGCAAATTTTGCACACACGCCCCACCAAAGGTGGGGACCCTCTCTTTTCTTTTGCATCTCTACTTCTTGGCTTGGTCAAATTTTGGTTTTGCTCTTCTTGGGAGGTTATTTTGGGATTAAGTCTAGATTGGGTTTGATGAGGACAATATTTTGAGGCTCCAAGAGAAATTTGTCTATCTTGGAATTTGAAAATGGGGATTTTGAAGTGAATTTTCAATGTTATATGTAAATCTTTTTTGCACCCCTGGATAGAGGACGAAAAATTAGGCCAGGTTGCTTTTTGAACTTTTTGAAAATTCCTTCTAAAAAAAAAGTTATGGAGTTTAGGGGGTTTTGACCCTACAGGGAATTGGGGAATTTTCGTCCCTAAAAGAAATCCCCAAAATTTCCATTTTTGGAAATTTCCAAGTCCCCTCAAAATCCCAAAATTTTCCAAAACTAGAAATTTATTTTTTTTGCACCCATGGATAGAGGACGAAAAATTAGGTAGGGTTGCTTTTTGAACTTTTTGAAAATTCCTTCTAGAAAAAAAGTTATGAGGTTTAGGGGATTTTGACCTTGCAAGGAATACAGGTATTTCCATCCTTGATGGAAAATCCCAAAATTTCCATGACCTCCACAAAATCCCAAAATTTGCATTTTCGGAAAATTCCAAGACCCCCTCAAAAACCTAAAATTTTCCAAAAATGGAATTTTTTCCAAAATGAAATATTTTCCAAAATAGAAATTTTCCCAATTTTTCCAAAATAGAAATTTTTTCTTGAAATTTTAAAATGTTCCCGAAAATGAAATTCTTGAGATGGAGAAAAAAAATTTGAAAATAAAAATTTCCATTAGCTCTTCCTCCAATCTTTCATTTCTTTTTCTCTCCTCCAATTTTTGTTCCCACTATGCATTTCCATTCCCAACATGTGAGCTACTAATGATGATATCTGTTTTTCAAGATTAAATAAATATTAAAAGGGGAACTTAAATATGGATTTGTGCCAAAAGGGAAGTATGGAAGAATTCAATTCAAATTTTAAAACTGGGCTTGCATAAGAATTCGTGCCCAAATTGCCTATAGCTGGAAGGAGTTTCTGGAAGACATGTGAAGCTAATTTCATCATCCAATCAGAATTTTCATTAATGGCAAGTTGACATAATATTGTTTTCCCATTGTTCCATGATGTAACTACTTTTATGCAATTGGATGATGATGTACCATGAGCTCTCAAATTAAATGTAACTGCTGGATACTTCTAGAGGTGTAATTTGTGTCATTGGATTGATTTAATCTTGGCCTTTGATTCAAAATGTAATTTTCTATAAAATGTCAATGTCTTCTCATTTGTAAGAGGTTAGACTAGATTAGAAGAGTTTATTAAAAGATGTAAACATCATAATTGGCCAAGTTATGAGAAGTTAGTAGTTGTAGGAGAGGAGAGACTTGAAATTGTTATGTAATACTGGAGAAGTAATGCAACTGATTTGTTGATTTGGAAAACTTTGTATTTATCTTTGATATTTTATGGTTTCTTGTTCTCAATTCTCAATGTTAGATGTTAGTTTTCAGCTCTTTTGCAATGATGGTGAAATGTTTAAGATGTTGATCGATCTTCGGTCCATACTTTTAGCAATTTGCTAATTGTAAGTTGTTGTGTAAAGTTAGTCTAGGCCTTATTTTGTGCTAAAGTTCAACTGTGGATGTTTGTTTGCATTGCGTCAGTTAGTGGGTATGTAGATGAATATTCATAGTCTGAAAATCTTTAGTTTCTTTAGAAGATTGCACCATTTCTGCAGAGTTGTGGGCTTGTCCTTAATCAAGCAGAGATTGGTTTTATTGGAGATCTGTCCATTTGCAGCTTTCATAATTGTGGTGATTGATCTTAGGAGTTAGTTTAGAATAGAATCTCTCTCAACCCTTATCTCTTTTGTTGTTTATTTTGAATCTGGGTTAGTTTTAGGATTAAAAGCATCACCATATTTTTGCATCTGATGAAAGTACGCTTCTAGCATTGTTCATTTGTAAGGCCCCTTGTGATTACCAACATTTTCACATTTATCATTAAGTTGTTTATGCATTGTCAAGACCTGACATTAGAGACCTTGGGGTTATCTTTGGAGGCTTGCTGATAAAGATTTACTTTTCAAGAGAGATAGAATATCACATTTTGTCTGAGTTGTGCAAAAAACACCATCAACACCTCCCTTCTTTATATTTCTTTCCATAGATTCAAGACTGCTACATGTACTATAAATTCAAGAGGATTATGAATGCCCACCAGTCCTTTTGTTGATGACAACTCCTCATATGGAATTATTTGCATAGACTTAGGTTGTCCAGTTATCTCTGGCTATAACAGTGTTGTTTCTTCTTCCTTTTGCTGCAAGGACCCTTGTTCTTGTTATGGCTGTAGGAACTCCTACTCTGGTTCTAGTTGTTGTTGCAGGACTTCATACTACAAGACCTCTTGCTCATGTTGCAGGAGGTTATGATTTTCCTCCAATTCTTTCGCAATGCTACCAAGATTGGCCAGTGTTATATTTATTGCTTTCTTAAACATGTCTTCTCCTTCTTCAACATTCTTCTACTCATATGAGGTCTCACCAAGTTTAGGGCTTTCCTGCAGAGGCATACTGCTCATAGGCCCAGCTGGTCTTGATTTCTTAGAAGGCCTCTCGCATTTTCCTTCGACTGCAGGATGAACAGTATTGACTTTCCTCTTCTTAGAAATTGGCCCTTTTCTTTCTACAAGTCATGTTTTAGCCTTGTCTTTTCTCATTTCTACCTCTCTCTATTGTGCCTTAGTTTTCATGAGGGTTTCATTCAAGTGGAACTTAATCATCAGAATCCGAGGAAGAAGAGATTCCTTTTTTTGGGTGCTCAATTTTAGAAGAACTAATTTCTATAGCTTCTTCTACTGCAAGAGGATTCATACCAAAGGTTAAAGCACTAGGAATGGATTCAACCATGCTTACTCTCCTACTAGACTTATGATATTGAGGTAAAGCCCTAGATTGCAAGTATCCAGGTCTAATATGATCAACATTTATAAACTCTTCCTAGGTCATTCCAGATACATCATGCAGAGAGAGACCTTTCAACTAGCATTTTAATCAAGCAGTGGTGGGAAACATAATTATCCCTACCCTTTTGGGTTTCGGCCACCATGATTGAGAGAAGACTGTATAGCACATTGGGCACATTCATCATTTTTTTGTGTCTCATGTGATTCAAAAGTTTGAAGTGCACAGAATGCAAATTTGATTGGTGACCCTCACAAGTGATGTATTTGATAACATACATGATTATTTGCTTCCACAGCTTGGGAAGGGACATTCTCTTTGCACCCTGTTTGTCTATGCTCAATGGGGGGTCATTTGGCTATGTGAATTCATCCCTAGTTGACCTAGCGTCTCTAGAGATAGGTTAATTTTCACCATCAATAGGTAACCTTGTAACCTTTGCAATTATTTCCTCTATTGCCATAGCTTCTAACCCTCCTATTATGGCTTTTCCTTCTGAAAGTGTCTATGAAAATTCAAGGGAAATTCCTTCATCAAAATCATCCAACTTCAAAAAGTAATCTATCCATCCACAATTTTGAAATTCGGTTAGGCATTGTGCATCCTACAGTAAAATATCATGCATCATGGGTTCATTTCGAATTAACCCACCTCCCATTGTCTGCAACCAAACTAATGCTCTACAAATCTTTTCCTACAATTCCCTTTCTGAAGACCGAATGCACTTCCCTGCAGTGTCTGCTAAATCTCAGGACCAACCTGCTAAATTTCTAGTCGTCCTTCCTTGGATTTCAAATGGGCTCATTTTTAAATTTCTGACACAACCCAATATGATTTGACACATGGAAAATAAAATATTTGCATATTTCTCATTCCCCTCCCCCCAACCTAAATTTGGACATGTGTCCACATATGCAAGATGGGAGTGATGATGTGACAGGGAATGATGGCATTTTATGCAAACATCTATACTAACATATAGTGATTAAATGAATGTATTTAAAAGATGATTAAAGATAGCAATTAATGCACACATACCTGAGTGTGTGGAAGATTTTCCGCAAAGATCGCAGATAAAGTAATGCTCGCCTTGTTGAAAAATGAATTTAGCAATAAATGAAGATGAGGTGGAATGAGGAGATGGAATGAAGTGAGGTGGAAGAGAGAGAAAGGCGGTGATGGATGGGTGGATGGGCGGATGATGAAGAAGTGGACTTCCACGTAAGTGAAATTCTTTATTATGGAAAGTACGTACCTCAATTAGGTTGAAGGAGGGACACTAGGTCCACTACCTTTAGCTACAGGAAGCTCTAAGTGTTGGATGAATTGTTGCAGGAACTCTTCTTTAGAAGTTGGCTTATGGTATAGTATGAGGTGATGACCATTGACAAGTAATTTGAAACTGAAAGGGTCAATGGTGGTGAGCTTAATAGCTCCATTAGGAATGACCTCAAAAAATTTGTACGGTCCTAGCCACCTTGTCTATAGTTTTTCTGTATTATCCTGGTATCTTGAATCATAGAGCAAGGCCCAATCTCCTGATTTGAACTTCATGTCCTTAATGAATTTTTCATGCCACTTGATTCTTTGATTTTGTACTACCTTTGTATGCTACAGGGTTGCACTTCTTATCTCATCCAAAGCATTTAGATACATGATTCTTTCTCTATGTGCTTCAAAAATATCCATCCCCAAATTTACTACATTTCACAGAGTCTTATGTTCAAATTTGACTGGCATCATGGTTGTCTTTCCATACAGTAATTCAAATGGGGTGAAGGTTGTAGTTGTTTTCCATGTTGTCCTATAGTCCCAAACATCTTTTGGTAATCTATTTGCCCAATCCTTTCTATGAACAGCTACTGTTTTAGTCAAATGGCTCCAATTTCCCTGTTGGTCACCTCAACTTGGCCATTGTCCTGAGGGTGATAAGGAGTGGACTTTTTGTGTCTCACATTGTACTCATTCACTAGTGTTGCAACAAGATTTAATGTAATTTTGGATCCATATCTTGTGAAAATATCCTCATAAATAAACTCTACAACCTTGTTATCTCTTGCATGTTTCATGGTCTTAACTTCTACCCATTTAGTTACATAATCAGTGCATACCAGTATATAAGACTTACCATTTGATGGAGGGTCAATTGATCCCACAAAATCTAATCCCCACTTGTCAAATGGAGTGACTCCTACTTGAGGGAATAGTGGAATCTCATCAGATCTTGTTGGTCTGCCCATTCTTTGACATCTATCATATTTTCTAGTATAGCTTCATGTATCCTTGTGGAGTGTTGGCCAGTAATATCCTGTGTTCAAAATCTTCATTGTTGTCCTCTTGGCTGCAAAGTGTCCTCCACATGGTTCATTGTGACATGCATGAAAATTTTCATATGTCTCATCTTCTCTCACACATCTTCTCATGACATGGTCAGGTCCAGTATAAAACAAACATCCAACAATCCAAGAGAAAGGAAAAGATCTTTCAATAAGTGCCCTTTTCTCTTTTGGAGAGAAGTGAGAAGGAATTCTACCTATAAGTTAGTAATTGGCTATGTCAGCATACCATGGAATTTGTACACTAAGAGAGAATATATTATCATCAAGGAAAGAGTCATCTATGGGTTGATTGTCTTCTGATATAGTTATCCTTGATAGAAAATCTACAACAACATTAGCCTTCCTTGGATTATCTATAATGGTTATATCAAACTCCTGCATCAACAATAACCATCTTTCCAATATACCTATGATCAAAGGTTTATTCATGAGATACCTGATGGCTGCATGATCAGTGTGTACAAAGATTTGGTAGCCCATTATGTAATGTCTAAATTTGTTCAGTGCATAAATTACTGCCAGCATCTCTTTCTCTATCACTGTATAATTGAATTCAACTCCTTGCAATTTTTTTTTGACCAAGTAAATAGAATTTTCAATAGCTCCCTCTTTTTTTCCTAAGAATGCTCCTATGGCATAGTCTAATGCATCAGTTTGAATGTGGAAAGGAAGCTCCCAATTGGGTCCCTTAAGTATAGGATCATTTGTCAAAGTTGTCTTCAAGTCAGAAAATGCCTTGTCACAATCTTCAATCCACTAAAATTCAGTATCCTTAGTGAGAAGAGTATATAATGGTGCTGCTACCTTGCTGAAATCTTTGATGAATCACTTGTAATATCCTTCATGACCCAAGATACTCCTAACATCCTTTTGTTTTGTAGGTGTAGGCAGATTTGTGATTACCTCAATTTTTGTAGGGTCTACTTGAATTCTTTTGTGTGAGATGTAGTGGCTAAGAACTACACCTTCTTGCATCATCATGAAACACTTTTCACTATTCAAGGACAAGTTTTGATCCTCACATATCTGTAGAACTCTCTTGAGATTCTCCAATGCTTGATTAAAGTCGGCACCATAAGTGGTGAAGTCGTCCATATAAATCTCCATGCAATTATGAGAAATGTCTGAGAAGATGCTAATGACTTCCCTCTAGAAAGTTACAGGTGCATTGCACAAGACAAATGGGAGCACCAAATAGGCATAGGTCCCCCATGGATAGGTAAATATGGTCTTCTAGTGAAATTTGGATCTGGTTGTAGCCGCTGAATCCATCTAGAAAAGAGAAATATTGCTTTCTTGCAAGTGTGTCCAAAACTTGATCAATGAAGGGTAAAGGAACGTGATCCTTCTGGGTGGTAGAATTAAGTTCTCTATAATCAATACAAACTCACCATTTCCCTCCTTTCTTGGGCATAATCACTAATAGAGACACTCATTGACTATCTAAAATTGGGTATATAAATCCCACATCTAGTAATTTTTGCAATTCTCCTTTCACAATCTCTCTTAATGCAAGGTTGATTCTTCTTTGTGGCTATCTTACTGGAGTGCAATCATCTTTGATATAAATTATGTGTGTACAAATTTTAGGATCCAGACCTTTCATATCATGATAATCCCACGTAAATGCATGTTGATGGGCTCTTAATAGATTTTTCAATAACAGTTGTTGCTCTTCATTCAATTTACGATTGACATTCAGGTATTTACCTTTTGACACTTAGATTTGTGTGGTTAATTTTATCATGGCTGCTTCATTAATACATGGTACCTTTAGTTCACACGGCAGCAATGTATGGAACATACCTCTTTCTATAGGAAGAGTGTGTGTTGGAACGGTTGTTGCAGGAAGAGTGGTTGCAAGAAAAACATTTGCAGGGACAGTGGCTATAGGAAGAGAAAATAGAAGTGTCCTGACCAAAGTAGAAGATGATGCTTCTTCCACTTCATAATGGTTCCAAATGATATTATTCAGCACTTCATCCTCATCTTGGAACTACATGAAAGAGCTTCTTCCTATCATCATAAGTTGCGCCACGGAATTAACTTCCTCGACCTCTTCACCAACTTGTGGCCATACAAAATCTTCTTCAACATGAGATGGCTGAGCAGGTGGATAGAGAACAAACTTTTTAGTACTCCTTCCACCTAAAATGTTCATGTCACCAGAACAACATCCAATGTATGCATCTGTAGTTGCCAACCAAGGTCTTCCAAAAATGATGGGATACCCACCTAGTGTAGCCTTAGGAGAAAGAATCATAAATTTTGTTGGATATTTCCAAGAGTCTAAAACTACCACAACATCCTCCACTACACCATCAGGCTTTATAGTAGAGCTATCAACAAGTTGTAGGATAGTAGGAGTAGATCTCATACTTACAATATTTAGTTGTTGCAGGATGTCTTTGGTCATTACATTGATTGTTGCCCCTAGATCAATCAGAGCATTCTTCACTTTGATCTCGTTTATGAAAACTGCTACCACAGGACTGCTTGGGTCATTATATTTGGGAATAGTCATTTTTCCTAGCATGATATCAACTAGCTAGCCCACCACATGAATTGTAGTTGGGTCTTTCTTCTTCCTTCCTAGCTTCTTAAGACAAGCCTCTTTGATAGCTTTATCATAGATTGGAACATCCTTTATGGTTGAAATAGGGGTATCTAAACACATATATGCTTTAGTTGATCCAAGATTTCAAAAGTGGTATCCTCCTTTTCTCCTTTCTTCTTGGAAACTTCCAATCTCTAAGGAAATGGTGGTTCTTGCTCGGTATGTTTGACTAGGACTGGTTTAGGATTTTTTAGGTACATTTAGTTGAATGGGGTCATTATGAGGCTCCTCCTCCTCTTCCACAGGGAGCTCATTAATGATGGGCCTAGAAGGGCCTAGTAGAGTGGTTCCTAAACGCAAATAGATATCACTTACACTCACAGCATATGCAGGGAATTGATTTGAGTCAGCAGATTATTCAGGTTGTTGGTGTGGTTTGTTATTGGGATTGGGTGTGGGTTGAGCTAGTAGCTGAGTTGCTTTAGGTGCATTTCATCTTGGATTAGTAGGTGGAGGCATTAGGGTAGGTTGTTGGGACTGAGAAGGTGGTTGCATGTAATTGGTTGTCTGAGTAGGCCATTGTTGTCCTCCTCTCCATTGATTTGTTTGTTGCCAATTTCCTAGATGTGGTTGCTAGTTTCCTTGGAATTTCTGCCAATTCCCCTAAGGGTGCTACCACTGAGGTGGAGAACTTTGATGACTAGGCCAAGCATTTGGAGGGTTACTCCAAGGCTGTGGTGGATATCCCCCATAAATGGGTGGGTGTTGGGCTGCCATTGTTTACCAAATGAATAAGAGTTAAAATATGGCCCACAATAGGATAGTGGATCTGGTGGCATACCTTGTCTTAGATCCCAAGGATTTCTTTGTGAAACATAGTAAACTTGGTCTTCTTCAATCTAAATTGGCTTGAACTCAAGTGAAATCTACTTGATTTCCAGGTTAGCTACTATCTTATATCTGAAATCCTTCTTTTTTCTGCAGTGGGGACAATACTCTGTCAACATCATCTCTGCCTCTTCTTGCTTCTTCTTGGCCTGAAATCTATTAGCAAATGAGTGATCTCCATCCTTGAAACTCTGCCAATAGTTGACTTACCCATAGAAGACTGATAAGCTCTCCCTTTATTTGAATTTTCCCTAGAGTAATTCAGGCATATTTCTTGATATCCTCCCAAGGAACTTGGGAGATATCTCCTCATGCCATGAGGCCCAAGACATCAGTGTTGTTGTCATTTATTCCTTTTAGGAAGAGAAAATTTTGTGAATCCTCGTTAAGTGCATTGTGTGGAGATTTTTGTAGGAAAAACAAAAATCTTGCAATGTGGTCTTCTAGGCTCTCATCTTCCTTCTGCTACATCCTGAAAATCTCACCTCCTCTCATGTCACTACTCCTACAATATTCCTTATATTTCTCAAGGAATTTGGTCTTCATGTCTTCCCAAGTTGCCATAGTATTTCTACCTAGGGTCATGAACCATATTAATGCAACTTCCTTTAGAGTGGTGGGAAATAACTTAAGTCAATGGGCATCAGTAGTATAATCATAACTCCTACAGAGTATGTCAAATTCAAATAAAAAGGTATCAAGATCTTCTATGACAATTCCATAAAACTTTGGGAGTGTTGAAGCAGGGATGTTCTTGATGTTTCCAACTTCATTCTACTAGGCAATGGGAAAAGGAAAATTTGGTTGGTTGGGTCTGTTCCCATTTGCATCACCCATGCCTGCTTGATGTGGTTCCAAAGCAAGGGGATTCTCAAGCTGATTTTGATCTTTAGAGGAGAATTCAGAACTAGTCAGATCAGGATATGCATTTGCAAAGGGGTGTGGATCTTCTTCTTCTTCTGATAATTTTTGATATTCAACTAGTTGGAGTGAATTAGGATTTTTAGGAAGGAATCTCCCATAAGCATCCCTTCTCCTTCCTTTATGCATGTGGTATTACTCACTATCATTCATCTCACACAAAAAATTGGTAACGAATAAAGGGTCATTACTTTCTAAATGAAGATATACTAAGAACAACTTCAAAAACACTACAGCAAGAAACTAACAATGACTCCAAAAACTTCCTAGCTAGACACCATCCTGACAATGGCACCAAAAATGTTGGCCTCCTACAATGATTCCATAACTAAGCCTTTATAGCCACGATTTAGAGATTGGACATCTAACCTAAATAGCTACTTTAATCATCATGAAGGTGCATTTAAATTGTCAACCCAGGGACATGAACTTGAAATGGGCCAACACTATATGTGCATTAGGGGCTCAAGTAGTCATTATAGTATACAGCTAAGAAACACAAAGCTAAAATTAATTTGTTGAAAAGGAAATAAATCAAATACTGAGCATCAACCAACAACTATGTTGAACTAAAATATGTGACAAAAATAAAAGATCTGGGCAACAAAAAGGAAACTACTATGTTTGCCTTGGTTGTAGGAACATACACATAATGGACTTCCAGTGCCTACAGGAATAGTCAATGCCATATTTTTAACTAAGTACTGAACAGCAAGTAATACTAAACTAATGTTAAACTAATGAAACGAATTACTCACCAAGTGGGCCCCCTTAGATAAGTATCCTCTAAACTAACAAGAACTCAAATGCTCGAACTCAAAACTTGATTTCATTCAATGTAAATTGAAACGGGAATACAATATCAAATCATGCAACCTCTTCCTCTATTCTTACTAATCAATTGAATGACTAATTAAATAACTAAGAGGAAGGAGCATCATATTATTATGTATGCTAACAACTAAAGAAGCCAGTCAACTCTGTGACTGGGAGGATGCCAATTAGGGAAAGCAAAGAAAGTGGAGCGATGGAATTTTACATGCATGGAATCCGGTCAGACATGTAAGTCAGACACAAACTCAGCATAGCAGTAATGCCTATGCATGCTCAAACATTAAAATTCCACTACAACAAGGCAGTTACGCTCAGCTACATGGAGAATCTTTTTCCACCGGTCTTCTTTGACTTGGAGTGCTTCCTTTGCTAGTCATCATGGTGCATACCCAGTTAGCGGTGTCTTCCTCAACTTAGCACATTAAATCTACATGGCAAGGTTAATACGCATAATAACTAGACATCTATAACCACCTTAAGAAATGTTCAATAACCACATGCAAAATCAATATAGATAGTTCACATTCTATGCCAAATATCATTAAAGTTTGTAGAGATCAAATGTCAATGGTTTGAGGGAAACATTATGCCAACACCAACACTTAAGCATTAAAGTCCATGACATTTATGGGCAAATAGACTATAGATTCTCCCTAAAACTAGACCAAAAACTAGGCTCATCAAGCACTAGATTTTCTTGACTAGCATTTTTATTAAGTACCGAGGGTACACTATCCTATTCACAAATTGATTTTAGCTTGGCCTCGTATCTTCTAGCTTCTCGACATCTCCTACTAACTATGATCCAATGCCAGATAGCCTAATTGATTGCTTTCTAGCTAATATATTTATGTCAGAGGCCTGTACAGTCCCTTGCTCTTTTATTTGCAAATCTCTTTGCTCATGGGGAGAACCTGCACTTTCGTGCCATTTTTCGTTCAACTCGTTTGAAGTTCTTCTCAAAACAGGGGTAGAAAGGAATATTAAGTATGAAACTTCATCCTCTGGCCAATTAATTATGTACAAGGGCTTACCAATAGGGGCCAGATATTCAAGATCAATGATCATTGAGTCTTCTTGTGCATCTTCTAGAATATTGAAATAAATACCAAAAGATTGTATTTGCCTTAGGGTCAATCTCATGAAATTTCTTCTATACACCTCACCTTCATCTATACAGTCTTCCCAAAAATATTCAATATTAGGGAGATGTTCATAGCAACCAACTCCATACAAATTTTGCTTAACATAACCCTTGCTATCAAAATTAGTTCTCATGGTCAAACACTAAAATTTAATTCATTTTGGGTTTTCTACACACCCCTAGCAATATTATTACTTTTGCAAGAAAATGAAGGCATGGACAATGGAAAATCATACCCCTTCTTTCCCATGTTTGAATATTTAACATTTACAATGGCGATATGCCAGAAAACTTCAAGAAAAACTAGGGAATCACCTGGGTAACGAGGCAATTTTAATGGAGCCTTCTCAAAACCTCTAATTCTAAGATAAGTAAATATGTTGAACTGAATGTAGAAACTTCCAAAACTCAATACCAAAGTAGCTGCTTCAAGTGAAACACAAAGCTCAGGTTTTCCATCAATTTTTCTCACAATTTCCATTAAAAAAGTGTCATTGACGCAGCATAAATTCCTCATTCCAACGTCCTTAGTGAGTTGTGGAAAACTTATATACATAGGAGTGTCCAATTTCAGAGACCTTTGTAGTTCCAACCCTACCCAGACAGCCTCTTGATTGGCTAGAATGTAAACCAGGTATGAACACATGTGGAAGGAAATAGTTTGCCATAAATTTATCAATTCCTCATTTAAATGATAACTAATAATCTCAGCCCAATCAATGAATTTATTTTCACTACAAATCAGTAGAATAAAATGACACATCCAAAATTTAAAAGAGTCTGAATATGCATTACCAACCACACAATGTAGCAAGGTTATAACATCTAAAATTCCATCCTTAAAATGAACCCTTTTAAGATTTGAGAGTAATTGAGACTTACCCTTTTTCTTGGACTTCAACGAATTCCTTGCAATGGAATTTTTGCACCATTCCTCATTCATTCTAAAAAACTCATCACCAATAGCTATAGACATTTCCTCTAAAGTTTCCCTCTTTGGAATGCCTAATGCATGAGAAATCACTTTAAGAGTAATTCTTGCAATGACTGGCCCATCCACAACTCTAATTTCTTGAGTCTCTGGAATGTAGCCCCTTGTGCACACAATCATTAGGTTGACACTTTGTACAACCTCAGTAAAACCTCTCGCATGTGCCAAACTACTCTACAAAACTTTATCTTGCAATGTTGTTCTCTCCCTTTGCTCCAGGCACACCGAAAATTCCTCCAAATTGGCATGCCCAATTTTAGTGTCCCTCATGCCAGACTAGTGATTTTTAATTCCACTCTACATGAGCACAAATTTGTGGAGATAGAATGTTTGCACTTGAGAAGTGTTGGCATTGCCAAAGAATGAGAATGCAGGCTAAATGGCTGAGTAAAAATTTTCCACCCACTTATGCTATTATTTTTTATAGGATGTGCATTAAATGCGGTATTCAATTTCATTCCTTGAAAATATAGCCTTTAAACCTGCATGCTTTTTGAAATTTCTGAAAAGAAAACTTAAGTTTAGTCTATACATAACATTCAATGAGATGTCAAATGATAGCACCTTTGAAATCCAAGATAATTCCATAATGTCGTGTGGTCCCTGAAACTTGGAACCTTAGAACCAAAGTCTAAAATTTTGAATTTTTTGAAACCTTTGACCCACCAACTACAAAGATGACCAACAAATACTTGCAACTCAACAAAGTGAACCAAGTCAGGGAATCACGAAGTTATGAAAATTTAGAACTCCACGACAAGGTTATAAACTTAAAAAACTTGTAGGACTAGTGACTAAGATTAGGAAAAGCACCAAAATCATGACTTTGAGTGATAGTAACCATAGCAATGAAACTAACCAAAAATCTATCATTCCAATAATAGATAATCCACTAGCAAACTACTCAACAAAAGCAAAATTAATCCACACAACATAACTCAAAGATTACATATGCATGAACTTCACCATTGTCTAAGTATCTCTTTATTGAAATAAATCTATCATCCTCCACCGACTACAATGATGACCAATAAATATTTGCAACTCAACAAAGTGAACCAAGTCGGGGAATCGAGAAGTTATGAAAATTTAGAAATCTGTGACAAGGTTATAAAACTCAGAGGACTAGTGACTAAGCTTGTTTTTCTCCCTTATTTTGAGTCTTATCATCTCTCCAGCTATAACATTTTACATAAATTATTAATGGAATTTGATCAATGATCTTTCATTAATATTATTTTTCATTATGCATTGATGTATGTTTTAATTCTAGCCCTGGTTTAATGAACCAATTAAAGTACCTTGATTAAAGCATGAATTCATATAAATGTTTTGTGGATCTGATAAGTAGTCATGGAGATTGAGTATTGATTTGTGAATTATAATGCAATTTCACTAAGATTATGGATGTTTGGATTAAAATCACCTTATAGTTCATATTTTAAATGTGTTAAAAGTAAAACTTGAACATGTACTCAGCGATTCATCACTCAATTCAATGTTTAATAACATATTAACAATATTATTAGTAGCATATACAACAATGAAATTCAACAATTGTTTAATGTGTATCTAGTAGTTGAAACCACTACCAAAAATTTTCTTCAAATGATAAAATAAATAATACAAATAATTGAACATCAACACATTACTGAAGTTTGAATTTGAGCCTTTTTATTGATTATCACATGAAGGAATACATAGAAGCATTGGAAATGCAAAATCTTGCTCAAAGACAACTCTACACAGAGCTAAGTTGGAACTTTTAGGTGGTGGAATTTTCATTTGTTCTAACTGATGTTGTTTGACTTGAAGATTTGTTAACAATTCATGATTCAAATTGGAACCTGTGTTGGATTCTTCAGTCAATTTTTCATATAGGGTTAGCAATGGTTTCATGGAATCCAAATAGTTCACCACATATGGGTTCTGAGGAAACTGGTCTAAATCAATCTTCCTTGCATCCTCCATCTTCTTTCTGAAATCAGTTTTACCAATGAATCTCTCATTTGTGTCAAAAGCCTCTAGAAAACCAAGCTCTATGAAGGTCCTTACCTTTTCATCCAAGTTCTTAATCTTGTCTATAGCCAAATGCAAAGATTCCTTTGTTTCACGCATTCTCAAACACTTTTCAATGATAGATGACAATGTCATTGATGTAGCAAGCCGATTAGTAATCCCTTTTGATTTCAAAACATTGTTACTAACTTTGTAGACTATTTTTTGAATTTGATTTGTAGATTTCTCTAATGCTAGCACATTTTTGTCCACTAAATATTTGTTGAGCTTCTTATGATGTTGTCTGATAGCATCAATCAATTGAAACATGTCACACAAATGATCAATCCTCTAGATTGTTTCATCCCAGATCTTTTGTTTCTTATGCCTCATTGTTTCTCTACAAAATGTAGATAACTTATTTTGAAAAGACTTAGTTTCATTTTTTGCTTCCATCAGCTCTTCCTCCAATATTTCATTTCTTTTTCTCTCCTTCTCCAATTTTTGTTCCCACTATGCATTTCCATTCACAATGCTTAGTCTTAATTTTTTTGAAGTGTATTTTTCCTCAACATATTTATTGTTGCTCTCATCTAGCCTTTGCTTCAGTTCATTCACTACAATCTCATTCTGCTTAAATCCTCATTGCTTGTTGATGTAGAGGCAGATGTTTTTATTCTTTTTTTCTAATTCATTTCTCTTGTTATTTGTTGCTTTCCTCTTTGCTTTCTCATTTTCTAGGTCTTCCTGTAACTTTTCAATTTGCATCTGCAACCTTTTCTTCTCTCTATCTTTCTTTAGCAATGATGTGTACACCAATTCATTTTTCTTCTTTGATACATTAACTTTTTCAGTATTTCTGAGTCCAAAAAAATTCAATTGAATATTTATTCACCTAGAATTCAGATCAAGCCATCTGATTTTTTGGTTTTCTTTGAACTGTGGGAACGAGAATTGTGTACTCCATGATTTATTTATTTGTGTCAAATGTGGGTAATACCATGGTTGTTGCAGGATATGAAGTTACAACAGACGCACCCTCCATCAGTTACTTCTTTTCTTTTTTATTCAAGTCTGATTTCTTTTTGAACTCTTCAATGTAATCAAAAACCTAGGGACGCAGGAACAATAGAATGCTTGAATGGAAAAGGAATAGGAGTACTTGCAACTTCTAATGATTACGTAGCCACGCTAACTAGAAGTGGGGGAGTTCCTAGAACTAACTCCTTTGTGGTGGATCCACTTGTAGTGTGACTTGAACCTGTCAAAATCCTTTGGCTCTTTTGTATGCCTTGATCACCTAGTGTTTATGTGGTATATTGTATTGTTGTCCTCTTGTGTGTAATTTGTTGTTGTAGCACATATTGACCACTACTAGTAATACTACCCATACCATCACCACCAAAAATAGTGTGATGAGGGCGCAAACCCGAGACACAGAAAATAACCCACAAACTAGAGAATAATTTTATTATTCAAAAAATGGAACTTCTTACATGCAGAGGATCTCAAATTCCCAAGTTCTACAACACATGCAAGCTACAAAAAGCTACAGAATAACCCGTTCACAATATGCGAGCTTGTCCCCAAAAAGTTACCCAAAAATTAGAAAACCCGCCCATAAATAGAGCTCCTCACTTGTTTGGAGCCAAAACAACATTCAATTTGAGTTTAGGCGGCTTGGCGCTGAAAATTTACAACATGAAGTTCAAATTTCAAAAGAGCATTTGCAATGGTATCTTCTAGAAAGTGCGCCAACTTCGCGGGGTCATAACTTTTGATCCAGGACTCCGATTCGCGAACCGTTCAAACCTTTGGAAAGGTCTCGAAGTCAAGTACGCACTTGAGATCTACTACACCTATTTTGGCAAGTTTCGGGGACATTCCAGAAGCTCTAAGTGCCTCAAATCCCACTCGGAAGATTTTCAGGTGCAAATCTGGGAAACTAAAACTGCAATATCTTTCAACCCAGGAACCGAAATGAAAAACCAAAAATTGGGAATTTCATTATGACAAAAAGGGTATCCAAAAATATAAAAACATCTAAAAACTGATAAACTTGAAATTTAACTATTTTTGGGTGATGCAAGATTGCCCTTACACCACTGGATGCTCCTGCATCATAGTGCCAGTTGCACTAAGCTCTCCACCATGGACATGTCCTAGTTGTGATTGTGTCTGACCATGAGGATGAGGATTTGAAGCTCTAACTAATTGAATTTTACGCCCTAGGTCTACTTTTTCACCTCCAATCCCAAGGAAATATTTATCAACTAATTTTCTATGCTCTACATCTATTACCTTCCAAGGGCCTTGTCTTTGGGACCCCAAAGGACCACCTTCATAACCCATTTTTTCAGCTATGGCTGCTCCTATAGTATATGCTTCTTTTATGGCCTCACTTAAACCAAGTTTGAAATTGACATGTTTGTTCTTCCCTATCATCATTAGATTCATCATCACTTTCTTTATCTTCTTGTTCATCTAGATGCTCTATATTCCACAATTTTCTAAACTCACAATCTTCTTTTTTATCTCCATACTTTTCAATAGCTCTTGGATCACCTAGCTCCTTCCTCATAGACCAAAAGGCGGTAATTTTTTATCGTGGCCAATTTTTTTCTATAACTTCCTTCTCTAGAGAATCTGGCATTTTTACTCTACTAGATGGTTTATGACTTTTTTCATAAAAATTTGTTTTACCTCGTAATTGTCTTTCGATGCAATGCCATAATTTCTTCTAACAATTGTTCAAAAGAAATACCATTCTTAGCAACACTTTTCTCCATTTCTATTTTGACCTCATCCCAAGAATCCTTGTTTCTCAAGTTTTCAAGCAAGGGTTTACTTTGATGTTGAATTCTACTTGCAACATTCTTATTTAGCACAATCATTGATTTAATGGTTTCACATGGATCATACTGCCAGTGACAGATAGCATCAAAATAAATAAAAATAAAAATATTATGTGCCACACTAAATGTTTTTCTCTCGAATGTGAACCCTCCACATGAAAAAGGTAAAGAAGGAAATAAGTTCTTCTTTTGCTTACCAACAAAGTGTAGTTCATCAATACTTTGCATCTTCCTTACATATTCCAATGCAAAAACCCTTTTTGTCACATGTATTGGAAGTTTGTATGGTTGTATTCCCAATCCATAAAATCTTAGCACAGTATATTTTTCCATTAAGTACCAATTACCCAATTGTATTTCTTTTTCTAGTTGAATGTAGTTTCTACATGACATAGGAAATCTAGGCATTGGAGTATTTGTAATTGCTTGATGCAATGGAGCCAAAAATTAGTCTACAAAATTATTGTAGTTCCTTTGAGAATCATTCATCCTTATCTCAGTGGTCCATTCATATACTAGAGCCATTTTATTTTCCTCAGCATTACTATAGGGCTGAATCTGAAGCTTGTTGGTCTGAAACATTCCTCTAAATTTTAATAGAAAAAGAGAGCACAAGTAGGTTGTGAACCTAAATGTCTCGGTGAAACCTCCTTTAATCATTAAAAATTGTTTATGCATGGATTCTACAATGTGCTCAATAAAATTATATTTGACATGTGGAACACCATAACCATTTCAAGGAGGCTTGCACCCACTTCCAAATTTATATCTAGTCTGAGGCAAAATGCTAGCATGGAAATAGTATCCTGAACCCATGGTCTAAAAATATCCAAATCATAAGGAGGCTTATGATCACCTTTCAATTTGTTTCTATCCTGAACTATTTTATTTAAGAAATATTTTTTCTCCATTACATCCATTGCTTCATAATCACTAGCAATCTTTTCTAGGTCAATGTGGACATTTCCAAATTATTCAATTGTAAACCCCAACACTTATCCAAGTTCTTATGCATTAATGGATAACAATTCTTCTTTTCTATCTTTATTAACAATTTCTCTTTTGTTATTATCATAATTTTGGGCACAGACCATGATAAATTTTGAACTAGGGAAAACTTCATGTAACATCATGTGCCCTAATCCAATTACCCATGGTACACTAATACTATTAGCTTGCATTTTCTTTCCAGCCTTATTTTGAGATGAAAATCTAAGTTTTGAGGTACACCTACCATAGGTTTCAAGATCATAAATATCATGGTATTGATCAGTGAAACTTGGGGTTTTAAGCAATTTTGCATAATGTATTTTTTTATCCAACATTGCTCTAGTGGTACTAGTGGTAGATATGCTGATACAATGTGAAATTGTGAATTCCCTATTAGTCCTCCTTATTTTTTATTAATTCTTAAGTCTCTTAACCCTAAACCTAAACTTCAAAGTTTAACAAAATAATATTTTAAGAAATGTCAAACGATGAAATGTACCCACAGGAATTCGTTCACTTACTCGGATTTTGATTCTTGAAAAGATTAATGTTGATAATCGTGGAAACTGGGTTACTGGAATGGCTTTGTTGGAAGTGGAACTGTGGAAGCCAAAACAAGGTGGTGCACTGCAATGAGCAAAGTGAAGACTAAAATCTCCCTGTGTGTTGACCCTCTCACTTAAAAATAAAATCAATTAGCAGTAGAAAGTGATTTTTTTCAAACATTAAAGTGAATGAAACTGAAATTTCTACATGTTGCTTCTAGACTACACAATTAGTACATGGCTAACAACATTTAAAACAAGCCATTTATGATTTACTCTTGCATTGACAGCAAATTCTAAACCGTTGATCTTTGTAAATCTAACGTTATAGGGTGATTCTGGAGGTTTAAGTTTGCAAGTCTAGCGCTTTGTGTATTTCATTCTAGAATGCAACTACAACCATACATCAAATTTTCATCGAACAATTGAGTAATTTATGATATAAATAATAAACAAGTGTTTTAATGTTTCTTTAAAATTTAATGCACTAGGATTGACATCAAGGCCAAGGGGTCGGTAACTTAACGTTGCAAAGGACTTAATAAAATGAATTACAATGTCACATTAATAGCACAACCATTTATTTTATTACAACTAAATTACAATCTCACATTATTACATGGTACAAATACAAATGTAAGCACCAAGATTTTGTTGGACTATTGGTGATAATTTAAATGTAATACAAATGTGTGTCTGAAAATAAATGCATGGGACTTTCCAGGTCAACAATGCACTCTGAAAATAAATGCATGGGACTTGTCAGGTCAACAATGTGCTCTAAAAATAAATGCATGGGACTTGTCGCGTCAACAATGTGCTCTGAAAATAAATACATGGGGAACGAGGGGCCAATCAAACTAGGGAAAGGGGAGTTGTGAAGATACAAAATGTACTTATCCCCTTTGAGAACCAGAGTCATGCAGAAGATGATCAGTTGTAAAATTGCTCCCATGCAGAAGATGTGCTCTACAAATAAATGCATGGTACTTGCCTGGTAGGCCATGGTGTCTGAAAATAAATTCATGGGGTTTTCCTAGCCAACCATGTTGGGGAACCAAGAGCTATGAAGATACAAAATGTACTTATCGCATTTGAGAATCAGAGTCATGTAGAAGATGAGGGGTAATAAAATTGCTCCCATCTTCTACTTGCAGCCTCCATGCGCTGGGATAACACTTATCTCCATCAGAGCTCCCCATCCTGGTTCAACACTTGTCTAAGAAGTTAGGTGAACCAAATCAACTTATTTCTAATTCCACCCATTCTAAACTTGAAGGAAATTGGTCTTTTACTTTATAACTACATAACTAGAGGTAGGAGAATTTAGAGTATCCCCAATAATACCACATCATCTTCTTCCTGAATCCTTATTAACCCTACAAAATGAAAACCCTTATGACAATTCAAACATTGCACTCAATAGTATAGCCTTTAGCCTTCAATTAATGATTTCAGTTGTGCTCACTATCCTTATTTATGGGCCAGTAGTACCGCTAATAGTTTCACTACTAGTCTAGTCCCTGTGTACACCTCACACATGTCATGTGTCAGGTTGGGTATAGTCATAATCATGATTCGCACAAACCAAAAAACCAACTTAATTAATTCGTGTAACTTAAGCCTTACATTTACAATTTAAATGTTTAATTTGATTGATGTCTAGACTCTGATAGCCTGGCTACATACAAATTGTACCTCAAGCTGACAAGCTGTCAATTGTCAAAAATCGCTAATGCCACTCAAACAATATGAAATCATTACAAATCTTGTTTCACTAGATCATTAGATTATTGACATCATCATTTACAATTCTATAATACATCATGCAATTTTTATTATAAAGTTGTCCAATCAATCACTCTGGATGTTCATATGGCATCAATCTATGTCACCGCTTACAGTACTGCGGCCAAACTTTCTTCAAAAACTTAGATATGGTATTAATGAGAGATGAGCCTTGATCTCACCATGTGTCTGCATCTAATGGTTTTAGTGTAATTATGAAGGTTTCAATTTTCAAATCTAGTGCTTCAGAGATTTATTTATGGAATGCAACTATAGTTGTCCATCAAAAATTCATCCAACAGTCATGGTTATATTGATTTGCACTGACATCTAGCTACAAATATGGAATATCCTTCGCACATATGGAAGATTAAGTTTTTAAGCCCTGGTCCTACGATCTTCCTAGATGGTTCCTCTTTTAAAACAAACTTTATGCATCTACATATTTCTGCCACTTAAGTTCTTCTATCTCTCATTGCCAAAATCCTTCAACCCATTGGGTTCATTACCGCAATGAACAATGAGCCTTGATCTCGCCATGTGTCCACATCTAACAGTTCTAGTATTATTCTAGAGGTTTCAATTCAAAAATCTAGTGCTTCAGAGATTTACTTCTAGAATGCAACTATAGTTTTCCATCGAAAATTCATCCAACAGTTGTGGTTATATTGATTTACGTTGACATTTCACCACTATTTTTTTTATTAGTTTTATATTATGCTAATTCGCCAATTTTTTTCCTTAAGCATTTGAAAATAGGTTTAATTCGCCATGAATATATTATTTTGGTTTAACAAAATTGTTTTCTCTGTTTTGAAAACAGGTTTAATTCGCCAATGGAAATATTTTCTAGGTTTGAAAATAGATTTTAATCACCAATGAAAATATTTTATCAATTTAAAAAAAATTGTAATTCACTAGGATTTTCCACAGACTTCTACCAATTAGAAAATATTTTCCAATTGAAATTATTTTTATCTTGAAAAATAAAAAAAATTGCCACTAAAATTAATATTTTTATCGGGAAGTATACAAGATTCATCAAGATTTTACACCTTCGTCGAGGGGGGGTTTCTTAAAATTATCCCTAGTTGGTTGTCCCATCCTTTGACATCTATCACAACTTCTTGTGTACTTTATTGTATCCTTGTGAAGTGTTGGCCAATAATAACCAGTGTTCAAGATTTTTAGATCTTTCCTTTTTGTTGTAAAATATCCTCCATAAGGTTCATCATGGCATTCCTTGAGAATGTCATAGACTTCATCTTCCTTGATGCACCTCCTCATTATATTATTAGGCCCTGTGTTGAATAGATATCCAGCTACCCATGAATAAGGAAAATTTCTCTCAACTAAATGTCTCTTTTCCCTTGGTGAGAGATGTGGTGGTATTTTCCTTGCAACTAGATAATTAGCTATGTATGCATAGCAAGGTGTATTCAGAGAGAAGGAAAACAAGCATTCATCAAGAAATGAATCATCCACAATATCTTATTCTAACTTTATTGGCATTCTTGAGATAAATTTTGATACTACATTATCCTTTCCTAGTTTTTCTACAATTGTATTATCAAACTCTTTAAGTAACAATAACCATCTCACAAGTCTAGCCCCACCACTAGTTTATGCATCAAGTACCTGATTTTCGTATGGTATGTATAAATGAATACATAGTAGCCTATGATGTAGTTCTTGAATTTATTGATTTCAGAGACCACTACTAACATCTCCTTTTTAGTGACTATGTAATTGAGCTATGCTCCTTGAAGGTTCTTACTGACATACTAGATGTCATATTCTAGATTTCCTTCTTTATGTCCTAACACAGCTCAAATTGCAAAATCAAATGCATCAATGTGAATATTAAAAGGTGATGTCTAGTTTGGTCCTCTCAATATTGGGGTCTTAGTAAGTGATTCTTTAAGGGATTCAAAGGTGTTTTGGCAAGCAATCATCTAGTCAAACTCCACATCTTTAGATAATAGGACAAACAATGGTGCTGCAATTTTATTGAAGTCTTGTATAAATCTCCTATAGTACCCAACATGAGCAAGAAATATTTTGACATACTTCTATTTATGAGGAATAGGTAGTGTGGAGATTACCTCAAATTTTTTTGGGTCTACTTGCATCCCCTTGTTGGACACAAATTTTCCCAACACTACTCCTTCAAACATCATCATGAAACATTTTTCATGACTTAGGGATAGGTGGTGATCTTGACATCTCTACATTACTTTCTCCAAGTTAGAAAGTGTGTCCTCATAATTATTCCCATAGGTTGTAAATTCATCCATGTAAATCTCCACGGAATCATGAGCAAAATATGAGAATATACTCAATACTACCCTATGGAATGTGGTAGGTGCATTGCATAGCCCAAATGGCATGAAAGAGTAGGCATATGTAACCCAAGGGAAATTAAAGGTTATATTTTCTTGGTCCTCTAGAGCTATTTTGATCTAGTTATATCCACTAGACCCATTCAAGAAGGAAAAATATTATTTTCCTACTAATGAATCTATCACTTGATCAATGAATGGAAGAGGGAAGTGGTCTCTTATGGTTGTTGCATTTCACTCTCAGTAATCAGCACATACTCTCCATTTCCCTCCCTTCTTGGGTATAATTACTAATGGAGACACCCATTGACTATTAGAGATTAGATATATGGACTCGACATCTAGTAACTTTTGTAATTCTTTCCTTAACTATGTCATGTACAACTAGGTTCATTTTTCTTTGAGGTTGCCTCATCAGTTTGTAGCCTTCATTAATGTAAATTTTATGCATGCATAAGTTAGGGCATATTCCCTTCATGTCATAATAATCAAATTCGGTTGTGTGTGATTGTAGCATGTTCAATAGTGAAGACTATTGTGCAATAGTCAATTGATTATTTACATTTAATGTCCTATCCAGTGTAATCTCAATTGTCAAGGTTGATGTTTTGATAGAGGAAATATCAAGGCTTGCTATATTTGGAGTGAAATTATGGGGCAATAATGTATATAAAATTTGAGAGATGGACTCGGATGCATTGATAGGGATTATTTTTTACAAAGGGTCTTGCAAGTATGTTAAATAGTTGTATTGCTATGGGTCCTTGCCATAAGTGTTTTGCATAATTTTTGCAAGTAGTTTATCTTCATCTTGTGTTTCCAACATAGGACTATATTCCATAGTCATAAATATTTTTAATGATTATTGATTATCCTCATCTAGGGTAGGCCATACAATTTGATCCAAATCTATATGTGGTTGTGCAAGTGGGTATAGGACTATCTTTTTGGTCATATTTCCATTGAAAATTATCATATTACCAAATCTGCAACCTATGAAGGCATCTAAAATAGCCAACCAAGGTCTCCCTAGGATTAGGGGGTATCCTGTAAGGTTTTCTTTAGGTTGTAACACCATAAATTTTGTAGGGTATTCCCATAATTCCAATGTAATAACCAAGTCTTCTATATTCCCTCTACCTTAACTATTGATCTATTTTCTAATTGTAACATGATAGGTGTAGGTCAGAGCTCCATTAATTGTAATTTCTTCATGGTTTCCTTTTTCATCACATTGATGGATGATCCTAGGTCAATTAAGGTATTCTTGATGAGAGTTCCGTTTATTTTGACATCTACAACAAGGATCCCAAGGATTGCATATTTAGGAACAACTAAGTTTCCTAACATAATGTATGCAAGTTATCCTAAAACATGCACAATTTGAGGGTCTTTCTATTTTATGAATGCCTTCTTAAGACATAACTCTTTCACTTTATTGGTATATATTGGCACTTCCTTAATTGCATATATGAGGGGTATCTTTATGCAAACATCTATGAGTTGTCCTAATAGGTCAAATTTTGCTTCAGAATGATACTTTTATATAGTTAGTCTTTCAAGGAATGATGGTTCTAGACTTATGTTATTTGGCTTAACCTAATTTGATTCAGGTTCCTTGTGTTATTTTTGCATAGTCTCTACTGGGAGTTCCTCATTAGTCAGCTCTATGATGTGAGGAGATGAAGGTCCAACTAGCATTTTTCCTTATCTAAGGTGGACAACACTCACCTCAACCCCATAGGTGGGGTATTGAATGGTTTTTTTAGTATAAGCTTGTTGGACAAGACTATTTTTAGGTTAGGTGTAGTTTGTGCTAGAAGCTAAGGTGCTCTTGATGGTGTTAGAGGAGCCATGGCTAGATTTGGCATTATGGCGGGATATTATGGTTGCAAGGGTTGTCATGGTTGCAGGTAATTTGTGTTTTGGTTTTTCCACTGTTGACCTTTGTGCCACTATGATGACCATTGGTTTTGGTTGGGTAGCCATTGGGAATTATAATTTGTTACCTAGTAATTTTGTGGTGTCCAGTTTCCTTGTTTTTGTTGAGTTCAATTAGAGGCTTGAGATATTGGCTATTACAGATTTTGCACATTATTCCAAGGCTAAGGGTTCTAATTTGAGAAGTTTAAATTACTAATTGGAAATGGCATATTATAATTCAAGGTGTCTTTAGGTATACCTTGCCTTGGTTTCCATGGCTCACATTGCTCAATGTAAAACATTTGGCCTTCATCCTCTAGGGCATGAAACTCTAGATTCCCTTGCTTGTCTTCAGAGATAATGGCCAACTTTTTACACTTATAATTGATTCTCTTATAACGACAATGTGAGAGAAATTCAATTAGGGATGACTCTACTTCATCTTGCTTCTTCTTGATATGAAAGGTATTTACTTGAGTAGCCAAGTGGCTAATGATGTCCTCCTTCATATTTGATAGAAGATTACTAAGCTTTACCCTTGAAACTCTAGTAAATATCTTGTTGAGAGAAGAGTTCATGTCACCCTTGGTCTTCTTGATGAATTATTTGGAGTAATTTATGCAAACTTTACAAATATCATCAAAGGTAAGTTGAGAGATGTCCCCTGCTCCTAATAGATTTAGAGCATCCGTATAGTCTTCGTGGAATCCCCTTAAAAATACCAATTTTAAGGATTCAAGGGAGAGTCTATTTTGATGCAATTTCTTGAGACAAAACTAAAATATCTCTACATAATCATCCAATGGCTCATCCTCTCTCTATGACATGCTAAAGATGTCATCCCTCTTTCTATTTGTACCTTTGTATTAATGTTGATATTTTTCTAGGAATTTTGTCTTCATAGTCTCCCAGTTGGGAACAAAATTCCTTCCCAACCCTATAAACCAATGTAAAGTATCATCCTTTAGCATGGTTGGGAATCATTTAAGCTACTGAGAATATGTAGTGTAGTCATAGCTCTAGCATAGTACATCAAATTCAGAGAGAAAGGTTTTTGGATCCTCTGTAACCAACCCATAGAAAAGGGGTAATATTGAAGGAGGTATATTCTTCAAAGAAGCAGCTCTATCTTGGTTAGTTATAGGTAATTCAAACATCACATGTTCTCCTAGGTTATCCATAGCTTCTTCAGCCATGATATCAAAATGTATTCTAGAAGTCTCCTCTATAATTGACGTAGCTACTAGTATAAGGGATGATTCTTCTTTGTTGATCCCCTCAATTTTTTTGCTCTATCTACCAATGTCTTTGAATGATTCATGTACTAAGGGGATAAATCTTCCTATATCATCTCTCTACCTCCACATGCAATGGTTCTAACTCTTTAGATTAGCGAATCCTACACATTGTTGGTGAATAGTGTTGTTGATGCCTAAATACCTATTTACCCTAATACTAAAACAAAGTTTGATATCCTATGAAATCTTACAAATAATTTTTTAAAAACAAAAGAATCCTAAACTTAGCACCATCCCTAGTAATGACACCAAAAATGTGGAGTCAACGCTAATGCATAATTAACTTGGTACCACTTGGTATGCACATAGCTTAAAGGACTTGAAGATCCATAACTAAACATATCATCGTTCACAAGAGGATTGCATTAAATCATCAACCAAGGATTCATAGAACTTTAGATAGTGCTAGAAAAGTATATGCATTCACAAATTCTAGACATCCTACATCGATTGACTATATGTGAATAAACATATGCAAATACTTTAAAAGCTTGAAATCAGAATAAACTGCTAATTCACAAAATAGGGGAAAAGAATACAAATAACTACCTTCTCTTACTAATACCTAATGCTTAAGGTTGTAACTATTAACCATTAAACTACAATGTCCTAAGTTAACTAATCCTCCAGAGTATGAAACAAAACATTAAGCTACATAATCTAATTCATGAATAGTAACACATTCATTCATAATCATATAACTATTAATGAAATTCACAATGCATCATCTAATCTACTAACACAAATTAAAGTGGTTTAGCAATACCTCAAGTGGCCCTTTCTTGAGTTTTTGCTTCCACGGGATTTTTTCAAACACTCACTAAGAAAATCATAGTATTAAATCAATTCTATTTTATTATTTCTAAAACAGGACTGTTACACAAAATCTAACAAGAAATTTATTGAATATCTTTGTTCAATAACATATATTATATTATTCTCATAACAATATTGCTAGTACCAATGCTACTAGATCTCATCCTCGACATGGGATCCTACTATATAGAGTCTATGAGGGAGTCCCATTATTCATGAACTGAAAATAAACTAAGGAACATCTATCAACTCTTCCTCAAGAATAGGAAGAGGACTGAGACTTTAAAAAAAAAATAGTAATTACTTAAAATAGGAGTAGAGAAATCAAACATGGATTCTATATCCAACAAACTTAACCATCTATAACAAAAATGTCCTCATCAAAATAGTTCTATCATAATTCGGTCTTGTTGAAAATAGACTTCTTTTCCTACTAGTTTTCTTATTGGCAAGTAAGAGTAATATTAGGTGATCCATGAATTGATCAATAAATGATCACCTCTATCTTCATTTCAAATTATCACACCCCAGTCGATTGACTTCTTTGCAACGATCTGCAGTCCTTATGTTACAGGTTGAGAAGCACATTGTTGCAGGTTGACAATTGTCTCTGCTATAAATGTTAGTCATATTTCCTAAGGCATTGGAATTATCAAGAACCATAAATTAAAAATAAAATCCTACAAAAATTCATAGACATTCATGAATCCATACATACACATATTTCCATTTTCAAATGCTTAAAACTACTTACAAGTATATAAGAGGTATAAAAGGTCTTGGTAATGTCTCAAAGCTTAGTAGAAAGAAATGATAAAAAGTATGAAACAGTAATGAGAAACTATCCAATTATAAATCCCATCAGTAGGACTTAATTATACATTCAAAAAACCTAAAATGAGTAAATAAGAATCTCACAATCTCACAAACCTTTAAAATTAATCAATGACAAGTTGAAAATCATCATACCTAAAAATTTGTAACCTCTCTATCCAAAATATTATTTTTGTGTGTTTTCTTCAGATGCTTGAATTGAAAAAAAAAATTATATGACTTACTTTTCGATCAGAAGGTTTCCTGACGACAAACTTTCAATTGATAGGTTTTTTATCAAAATAGTATAAGCCGAAACATTTTCAACTAGAAGCCTTTCAAACAGAAAGGTTTTGGTCAAAGCCATCTATGTGGCATCCTTGTTGGTAACCACGTCATCATTTTCTTCTTTTTTTTTGAAACTTTCCACTTGAGCTGAATATTTCTTTAATTAGAATATTTTTTTTCAAAAAACTAAAAATACCCTTTTGTAGAGCTTGGATTCTACAATCTTTTTTTTTTAATATTTTGATTAGTTGTAATATATTTTTCTATTTAATATTGAAATTAGGTTTTTATAAGAAAAAATGAGGCTGATTAGAAATTTTTAAAAACATTAAAATATTTTTAAAAATATATGGTGCACTAGAGGAGATAATCATCTCTAAAATGTTATATATTTTTTTAAATGATAAAAAAGTTATACAAAAGTTGACATCAAATGAAAACTATCAAATTATGGTAAGTTTAACTTTAAAACATTATTATGAAAAAATATATATATTTTTCCATGCACTAAATATTTAAGTTATGTATTTTAGAAAAAAAATCAAGGGAAAATAAAATTGTTTCTCTTTTTTTTGTGACTTCAACTCGACATCACTTTTTCTTAAAATTTTCAGCAATTCAAAATTTACTCTTAAATTTATAAAAGAATATATCAAAGTAATTGTTTAATATTTGAAAAATTACAAGAATAAACTTCATCAAGAGTTATGCATTTCATTAGTTTAAATCATTTATAAATTCAAAACATAAAGGCCACTTTTATGCAATTGAAGTTTTAAAAAATTATTTATTTGTCAATTCCTTTATAAAAGTGTGACACAAGTTTATACTTTTACCCATGAGAGAATTGAAAAATAGTCATATCCATATGGTTAATTACACCAATATTTTTAAGGCCAAAGGGTGTAACCATGTAGAAAAGAAATTCTCAAGGTATAGTGAATGTAGTTTTATGTGGATCTTGGGATTTAGTCAAGATTTTATTATATCTAAAAAAATCATCCATGAAAGAAATCATCTCATGATCAATAATAAAATTAAAAATTATGTAAATATTGAGAGGAAAATTGTCTTAGGATACACTCCATTTAGATCATGAAAATTATAATAAATACAAATGTGGCAATTAGGAATGGCAATACAAATATATTAGAAATCCAAGGGGAATAATTAATGGGACATATTAATCCTACCTTAAGATTACTTTCAATTTTATTCTTGACTAATAAGACCACCTTAGGTGATTTTTCCATATCGTCTATTTTACTAGCTTGACATGAGGAGTGAGGATAAAATTGTGAAAAAATAATCCATTCATTCCTGATATGTCTTGATATGTATTGATATGTACAACAAAAAGGTTAAAGAAATTATGATGTAATATGTAATACATCCCACACTCAGAAGAAATTATATATTTATCTATTTCTAGTACTTGTTGTCACATGAAATTACACCTGGTTGAACACGAAGTTTAACATTCCAATGACACAATGGAAACAACCTCAAGGTGTGGGACCTTTGTTCATATGAGGTCAAATCTCTGAAGAAGGTTGGCTTCCTTTTTCAATCCAAGTGTAATGTGTTGGTCCAACCCAACACATGAAAACCTACCACTAACCTACTCTAACAGCTAACAGGGGAAAAGGGGAAGAAGGAAAACATGATAAGGAAATGGAGGTGGTACACCAAGATGGAAAGGTTTGTCTTCCTGTCCAAAATTACATAGTACATCATTGAAGAGGGGCAAGGGGACTTTCAAAACTCTCTATTTTTTTAACATTTAGAGGCATACAAAAAGGTTAGGGTTTGATAAGGCATTGGAAGGAAAGAGGGTTCCACAACCAACAACTATAAACAATTTAACACAACATACATGCATGAAAAATGTAAACAAACACTTAGATATACAAGGTAATAAACTTACTCAAACACAAAAGAGTTGAGAAGAGGAAAAATTGATCCATTCCATTAAGTAGAGGAAAAAAATTCAATCTTTACAATGGTAGAGTGTAAAATACATGTTTTCAAAATAAAAAACCCCATAGGATCCAGAGGAAGAACCCCCAAAAAATATTCAAGTGTTGTCTTTATAGTCCAGGCATAACTAAGATGAATATTAACCAAACCCTACCTTAGCTAGGGTTAGCATATCTAATCAAAGAAGCATGAGATCTATCCAAAAAATTCATGCCCAAAACAAGCATGGCCACCATACCTACTGTGAAAACCACACCAAGAAGAGCTTAGAGAGGACAAGGTTTGCATGCCATCCACCCTGCCGTGAAGATTTTCTTGGAAAAGCCATCCAAAATCCTCCATAAAATCTACAATTTGGGTATGGAAATGGTCAGAAGGGACACCCATCAACAATGAATGACCATAGTGCCTACAAAATCACCTAGAGAATTCATGGAATGCATTAAATGTTGTCCTCAAACCCTAAAAACACACTTGGTATTTGGAGAGTTGGTTGTGCATTAATGGTGTCACCCAGAAAACACATCAAAACACAAGAAGGTTGAGGCATTGGGCCTGAAAGGAATCCTTTACAAGCATGAATTAAATGGCCCAAACCCCCAAAAATGCATCACCAAAATCTCGAGTGAACAAGCAACAAGTCCCGCCAATATCCATCATTCCCTCTGATGAAGAGATATTTCCTTCCATCAAAACGTCGAAGGGACAGCAAAATAGCTTACTCTGACATTGTATTGTCTCCTCAATACAACTCCATCAGAATGTCGAAGGGACCACATTTCAGCTCACTCCAATACCACATTGTCTCCTCGATATAGCTCCATTGGAATGTCAAAGGGACCACATTTCAGCTCACTCTAATATTCATCTTTCTCTTTGATGAGGAGCCTTCAAAGATTGGGTCTCGGGCCATCAAAGGTCGAGTGTCAGGCCTACAACTTACCATGTACCAAAGGAAGAAGAGAGGAGTAAATCGCAACCACCAAAAAGAACCTTCATTGAACATCGAGGATCAAGGAGATGAGTTACCTCTAATCGAAGAAAGGTAAGAGGTAAAGGAGAAGGTCGAAGGCTAACATGTAAAAACCTGACACTTAGCTGACTTTTGGAATCAAGGCATTGATGAGAAGAAAAATGGAAGGAGAAGGTCAAAGAATATGAGACTTTAGAGGTCAGACCTCAAACCATCAATGGTCAGAGGTTGAAAGGAAGTCTTACGCCTTGTGAAATGAAAGCGGTAAGAGGGAAGAGGGAAGACCCACTCCACAAAGTCTAACAAGAAAAAAGATAACCAAATCTTGAAAACTTAATCGAGATTCAGTGATCAAGGGTAAGGCTTAAGGCTTAACATGAGAGATCGATAAGGGGTAAAGTGTAAGGGATAAGGCCAAAACCCAAAACACTTAGAATAAAATAGGGAAGGAAGGCAAGAAGAAGAAAGAGCAATGGAGAAAGCATGAAGGTAAGCAAGTAAGAGATAGCCCAAAACCCCAAAAACCTGAGATAGCCAATTTTAGGAACCTCAAAGGAAAAATCATGCAAGATGGCCCATGTAGGATCTCTCATATCAGTTATCAATGATGGGTTATCCAAGGGTGGCATGAAATTTCAACATTTTTGCGACCTCTGCAGGATGATTTCCTACTAATCATGGGATCTAGAGGCCTTATCATTCCATTGGGCATGGAGTCATGAGGGTTAAACCTCAACAGTTGGGCCTCCTTAGAGAAAAACAAAATATGTGCATCTGCACTTGGAGGAAAGCATGAAAGCTAGGAGCTTACATTCCCTTAAGGATAATGTAGGGTATGCAAACTCACTTCATGTAAATAAAATATTTACAATATGCACATTAAACTAACATAAAGTAGAGAATGGAAGTTTTCCTTTGTCAAAGATGAACCTTTTGAAGGAGTTGATCTCCGTTAAACCATAGTTGCAGACCTCACCCAGTTGTAACCATTGAAAATTGATGTCATCATGCATGTAATTGCACAAAATTATTTCAAGGTGAAGGATCGCTTCACTATAAATTTTTCCATTGCAAGGGAACCATATGATACAAGTGTTAGATTCATCTAGCACTATTTCTCAGATGAATATACAGTAGCAGGGGTGAACTTTTTTGAAGATAGGTTAGCATCCTAGAGAAAACCTTTCGTAGAGGGAAGAGAACTCATCTCACAAAAAGATAAGCCAATGTCACCATCACTAACCTCCTCAAAGCATGAACTGAAACAAAAAGAGAAATTTTGTAGTTCACATGTTGATGAAAAATATGCCAAAACTATTTTTTGTTCTGCACAAGGAATCGCTTCATCATGCACCTCAAAAGAGAAACTTTAAAACTCAAGGATACAAACAAATTGAGCAATAGGTGCATCACTCTCCAAAAAAATGTGTGGTTACTCAATAACTACAAAATCATTTGAATTAATGCACACTTCATCACACAAAACTCATATTTTTGAGACACTTCAAGTGAAGAACTAAATTCTTCAAATTGCCTCTCAGTTTTAATTCTTTCTTGGAAACTGGCTGCAACAAGATGAGACTCATGGTATGTAATGGTTTCCATGTCATTTTTTTCTTCTTTATTCTTATACTGCTACCCTCAAAGCTTCTCTTTTGAGGGTAAAATATTGGCATCCAAGCTTGAGAAAAAAGCTTCTAAAACATCCCAAAAGAAGTCCTCCACCTCAAAACTACAGACCTCGTTAGATAGGAGAGTTTCCTCCATTATAACAGGGGCTAAACATGTCTATTGTTGTTGCTCCAAAACCATGGATTTATCTTCAACCATCAATCCAAAATCAATTTGTTTGAAGGCTTCAATTGATGTAGGTATATCTTATTTATCCTCATCTTCAGCAAAACAAGGGCATCAAATAAGAGGACTAATTCCTCTATTGTATCAATTTTTTCTACCTTTTTAATGCCTTGTTTCTGCAACACTATTTCATCTTCAATTTTTTCTTGTAGCAGAGCAAGACACTCATTTTCAAGAGCACATTAAGGCTCCTCAATAGCAACCTCCTCAAGGATAGGTTCTTGTGAGGAATGGAGACTCGCAAAACTTAGGATCTCCAACATAGAAGATCTGCTTGATGGCACAAGAGGTTGAATGGGAGTTTCAAGGGGTTGATTGGGATTCTTGAAACTAAAAATTTTGTGCTTGCAAACCTCTTGCATAATAGGTTGTTCTAAAACAAAAGGAGGGATAATAGAATTTTCAAGAGGCTTGTTAAAAATTTTGAAACTTACGAATTTATATTTTCTTACCTCCTTAGCAAGTTGTTCTAGAAATGGTAGAGGTTCTTGTTTAAAACTAGGCACACAAGGGGCTTCCTGAGTCTTGGGCGCTTGTGCTAGAGCAAGGGAAAGTTTGATTTTCTTTCCTAGCAGTAGCATCATTTGATGTTGAACTACAAATTTTTGTAGGGCTTCTCTCTTACACTTCTAGGTTTTTGCACCTAAAAGGAGAAAGGTATCCCACAAAAACTTGGGGGTTCACAAAAAAATAATGCTATTATGATTTAAATATGTCTAAATGCAAAGAATTGAAAAAGGGAATGAATTATTAATGCAAAACTAATGAAATACAAGTTGTTTGAAAATACATTGTGATATGCAAAAAGATGGATTGAATGCAAGATAAAACAAAATAGAAAGGTTAAACAAAAAAAATGCACCTAGAAATTGATGAAGGATAGAATAAAGACTATAAATGTCTGAAATTCTAGAAAATTTAATTTTCTGACCAACTGGGACACTTATGCCAAGTTGGGCGACTTAGTCCCAGATCAAGGAAATTGCTCAAGAGCCTGTTTCTGCCAAATGGGTATCCAGATCTGCAAAAACTTCTGACAAAGAAGTGCAGTGGGACTAAGCTGCCACTATTGGTGACTTATTCCACTTTAGCTTTTCTAAAAATCCAAAAGTGGAAATGGAAGCCCTCAAACTGCTCTTTTGTTCCTCCAGGTGTATGGTTATGAAAGTGCCGAATTCGGGCCTATAAGTGACTTTTTGTGTAGATTTTGACCTTTCCAATAGGGAGATGACTGCAACAAGTTTGAAACATATTCTTCAATCATGTCCAAGTCATCCAAGTACCTAAATCTACAATCACACAAAGGAAGAGAGAGAAAATGTTGATTGTTAAGGATTAGGGGTTTTCCTTGGTCAAACCTCATTTAGGTAATTAAACCAAAATGATGAAATAAGATAATGAAGAATGAAACATAAAACAATGCAATTAGAAACTTTCCATGATGATTGATCTTGAGTTGCTGCAACAATGGATGAAGAATCTTGCTCTTGAATGGCTTAGAATTGAGCTTGAATGTTGTCTTGATGACTTAAGATGTTAAAACCCTAGCTTGCTTGACTTGACAACATGGATGAATGATCAATTAATTATGAATTAGGGTTTAAAGGACTCCTTTTATAGAGGAGAGTTAAGTGAATGGATAGAAATAAGGATCATGATCAAGGGTCAAGATTAAATTAGAAAATAATTTAATCAAGGGTGGAGGTTAATTAAGAGAGAAAAGACATGGATAGATAAAGGCTTGAGGTGGAAGATACGATTGGCACAAAAAAAGAGGTGGTAAGAGAAATTAAATAATAAAGATTATTTAATTTAGGTGGCCAACATAGGAGAAATAAATAAAATAATGATTTTATTTATTTCAAAAGAAAGGTGAGAACAAATTATATAATTAAATAATTATTTAATTATTTAATTGGGGAGATAAAGAAAGGACAAATAATTAAATAAATATATCATTTATTTAATTATAGAGAGAGAAAAGGCTAATGAACAATTAAATAATTGAAATAATTATTTAATTATAGAAGAAGAGGGAAAATCTAACTTCTGAATTAAAATAATATTTAATTCAAAAGTGGGGGGGAAGGACCATTAGACTTAAATGCTTAATAAAAGTCTAGAAAAGTATGAAAGTGATTTACAACACTTTTACAATACATGAATTTTATTCAATTTGCAAGGGTCCAAGACCTAATGTGGATGTTCAAAACACCTCACAACACTAGAAAAATGTGTCATTAAGTCCAATTTATCACCAATTAGTCCCATATCAAGCAAGAAATACATTTTTTGGTGACACAGATGTACACTCTTCTTTTTTCCTTCTCTATGCCTCCAACTGTTGCTCATACCTCCATTGAGCACCTAATTATTGTTGCTATGGATAGTGAGCTTGATGGAAAAGCTCGTCCTACTATGGGAATTAACACTGATGCCCCTGATAGGCTTGATTAGCCCACTCCTCCTGCTATAGGTCAAACTCTTGTTGTCTCTCAAGCTCATCAATTTGTCTGTTGAAATCAATAAAAATGCATGTGTTTTCACTTGCACTTAAATTATCAAAATTATGGGGTTGACTAGGAGAGAAACAAGGTTGATTTTCAAAGTGATGAGTCTCTTGGGGTTGTTGATAAGAATATGTAGGCACCCAAGAAGACTAAGCAGGGTGGGGTGGGTGGTTAGTATTTTGAAATGGGAGGTATAACCAGCCTAATATGGCTGATTGGGAAATGCAAAGTTGGCATTATCATGAAATGGAGTGTACATGTGGTTTCCATTAAAATATGACATTTCAATGCATAGGAAACACCTCAAAAATTACAAAATAAAACCAAAGGACTGTCCAACCAAAGATTTTGGGTACATACCAAAAGAGTCACCCAAATTAAGTTGCAAAGTCACCAGGTGCTTGAATAACACTTCCAAAGGATGAAATGTTGAAGAAGGCACCACTTCCTCAATGGAATGAAATGAAACTAGGTTGCTTGAACTAGCTAATTTTGAATGGAGTCGCCATGGTGTTTGAAGATATGTCCTAAAATGAAAGATGCATTGAAGAAAACACCAAATTCTTCAATGGAGAGAAGTAGTCCCACCGACCGTGCCAAAAATTGTTGTCACATGAAATTACACCCTACTAAACATGAAGTTCAACATTCCAATGACACAATGGAAATGACCTCAAGGTGTGGGACCTTTGCACGTATGAGGTTGAATCTTCAGAAAAGGCCAACTTCCTTTTTCAATCCAAGTGCAATGTGTTGGTCTAACCCAACACATGAAAGCCTACCACTAACCTACTCTAACAGCTAGCGAGGAAAAGGGAAGGAAGGATAACATGAAAGGGAAATGGAAGTGGTACATCAAGATGGAAAGGTTGTTTCTTCTTGACCAAAATTACACAATACATCATTGAAGAGGGGGAAGGGGAATTTCACAACTCTCTATTTGGTCAAATTCCAAAGGCATACAAGAAGGTTAGGGGTTGAAAAGGCATTGGAAGGAAAGAGGGTTTCACAACCATCAACTATAAACATTTTAACACAACATACATCCATGAAAAATACAAACAAACACTTAGATATGCAAGGTAATAAACTTACTCAAACAAAAAAGAGCTAAGAAGAGGAAAACTTGATCCATTCCATTAATGTAGAGGCAAAAATTCCAATATTTATAATGGCATAGTGTAAAATACATATCTACAAAAGAAAAACCCCAAAGGAGCCAGAGGAAGAACACCAAAAAAATATACAAGTGTTTCCTTTATAGTTTAGGCATAACTAAGATGAATATTAACCAAACCCTAACCCAACTAGGGTTAGCATATCTAAATAAAGAAGCATTAAATCTATCCAAAAAAATTGTGCCCAAAACAAGCATGGTCACCATACATGCTATGAAAACCATGCCAAGAAGAGCTTGGAGAAGACAATATTTGCACACCATCCACCCTATCATGAAGATTTTCCTGGAAAAGCTGTCTAAAATCCTCCACGAAATTTGTGATTTGGGTATGGAAATAGTTAGAAGGGAAACCCATCAGGAATGAATGAGCATGGTGCTTGTAAAATCACCTGGAGAAGTCATGGAATGCATTAAATGTTGTCCTCAAACCCTAAAAAACATGCTTGGTAGCTAGAGAGTTGGTTGTGCATTAAAGGCATCACCCAAAAAACACGTCAAAATGCAGGAAGGTCAGGGTGTTGGGCCTAAAAGGAAGCCTTTACAAGCATGAATTAAATGGCCTAGATCCCTAAAAAAGAATATTTTGAATGTCAAAGAGACAAGCATCAAGATCTCATCGATATCCATCATTCCCTCTGATGAAGAGATCTTTCCTTCCATTGAAATGTTGAAGGGACCACAAAATAGCTCACTGTGATATCATATTGTCTCCTCGATATCACTCCATTAGAATGTCGAAGGGACCACATTTCAGCTCACTCCAATATCATATTGTCTCCTCGATACAGCTCCATCAGAATTTTGAAGGGACCAAATTTTAGCTCACTCCAATATTCATCTTTCTCTTCAATGAGGAGCCTTTGGAGATTAGGCCTAGGGCCATCAAAGGTCGGGCGTTGGGCCTATAGCTTACCACATACCAAAGGAAGAAGAGAGGAGGAAACCATGACCACCGAAAAGAACCTTCATCAAACATCAAGGATCGAGGATATAAGTCACCTCTTACCCAAGAAAGGTAAGAGGTAAAGAAGAAGGTTGAAGGCCGACATGCAAAAACCCAACACTTAGCCAAATTTTGGAATCAAAGCATTGGTGAGAAGAAAAATAAAAGGAGAAAGTTGAAGAAGATGATACTTCAGAGGTGGAACCTTGGACAATTAGAGTTTTGAAGTTGGAAGGAAGGCTTAAACCTTGCAAAATGAAAGAAACAAGAGGGAAGTTGGAAGACCCACCCCTTAAAGCCTGACAAGACAAAATACTTAGCCAAATCTTGAAAACTTAATCGAGCTTTAGTGATTAGGGGTAATGCTTGAGGCTTACCATGAAAGATTGGTAAGGGTAAAGGGTAAGGGCGAAGGCCAAAATCCAAAACACTTAGAAGAAAATAGGGAAGGAAGCTAATAAGGAGAAAGAGAAATGGAGAAAGCAAGAAGGTAAGCAAGTAAGAGACAACCTAAAACCCCAAAAACCTAGGACTTAGACAATTTTAGGAACTTATAAGGAAAAATCATGTAAGAGGCCAATGTAGGATCTCTCAGATTAGTTATCAATGATGGGTTATTCAAGGGTGGCATGAAATATCAACAGTACCTTTTCAAGGTCATTATGATCCATATAAGCATTAACAATATCACCCACAATAAGTGAACAATAGTCAATAAAAGGAAGAGTAGGGAGACCAAGGAAAATTTATCTTGTTAGAGTAATTTCATCAACTAACATGATATATTTTCAAAATAAGCTTGTGGATTAAGGTTATAGGTGAAACTACTATCATGATAGAAAGAATCAAAATATACCCCCATAATTCATTTGACATCTTCCTAGTAGAAAAATTATTAAGACAAGAACATTAGAAAAGGAGGAAAGGTTAATGAGATTAGAATGAGCCAAATAAAGTGAATATTCACAAGGTTAAACCATATATAAATTCACATTGGATTTAATATTAACCACATATATAGATGAGGACAATATTATATAAGGCATGCAATGCCATATTATTGACCTTAAGCTTTGTTAGATTCAGCAATGGGCTCAAGCCTCCAAGATCCCCTGCAACACTAAAGTGCCTTCCATAAGAGAGAAACAAGAGTAAAATATTGTATAATTGTGGGCACAATGAATTTTATTAAACCTCAATATGATTACATGGATTTATGATACCTTTCTTATATAGGCAAGGTTGAGAGATAGGAAAAAACAAGAATGTAGTAAGTGTATTAATACTATGCAATGAGACAACTAAAGTAAATTACAAGATAAGATTATATGACACCTAAGAATTCTAGAATTATTCCTAGATCCCTAAGTAAACTTTACATGTGAACATGAGTGAATAGGAACTAGTAGGTGAACTAGTTAGGTAAAATAACTTGTTCACAACAACACCCCCTTAAGTGTAACTTAAGGAGAAATAAACAAACACAAATGATGCAAAGATGATGGATTATCATGCTTATGGATCCTAGCCACTAAATCATGTTAGGTACCCATGTACAATGTAACATTTCACAAAAAGAGAAAAGGAAAAAACCTAATAGGACAAATATCCTCTCCAAAAGAAAGAAAAGATAAAAATAAATATAAACAAGTGGTGGATGGAGAAATCAAGACCCTATAAGGATGAGATCCATCACAAATATATAATCAATATCCCCCCAATAAGAGAGAAAGAGAGAGACTATGTATCCCCCACCATAATGTGTAATTTCTTGCATAAATGGTATATGCTTGAAGATAAAACATGATCCACATCCTACAAACAACATTCCTCCCTTTTGGAAGAAACAATACAAGTAAAAATTCAAGAATGATTTTCGTTTGCAATAGGAATTGTTAAGGAAGAAGAATAAAAATGTATGAGAATTATGTCTCTAAAATATACTCATGTGTCACCATCTCCATGGAAAATGATGATGCCACAATCAAATCAGGCACATGCCCAATCAATAGAGAAGGTGAAAAACAAGGATCAAGTGGTAATTGATGAATTAGATCCAAAGAAAAAGATCATGTGACAAAAACTATGATGGGATTGTCATAAAAGAGAAGAGATAAAACCTTGAATTTTTCTTCAAAATATAAAATGTCAGACTCCATAAACAAGTCTAAAATACATATCAAGTAATCATACCACAAATATGTATTTGAAAGACTATGATTTACCTGTTGCAAAGAATCACTAGAAAATTTCAATGAAGCATCTCTAAAATTTGATTTAGCAACTGGAGATGGATTTTCTATCTCAATAGGAGAAGTGGGAGTTGTAGGAGAGGTCTCTTGATTATCAAGACACTCAAGTATTGCATCATATTCAATCTCCTCTAATGTATAATCATCAAATGGTAGATTATCAACATCATTAAGTGGAATGAGGAGATCTAATGTTGGATCATCTAGGAATGGGGGATTATGTGGATCTCCATAGATCTCCCAAATTTTGGTCCAAAGTGTGCATGGGCACCTGATTCTTGAGATTTGATAGTAGGTATCATTGTCACATGAAATTTGACCCTACTAAACACAGGCTCAGCATTCTAATGACATAATGGAAACAACTTCAAGGTGTGGAACCTTGTAGTTGATGTTAGATCTCCAGAGAAGGTTGGCTTCCTTTTCTCAACTAGGTGTGAATATGTTAGTCCAACCTAGAATATAAAATCCTACCACTAATCCTATTCTACCAACTCATAAGGGAAAAGGGAGAGAAAAAATGTTAAAAATTGAAAAGATGTTGCTTCACCAAAGTTACAAATGTTTCTTCCTGCCTGTGATTGTATACAACATCAATACAACTATAGATAAATTCACACAAATCTTTGTTATACCAGTTCCTAGGAAGTTGCATGAAGGTTAGGGTTTACATACACTAAGAGGGAAAGATATTTCTCCATAGTTATATTTTGGTAACATATTTAACACAACATTCAACCTTAGAAAAAAAAGAAACAATCATTCAACTATGAAGGAAAGAATCCTTTTCACATTAAATCCAAGGTGAGAGAAGGTAATATAGAAAGATATATTGATGAAGAGGCATAGGCTAGTGTTATAGTTACAAAAAATGTAGAGTATGCATGTATCTACAAGAGAAAACCAGGGAAGAACCCTTTATGTATGCCAATGAAGAGTGTCCAAAACTCTTTAAACCTCCACCATGCCTTCACATTAATGGCCCCTGAGTATACATATAAAAGGATCGAGATCACCCACAAAATGCAATCTGAGCATGGGACACTGGCTGAAGGAACACCTACAAATAATAAATAAAGCATGACCACAGTAATCCTTCCCCAAATCCACACTCAAATAATTTAATTCCATGTTCATAGTATTAGAATATGATATTGGACATTTAAGGAGAGTCATTGAGCATTAATGATATTTATAGCTTGAAAACATGCCTTTCAAGAAAATTGCCAAAAATTTAGGCTCAAACTAACCATTAGATTAAATATGTAAACATTAAATGATTCCACCAAAAAGGTCACCTTCATGGGACATTGGGCATCAGTATTATTGCATACCGATGAATAATATAACATGAATAATTATGAAACGATGATCTTTGAGAGATAGCTTCCATTAGACATTAAGCATCGGGTCTAATACTTGTTGGAAGAAGGGGAGGAGGATACCAAAAGCTAAAAGGTTGGTGGAACTATTTGGAAGAGTGTTGATGAAATGGAGATGTCAGGTATTGGGGATTGGGAGGAAGACTTAATTCTTATCATAAAAATAAGATAGAAGATAGGAGGGAGACCTGATCCCCAAAGGTCAAAGATATGACATTGGGGATCAAGAGGGAGACCTAAATCTTATGATGAAATTATGGTAAGGGTTAAGGAATATGACTAATCCCTGAATCTTGAAACCTTAAAACATATTTTTTAAGGATTTTATCGAAACCTCGATGATCAAGGGAAAGAAAGGAAAATAAGGGAAAGCAATAAGGGTTAAGGAGTAAGGTCGATGACCTAGACCAAAAAACTTATACTTGGGCAAGCGATGGATTAGAAGGGGGACACAAAGTGACAAAAATTTGGTGACCTTTGTGGGATGATTCTTGGTAATAATGGAATACAAAAGCCTTATTAGCTTATAGGGCACAAAGTCATAAGAGAAACTTACAACAACTATCCTTCCTCAGAAAATACAAAAAAACATGTGTAGTCCTAGACTTGGAGGAAAAAAAATTCTAGGATCATAATTTCTCCTCATGAGAATGTAGAGTGCATAGCAATAATTCTTTGAAAAGTAACAACTAAGATAATATGTGCATGAACAAGTTACAAAATGTAAACTACAAAAATCTACCTCTATCAAAGACAAACCTTCTAAAGGAGTTGATCTCCCTCGGACCATGGTTGAATTCTTCACCCAATATCAACCATTGAAAGCATATGCATGTATGAAAAATCTACACACACCATCCACATGGTGAGGAATCACTTCATTTAAGACCTTGCCATTGTAGGGAAACCATATAATGTAAGTGCCATATTCCTTTGACAATAGTCCCTTAGGTGAACATATAGCAACAAGGGTGAAACTTTTTTAGAATAAGTCAATATCTAGGAGGAAACCACCTACAAAGGAAAAAGAACTCTCCTTACACAAGGTAAGCTACCATCATAACCACTGACCTCCCCATGGCATGAACTGGAAAAAAATGAGAAAGTTTCTATCTCACATGGTGATGCAAACTATTCCAAGTTTGCTTGTTGGTTTGCATGGGGAAAATCCTCCTCATGTAATTCAAATAAAAATATTTGAAGTTTTGGCATACTATCAAGTTGAGAAATGATATCATTACTCTCTTGAAAAATGTGTTGTTTCTAAATGATGAATTTTTCAGTATGTTGGTCCCATGTGAAATATTCTAACTCAACCACATTATCCCCAATGCAAAAGGTCACATCTTCATCTTCAATGAAGACTTCATATCAATGTTATCAAATTTAGTGATAGTAGAGAACCAGCATACATCATAACTACACTTGTTGATGCATATTTCATCAACACATATTGTAATCTTGTGAGACACCTCAAATGAAGAACCAAATTATTTAGGTTGTCTCTTTATGTTTATACATCTTCTTTTTCTTGGTGACTAGTTTCAACAACATTAGACCCATGTCATAACTTTTCCACCATGTATTTTTTCCACAAAATTGTTCTTTATGATCTCTCCTTCAAAGAAGTTATAAGACTCAACAAACTAGGGACCTTCATCTGCTACATCAGAAAATAAGTTTGTTTCCCCAAATCATTGAGGTCATACTCACTCCAACTCAACTAGTTGGACTCTTATTGTTTTGAATAAGCTCCCCTACTCACTGTCAATGAAACAAGGGGGTTCATCAAATGGGAAGATTAATTCATCTCCTTCATCACCATTCACTACTTGCTTAGTTATTTGTTGTTGCAATTGGCCATTCTCATTTTTTTCTTGTACTAGGTCAAAACATTATTTTTTGGATCAAATGAGAGCTCACAAACAACAAGTTACTCCTCCTCTACTTGGAACATCTCCCTCCTTTTTTCTTCTAACCAAAATCTCGCCAAACAATAATTCCACCTTTCTAAAGTGAAATAGTATTAAGAAAATAAAAGAAATCAAAAATCCCCTAAAAATCTTGTTGGGGATCTAGAGGGGTTTTCTAATGAGGAACAAATGACTAAGCATACACAAGTACAAGATCCTATGAGGGATAAAGGCTCTTAAAACTTACGATCTCTATCCTAGAAAACTTTCTTGATGATTAAGGAGGCTTATCTTGCTTGAAACTTGGAAATTTTAACTTAGGAACCTCCTCCATATGTTGATCCAAATCATAATAAGAAAACTTGATTTCTTGCCTTTATTCTTGAACAAGCAATAGTTTCATCTACTCCTCCCTAGTAGTAATCTTATTTGCAATACAATATTTATGTTGCCTTCTTTGAACCTCCATTTTTTCTCATATCTCTATTGAGCTTCCATATCTTGCTATTGCAAATGAGTTTGGTGGAAAATCTCTTCCTACTGTGAGATATACTCTTGATCCCCTTGGTAGGCATGGTAAGAAAACTCCTATTGTGAATTAAATTATTATTGTTCATTGATATCATCTAACTTCTTATTGTAGTCTATCAATATGTGCTTGATGTCACTAATCTCCATACTATCAACATTCTAAGGCTGACTAGGAAAGTAACAATGTTATTTTGGCATAAAAATAGCTTATTGAGGCTAATGATGGGAATATGTAGGCTACCCAAAAGACTAAGCAAGGGTGGGTGGGAGATGAGCATTTGAAGAGGATTGATAGTTCACTACAACAAGGCTCTATGAAGCAAAAGTAGTAGCATTTCTAGCTTGATATTGTTGATAGGGAGGATAAAACTTGTATTTTCATGAAATGGGGGAGTGAACATAGGTTTTTCATAATATCTTGTAATTTCTGAGCATAGGAAGAGAAATATTTTTTTTACAATTATTTTAAATAGGAACATAGATCTGCTCAACCAAAGGAAATGGGTGCATACCAACAGAGTCACCCAAATTTGAATTGTAGAGTCACCAAGTGTTTGAATCATTTTCCAATGATTGTAACTACTAAGAAACACATCAATATTCTTAGAAAAATGAATTTAGGCTCATTAAACCTATCGCACTAAGCATGCCAAAAAAAAATCACATGAAATTTCACCCTACTGAACATAGGCTCAATATTCCAATGACACAATAGAAATAACCTCAAGATGTGGACCTTGCAATTGAAGTTAGATCTTTGAAGAAGGTCAAGTTCCTTTTCTAAACTAGGTGTAGACATTTTATTCCAACCCAACATATGAAATCCTATCACTAATCCTATTCTACTAGCTCACAATAGAAAAGGGAGAGAAATAATGTTGAAAATTGAAAAGATGGTGATGCACCAAAGTTACAGATGTTTATTCCTAGTTGTAATTGCATATAATATCAACAAAAATGCCAAATGAATCCACACAACTTTGTATTATGCCAATTCCTAGGAAGTTGCATGAAGGTTAGGGTTTAACATACAATAAGAGGGAAAGATATTTCTCTAAAGTTAGATTCTTCTAACATATTTAACATAATATTCAACCTTATAAAACAAAGAAAAAATTATTCAAATATGAATGAAAGAAGACTTTTCACAACACATCCAAGGTGAGAGAAGGTAAGATAGAAAGTTGTATTGATAAAGATGCATAGGCTAGTGTTTCAATTGCAAAAAATGAAAAGTATACATGTATCTACAAGAGAAAACATGAGAAGAACCCTTTACAATGAACATAAAAGTTTGCTTTATTCAAGAGATAAAATCAAAAAATGTTCCAAGGATGAGTGTATTCTACTTTGGTGTAATTTGGAATAGTTGTGGCATCATTTTAGTTCTAGTGGGAAAGGTAAGGATATCTTTGGTGCTTTGGCATGCTCTGTGTGGGTACGGGTGGCAACAAAGAATTTTGGAGGTGACACCTGTCAAACAAAGGTAGTGAAGATGTTAAAATGGCATATCAACCATGGAATTTTCATGTTTGCATGAAGGTGCAAGCTTGGGAAAGGCCTTTTGAAGGCTACCACTTGCATGATCATATAGACATAATGTTCAACCTAGATTTTCCCTAAGTGGAGGATTGTGTGAGCACATTGGAAGGTATTGAAGTCATTAATTCGAAGGTAAGAAGGGTTTTACTCCCATCTCAAGTTCTCTCTATTTTTCTTTCAAACTTGGTGGAATTGTGTCAATGTTTAGGGGATTTAGAAGACATAGCAAAGAAATTTTTTTAATGAGCAATTTTTGCGTGATATTGCTCTCTTAATGGTGGCTCAAGGGTATGACTTGTTTAAAGGGAAGGGGTTCATAGGTGATCTTTTTCCCAGGAAATATCTGAAGTAGCGTCAAGGTTTTCAAGACATTTATGATGCCATTAAATTATCTTTTCAACATAAGTATGATAGAATTTTCCTAAGGGAATTGTAAAAGAATTTTGGTTTCTCTACACTAGCATGGACATTGATATAAAGGAGAAGTTTTTTGCAATTTATTTCCTACGAGCTCATGACTTTCATCCTCCTTGCAATGGAAGTCAAATGGAATTAGCTAAATTGGTGGATCCTATGCACAATGCCTCGAGTGTACAGATTGAAATAGAAAATTCTGAAGGTCAAGATGAGAACTCTATAGAATTGGCTCACATGGAGGAATGAATAAAGACAAAATTTGGGAATTTGGGAAATTTTGTGCCCTATATGTCAAGGCATTTCTAGTATGATTGTATATATTACATGTAATACTTAGTTTTTTGTAGTATCAGGGTAGGTAGTTTGTAATTGGTTGATAAAATTCTGATAAAAACCGTATATCATAAGTCCTTTTGCATTTTAAGACATATATCATGAGGTTTGTTGGTTATTTTTCTAGCAGAACCAAGCAATTCTCTAAGAAGTAGCCAACTCCTATGATGAAGAACTGCTAGATTAGTGGCCAACACACCGAGCATTGGACTTTATGGTCCTTACTCCTTCACTTCAGGCTTTGTGAAACCTAGGAGGGTCATCCCAATTGTGTTTTTGTGAAATATATTCAATTAGTGACACATGTATACACAAATTGATTCCTACTTATTGCAAATAGGGTCCCCCTCATTGAAGATTTGGCAGATTCTTAAATGGGTGACCAGCTATTTGCTAGGAATTGGGTATAATCCCACCTATACTATCCTTGGAAATATTTTAATTAAATATTGTCCTATCTTAAGTCCAAGGCTAGGAACACTAGTTGTTCATTTCATGCAATATTTTCTGACAAAATGACTAGTGTCTCATCAATTGGAGCAATGGAGATAAATATATAAGGATCAATAATTTACAAAATACTCGACTTAGAGATAGGCGGACTATTTTCATACTACTTTACATTTATGAAAAATAATTGTTCTTGAAACATTTACTTCTTATGAATCCTAGGAAATTCCTTACAAAGTTTAGAACCCTATTCAAACATTTTAATTAACTCCTTGAATTAAAGTTGAAAACAAAGTAATACATTCAAATGAAATATTTGAAGACAAACGAAAACACCATTAGTATTTCTCATTTATAACTTGTAAGGAACATACATAGGAGAGTATTTTCTTCTAGACTAATATTTGTTTAGATATCAGTAATTTCTATAAAACTTATTTAAGATCACTTCATACAGGATTTCATATCCAAGACAAAATTTTGTCCTATTATCAACACTCTATTCAAAGTTCCTTTCCTAAACTTAGCTTTCACCTAAAACCCTATTGAGACTTCAGAATCCAACCCATGTAATTAGCCCTAAAATCCCTTTTATAGAAAAAGGGAGCAACAAGCGTCAGGGTTAATTACATTTACATTTTGTTTCATTTGTACCAGAATTCGAGACATTCCTAGTTAGTTACATGCAATCATTTAAGGAAAATGGAAGAGTAAAAGACCACATTCCATATTTCCTGAATGAAGACATGACAGTTCCTCAAAAAGTAGAGTTTTTTGCAACTATGTTGAATACTAATCCTTGTTGACTAAAGAAGATTCTCCAATAGCAACTCTAGCACAAACTTGTATATCATCCAGAAACAACATACATACCACCAACGTCAAGTAGTCTAGCACTTCTCCTACATACCAGCTCGAAAGCATTCCACATCAGCACTCAAAACAAGAAATCACATGAGTGTTGAATAGAAAAATCCTAACAGAAAGGGCATGGTTTCATCAAAAACAAAATTAGGGCATAGACATCACTCTGAGTCATCAACCTCAAAGGATACTCACCCATGTTTTTCTTGTGGTGGGACTGGAGAAGCTATCACCACCTCCTTGTCAGAATTCCTTGATGGTACCAAGGAGAGGGGATAATAATCACCCTCTAGATTAGTGTCACCCTCACTGTCTGAAGGGTTATTAGAAACCTCACATGGATAATTACATCCCTTCGAATAAGCCTTGTAATGCTCATTCTCTCTCCTTTCCTTCTTTTCATATTCCACCATCCTCTTCTCTCTGAGTTTGACTAATTCTTTTGAAATTATTTGGTCCCATGGAAAGTAATTCTCCTTGTTACTATACTCCTTGAATTTCCCAAGTCCTATTCTACCTTTTAGTGTATCAAGAGCTCCTTGCATTCCTATTTCATCCTCAAGAGCATCTTCCTTAGACTCAAACAAACTCGGCTTCTTAGACTCTTGAAGCACCATGGTAGACCTACTTGCCTAGGACAAGAATGTCTATTTCCTAACTTCAAGATAATCAATACTCGTGCAATTCCTTATTAACCCACACCTCTCATTTACTGCATATTGAATTATCACAAAGATGATCAACAAGCAATTTGTATTAAATAGGCAGTTTAAAGTATGCAGAATTAATGATTTGAGAGTTCCTCACGCGAGTGATTTGATAACTTAACAGCTCAGCTTAGAATCTAAGCCATTGATTTTAAAGCATTTAAAACTTCTTCCATGGTGATATGAGCCTTGTTTTTTCATTCTTTTAGCAACTTGCTCATAGAAAACAGCAATGTCAACTCAAGTGTTGTGATCTATCAATCACAATGTATCGTCAACCTAATCTATCCTTTTCATTAATATCGGTGAAGTACACCAGACCAGTCTACTTTCTTGAGAGAAAATTTCCTTATACGCTTCATCGCTCATCATCGATCTTCCCCAAGTTTTAGGGTACAATTAGCAATGAAATTATTCATGTGATAATTTTCAATCCATTGGATCATCCTATTTTAAAACTTTATCAACGGTTCCTCAACCCTTTAGCTACTTTCCCTTTTACTTTAGGCTAAATCATCAGGATCATGCCACATTTCATGTTCCATTTAGTAGTCATCTCATATCACGGATGCATCTCGTCCTTCATCAGCCTCATTCACAAAGTAAACATCCCCATGATGAAACTTCAGCCCTCGGTCATGAGGCCTATCCTTTGGTCACATCCATCCCTCCATCACGCATTGCTAGTTCAAACTTTGCACCTAGGATCCTATCGGTGACAAGAGATGTAGTGGAGGCACCAGATTTAGACACGTAGAACTACATAAAATAAATGGAACAAAAGACATCGCTCATAGGATCACATCAAATTAGCAAAAAAACATTTTAGAGAATACCATTGCTTATCACTAATTCAGAACTCAAGTTTTGAAATGAATTTGAGATGAGTGATAAAAAGGCCATCGCTCATCGCTAATTTTCGTCATACATTTTGTGACCAATTAGCAATGAGAGGGTTTTCAAATTTTACAATATGCATCGTAGATCGCTAATATGGAACTTAGCATTTAAAACATATCTGCAATCATGCGATTTTTGGTCTAAAGACCAAATTCTTAGTGATAGTAAGTTATATTCCCCCATTTTTGGGGGGATAACTTGGTTCACGGCAGGATTAACTGCCTTTTACATGTTTCGTATGTATTTCCTTACTTTTGAAGGGGACTTCCGTGTGAATTTAGTTAATTCATATAACAACCATATTACAGTATATTCGACTTCTATGTGGGGAGAGGAGGAATCCAGAATATTAAGTAGAACGAGAGCGGATTCTATGTCGAATCAAATTATAGGAAGGAATAATTCCTTTTCCAAAGAAGCATTTCAAATTTTGAATAAGATGGAAGGATTGTACAAAAAGAACAGAGGTTTGGTTGTCACTTATCCTTTCTTCCATAAGGGATCTTTTGCATATCACTCATCATTGAACAGAGGTTTTGTAAAGGATTTTTCATCATATCACTCATCGTTGATCCGTAACTTATCATTTTATGATCATCTGTGATGAGTGATAAAAACACAAGAACATAGGACCAGGGCATCACTCATCACTAATACAAATTTTAAAACTTGAAAACCATTATTGATAAGCGATCCTTCAACCATATAAAGGACATCGCTCATCACGTATTTGATCTAGGAGCTCTAGCAACAATTTGCAATGAGCGATAGCATAAAAATATCACCTCATTGCTCATCATTGATTCAAAATATGCACTCTTTGAAGTAATCAGGGATGAGCGATAAGAACACAATGGTCATCGGGACTTAAGTGAAAACTTTCAAACATGTGCACTTAAGTTGTTCTTAATGAAGGGGATCCCTTGGATGACATGAGAATAATAGACTCAAAAACTTCTAAGTCACGAAATGAAAAGGATGTAAGGGCCAAGAGATCCTTTACTTAACCTTATAAAATGGAAGACTTGGACTTAGGCTTGAGGTACCGGGTACCAAATGACAGTGAATGACATAAGATGTTTTAAAATGACTGGAAATGGGTAATAAGGAGTCAATGACGAAATAGAACCCTGTAAGAATTTGTAACAAATAAAACCCTAAACCCTTAGATAGCAACCCTACATCCAAATGCAATAAGGATTTAAGATGGAACAAAACAAAATTGAGGGTTCCATCAAGGTTGATAGTTTGAAATGTAAGGTGTAATCAAACATGCAGGTAATAGTTTTGATAGGGATGATACGACAATGCCACTCTCATATGGCATTCTGAAGCATGCTTTTTGTAATCCTTTATTTATAATATAATATATATAGGCATCACATCCCTTTTACCAAAAAAAACACTCTTTGAACCTTCACCGTGCCTTTGTATTAATGAACCTTGAGTATACATGTAGAAGGATGGGTATCACCCATAAAATGTGATCTAAGCATGGTACATTGGCAAAAGGGACACTTGCAAACAATAGATAAAGCATGGCTTCCACAACCCTTTCAAAAATTTGCACTCAAATCATGTAATACCATCCTCAGAGTCTTATAATCTGAGATTGGACATCTAAGGAGAGTCACTAAGCATTAATGACATTTATGGCTTGAAAACATGCCCTTCAAGAAAATTGATATTTTTTTGGCCTGAACCAACCATTAGATTAAATAAGTAAACATTAGATTATGTGTAACCTTGAAAGGTCACCTTCATCAAACATCAGGTTTCAATACTATCACATATCGCATATTGCATATCAATGAAGAATATTGAAATTATGATCCCCAAGAGACAAATTTCGTTGAACGTTGGACATCAGGCCTGGCACTTTTGGAACAAGGGAAGGAGGATACCAAAAGCCAGAAGGTTGGTGGAAATATTTAGAAGATTTTTGAGGAAAGGGTGATGTTAGGCATTAGGGATTAAGAGGAAGACTTAAGTATTATCGCAAAAATAAGACAAAAGATAAGTGGGAGACCCCATCATGAAAGGCCAAAGATATGACATTGGGGACTAGGGATTGGTAGGAAGACCTAAGCCTTATAATTAAATGATGGTAAGGATTAAGGAGGATGACCTATTCCCAAATCTCAAAACCTTAAGATATATTTTAAGGATTTCATTAGAACTTTGGAAATCAAGGGAATGAAAGGAAAATATAGGAAACTACTAAGGGTTAAGGGTTAAGACCAATCACCAAACCTAAAACACTTATACTTGGGTAGAAATGGATCAAAAGGGGGGGAACAAAGTGACAGTAGGTATCCCAAAAGATTTTAACACTAATGATTATACCAATCAATCCTATGATATGATTATTTTTATTAACTCAAATTGATTTCTTCCATTATGTCTCTAGCTCAAGGATTAGTCCATAAAGATAAGACTAAAGATTGAGCCACCTCCAATGTGTCGAGATGATTTTTTCTGAGACTCATATTTTTTCTTAGTTAGAATGATTATAGAAGAATGTGTTGTATAATCCATGATTATTTCAATGATACACTCCTCAAATGATTAAATCAAAGATCAATACATATCAAGCAATTTAAATGAAGTGATTTTATTATAATAAAACTTTTCTAAGTGCCAAAATGTCCAAGTAATCCTCTAAAATATAAATATGAAAAAATAATTAAATATACTTTTGGTTGAATTCAGAAAAAGTACATGGATGGCTTGATAGAACTCCTCAATACCTTTCCAATGTTACAAGCATCATGAAAATCATAGATCTAAGTAAAAATTTATGAGATTGAAGGATAAAAATGAAGATCTAACTTCAATTAGAAATTAACTGTACTTGCAAAAAAATAGAAAATTACCTAAACCACTGCAAATATCTCAAAACCATCTTTTTATCAATATCTCATTTGCAAAATTTTGACAACCTAGTAGAAAGTTATATCAATTTGAAAAAAATTCCCAATTAGGGAATTAAGAGAAAAATTAGGCCCTGGGGACTGGTGACAAGACACCCATATGACCTTGGGCTTGGCTCAATGTTAAAAAAAAATATTCCATTGGAGTGGTGCCACTCTAGGTGTTGGTCTAGCCGATAGTGCTAGTAGCAACACCAGTGGCTCCCATGCATTGCCTACCTATTGATAGCCTCACATGCTACTAATAAAACCACACACTATTACTATGCTAAAATTGAATGCTTAAATTTTAAAAAATAATTAAATTTTTTATTGAAACCTTTGCTTGCCATTGCCATAACCATGATAGAGGACTAGCATAATGCATAAAAAATATGTTGAAAATATGTTGACTACTCATAATATGACATGGATGCATGCAAAGTACCAGTTAACACCTACAGATCTATATGACCCATATGCATTTTGTATGACTGTATGGATGTATGAAATTTTTGATTGATAAATATATAAATCCTAGAAAAAATGGCCAAAAATTTCCAATCGCTCAAATATCAAGTACTTTATTTGAAAATAGGGGTTTTTGGGCCTTCTAGAATCAATAGTGAGGTTATTTTTTCCCAAAGTGCACCCACACAAATCTCATACATGATTATCTCACATATTCGAGAAAGTACTTATATATTTAAAGCTATAATACCATTCTAAAGTCACCAATGAACTCAAGCCTCTATGATCACTTGCAACACCAAAATATGCCTTCTAAAAGAGATAATCAAGAGAAAAATATTTCTTGATTATGGGCACAATGGATTTGATTAAACCTCAATATAATTTACATGGATTTATGATGCCTTTCTTATATATGCAAGGTTGAGAGATAGAACAAGACAATATTGTGGCAATTGTCTTAATCCTATATAACGATATAACTAAAGTAAATGAAAAGATAATATAAGACAAGATCACATGACACATGAGACTTCTAGAAAGATTCCTAGATTCCTATGTAAACTTAACATGTGAATATGAGTGAATAAGACCTAGTAGATGAACTAGTTAGGTGAAATTCCTTGTTTATACCAACAAGAGTTATAGCTTTATTAATTCCTTTCTCCTTACAGTGTTGACCTTGACAATGGAAACCCTTTTGAAGAATAATTTAAAACAATTTCCATATAATTTTTCTAAATTATGAGAGTATAAATGAGGGTTGTTTCTACTAGAATCAATAGAATTTTAATTATTTTTAAATGTATGTTGAGTAGGTGGTGAGGGTAAAGATGAAAAATAAGCTTGAGGGTGTTGACCAAATGTGTGATGTTCAATATGTAAATAATTAATATAAAATTCTTAGAGGGTGACCTTATATTTTCTGAATGGAGTAAAATTTGAGGAACCCCAATCATCCCCAAATAAATAATGAGGGGATATGAGTTGAGAGGTAGAGTAGGAAGGTACATCATTTATAGAAGGTAAAGTAGAAGAGGAAAGTATATCATTATTTGGAGGTGGAATAGAAGAGGGAGGTAAATTATTAGGAGATGGATTAGAAGAAAAAAGAGCCTAATTAGATGAAGAACCTTTAGTAGTAACATTAGGATAATATTGTTTGATGAAACATTAAAAAAGAGGAGCAATATATATATGCTTGAAGATGGAGATGTACCTATGACTCAGTCACTTGACAATTTGGAATGGGGATTCTTAATGTACATTATATATGAATCATTGTTAGACATAAAATTTAAAATTGATGAAGGGTGGAAAGGAAAATTTTTGTCTCAATAATAAATTTGAAACCAAGCACAAGTTATAAATTTCCTAGTATGACATAGAATAATTCAGTGATCATGATAGTGCTAATAATTATAGATATCTAAATAGTCATATGAGGTTCTTGACTAACATTATTAAATCCCAAAATGGATAGATTAGTTTTTTACAACTTGGAAGGATCAATCTTATTATTCCCTAAGAAATTTGTACTACATATGTTAAGACCTAAACTATTATCAATAAGAACACTTTTAATTATAATTTTATTTTAGATAGCCACAACCTAGGAGGAATATTTTCTTGAATGGTGGAAAGATAAGGAATTTTGAAAGAGGAAAAATAAATATTTGAATATATTCCAAGATGAAAGTGTAAGGTTCTAAATCACCTAATTTATAATCTTCACCTTATGTTTCTACACTTCTTTTGGTGTCCATTCCCCTAGTATATTTGTAGGACCATTTCACCTAATTCTAGCATTTCCCCTAATAAAAAAGGATAATGAAATAACTCCTTGCATTATAAATATCTCAATTGGCAAGCCTTAAATTTTGGATTATTGACTCTTCATAAACACTTGTACTACCCCAATGGTAGTGTCTATGTTTAAATTTTAAAAATTATAGATACCCATTTCTCCATGCCCTAATTCTCACTAATATTTCAATGTAAATTTTCCAAGAAAATAATATGGATTGATTTTTTTATCATGGATTCCCTTAAATACTCATCAATTCATAATTTAAAAGATTTATAAAAAAATCTCTACCAACACACAAGTGATTATAGAGTATGTAAAATTATTCAATTCTATATATTTTTCAATTATGTAGACCCTTTATGTTATTAAATCTATGGATTCATTGTGATCTACTTCCCATCTATCTATTTATATAATCAATTTCACTAATTCCTTCATATGAAACATTTTGGGGCTAATTCCCTTACCTCTACCCAAACCACAAGTTTGAAAACTTTCGCTAATCCTCTTCCACTCAAATCTAAACCATTTACTATATATTTCCCTTACATCCTTATTTTTTATTCTCATCATATCCTTTTATCCCCATCATAATATCTCACCACTTATTATTAGATTCCCCCTAGGTTTTTGTTTTGCGATCACAATATCTTACACACAACATTCACATTGTCACTAGGTCTACACACACCCAAAATTATTATATTACTATTTTGGAGATTGAAAACACCAAATAGGGAACTGACTAAGGTATTCTCTTTTATATCATGCCCATTCCCCTTTTCCCCTACATTCACCCTTGGATTCATAACTATCATAAGTAGATGTATTTATTTTAAAGTTCAAGGGAAGACTATAATTTTAGATGAGAATCCTCTATAAATTATGAAGCTATTAAATCCTTGTACACCTAGTAATATAATTATAGAGGAGGTTCTAATGAAATACTATCCAACCATGCAACCATAATGTTAGCAGGGTATAGGGCAAAGAGTGAAACCTACCATAGTCGTGGAACCTTCGGACAACAAGGAAGATAGAGTAAAGGGTGAACTATAAAGTTCATGTCTCTATAAGAGATCAAGAACTAATATATGTATGTAATAGATAGCAAAATAAAGAGAGAGATATAGATATAGGTGATAAAAAAGGATTGTAATATAGAGCAAAGACCAATGCCTGCTAATGTAACTGTTATATGAATATATGTAAGGATTTATAAGGATTCAATGGATGTATGTGTTATGGATGAATGTTGTTATTAATTAATCTATAAATGAATTTTTTTTAGCTATAGGTTCTTACCACACAAACTCTTTTCTCTCATTCTATCCTTTGGGATATGAATAGAATACATAAGGGATACTAGGGTACAAATATTTGGACTATAATTCCAAATTTCCTCTTGCTAACATTGGTTCCATTATTGAGACCCTAGAGTAAATAAAGAAAAAAAATAGAGTAAAGGAATAAAATAGTAGTAATAGAAAAGAAGATAACAATAAAGGGAAAAAAAATTGTTGATGCAGGAGCATCTAGGGTGTAAGAACAACCTTGCATCAGCCAAAAAAAATGTTGTTTCTTTTCAATAAGGGATAAATTTGGTAGGGTTACTATTTTTAGCAAGTTTTCATGTATGCATAGTTGGATACAAAATCTTACACAAACCTCTAGAATGGTGAAGAAATCACTTCAATATCAATTATCATTTGTGAGATATTAAAATTTCAATTACCCAAAATCTTGTTGAGATATTTGAACGCACTTAGAGGCTCTAAATGGGTCTGAAAATTGGAAGAAAATAAAAATAGTCTAACTTTAGGTACTACTTTGTACCTGAGCACCTTCTCAAGAGCTTTCTGAAAAGGTATTATAATTGAAAATCCGACGGTCATATCAAAAGTTATACCCCATGAAGTTGCACTACCAAATATATTAAAATTTTGAAATTCCTTCTTGTGGGGGTTACACTTTCCAGAAGATTCTATGGCAATTACACATTCCAGATAAAGGATGTGAATGGGGGTTCTAGAGGGGGAGGCTAAGAAAATTAGATGGTGGCTCCAATTTGCATATTTATGTAATTAGAAAACTCATGTGATGGAAATTGTAATGTTGCAATTTCATTTTCTTTTCAGTGATAATAGAAAATATTTGCTTCCTTCTTGCATTTTGTTTGTGCAATTCTCTATTGTTGTTATGAGTTTCAAATTGTAAGAGTGCCCTTCATCAAGTGGTATAAAAGCAATATTTCTTGTGTGTAGACCAATCGTCGAGCGTGAGGCAATTTGCACCAAGACTTGTGGTTGTGGGTTTGTGAGAAAAGATGCCTCCACGAAGAAACCATGGTGGGAAAAATGTTGGGGTAATAGAAGATGGTTTTAGAGCCCTCCAAAGACAAGTTCAAGCACTATAAGAGGAGTTTCATAAAGGATTTGATGTCATAAGAAGAGATGAAAGTGAAGATGAAGCTGAAAATGATGAGCCATTCAAAGAAGAAGAATAGGATGTACTAGATCCCAAAGAAGTTAGACTGCTTAGGGCCATTTCCAAGATTGGAAAGAGGCTGAAGATAGAAGTTTCAATTTTTTTTGGAAACCTAAATCTAGAGGATTTGATCAATTTGGTCAATGAAACGGAAGATTATTTTTAGTATGAGGAAATTTGTAAAGGCCAATCTGAAAGGCCATGCTAGCATATGGTGGAAAGAGGTCGAGTTGGAGAGAAACTGAAGAGGTAAAGAGAAGATAAGCAGATGGGATTGTATGGTGGAGAAACTAAAGAGTAAATTCATTCTTTTAGATTATGAATTGGATTTGCTAAAGAAGATGTAAGGATTGAAGCAAGCAGGGAGATTTATCAAAGAGTGCACAGAATAATTCTACAAGCTCTTGATCAAAATAGGGCATTTTGAGGCCAACAAGGAGAAGGTTTCTCATAACATTAATGGTTTGAAACCAATCATCCAAGAGGATTTGAGTTTGGTGAGGATGACCATGATTGACTATGCATATCAATTTTCCCTAAAGGTGGAAGAGAATCTTAACAGAATTTTCAAGAGCAAGCAAAGGGATGGAGGTTGTGGTGGAAAGACTAGTGAATAGTGATATGGAGGATGAAGTGAAGATCAAAAGAAGACTGAAGGATCCAGTAGTAGTCATAACAAAAAGGGAGATAATACCTACTATCCTCGAGATAAAAATAATGGATACCAAAGAGGAAGATGAATATCTCGATGAGGACTGGGAAGAGGAGGTTTTCGTGGAACCTATTTTCAATATAGAGAAGAAGGGAATAGAGCCTATAAGTTTCCTCAACATCAATGGAGGACAAATAGAAGAGTTGAAGGTAATGCCTGAGTTTCCCATGTAGATAAAGATTCTTAGTCTTCACATTCTCAAGATGTTGAAAGAGGAGAGATTCTTGTTGTCAGAAGAGCCTTGCTGAATGAGGAAAAGGAACCATATCAAAGGAAGAACCTATTCCGCACTATATGCAAGTGTGAAGGTAAAGCTTGTAATGTCATCATTGATAGTGGTAGCACTAATAATCTTGTTTCAAATAAAATGGTTACTAAGTTGTAGAACGAAGAGGAGAAAGCATCCAAATCCACATCGAATTGCATGGCTATAGAAAGACCATAGAGTTTTGGTCAATAAGCAATGTTTGGTAAAGTTTGAGATTGGTAACTATCAAGATGAGGTTTTGTGTGATGTTATACCTATGGATTTTTGTTACATGTTATTAGGAAGATCATGGAAGTTTGATCAGAAAGCAGTGCATGATGGACATGCCAACACCTATTCCTTGATAAAGGATGGTGCTCATCATAAGTTGAAACCCTTGAAGGAGGTAGAAGAAAAGGTATACAGTAATATGAGGATTTTTTGGTCGATGGAGGAAATTTCCTAGAAGGTATGAGAAACAAGCATATGTTTTTCACATTGATCTCTAGAGTCAATAAAGAAGATACTAATGAGGTACCTGATAGACCATGGGAGGACATCAGTATAGATTTTGTTCTTGGTTTATCGAGGAAAAAAAGAGGGAATGATTCCATATTTGTGTTGGTGGATATATTTTTTAAGATGGTACACTTCATTCCATTTCATAAAACTAGTGATGTTGTTCATGTTGAAGAGTTATTTTCAAAGAGATGGTAAGACTACATGGTCTACCCAAGAACATAGTTTCAGATTGAATACCAAGTTTTTTAGGTATTTTTGGAGGACACTATGGAAGAAGTTGAAGACTGATTTGAAGTTCAGTTCTACACACCATCCATAAATTTATGGAAAAATGGAGGTGGTGAATAGCATTTTGGGTAACCTTTTTAGATTCTTAGTAGAGGACAAACCCAAGTGATGGGATTTTATTTTACCACAGAAACAAATTTCTTATAATAATTTTGTCAACAGGAGCACTGGTAAATCATCATTCCAGACTATGTATGGGAGTAGTCTAAGAACTGCTTTTGAATTGAGAAAGATGGATAAGGAAGAGAAGAGTAGTGTCGAAGCTAAATATTTTGTTGAGCACCTAAAAAATTTGCATGAAGAGGTGCATAAAAATATCAATAAGACAAACTTGCTTATAAGGCTAAGGCAGATCATAAATGGAGGTATAAGGAGTTCTAGTAGGAGATGAATTAATAGTTTATTTGTTAAAGGAGATTTTTCTAGTTAGTAAATACAACAAGTTAAAGATGAAGAAGTTTGGACCATGCAAGATCCTAAAGAAGCATGATTTAGGAAATGCTTATGAGGTAGAGTTGTCGAGTGAGATTCATGTTTCACCTATATTTAACATTGTTGATTTGATATAATATCATGAAGGAGATAAGGAGAATGAATTGATAGAGGTGTAGTGGAACATTCCAACACCTACTTTAGATAAGGAAGAGATAGAAGAAATTTTGGATAGTAGTGTGGATAGAAGCACAAGAAACAAGCAATATGCAGAGTACTTGGGGAAATGGAGAGGAAGGATAGTTGAAGATTCATCATGGTTATCTAAGGCTAAGGTTACCCATCTTGGTTTCCCTCTAACTCCTGAGAAGTGACAAGGTCACTTCTCAAATTACCCTGGGTGTTTGATGCAAGAGCATCCAGGGTGTAAGAGCAATCTTGCATCAACCATAAAAAATGTTTCTTTTCAATAAGGGCTAATTTTGGTAGGAATACTATTTATAGTAAGTTTGCATTTATGCATTGTTGGATAAAAAATCTTACACAGAACTCCAATATGGTGAATTGAAGCCAATGGTGAAGAAATCACTTCAAAATCATTTGTCAATTATGAGATATTAAAATTTCAATTACCAAAAATCTTGTTGATATATTCAAATGAACATTGCTCAGATCTGAATGGGCCCAAAAATTGGTGGAAAATCAAAGTAGTCTACCTTTAGGTACTAATTTTTGCGCAAGCACCTTCTCAAGAGCTTTACAAAAAGGTATTATAATTGAAATTCCAACAATTAAATCTAAAGTTATGACCTCACGAAGTTGCACTACCAAATATAATAAAATTTCAAAATTTCTTCTTGTGAGGGTTACACTTTCCAAAATATTCCAAGGCGGTTATGCATTCCAAAAAAAGGATGTGAATGGGGGTTATATAGGGGGAGGCCAAGCAGAGTAGATGGTGACTCTGATTTATAGATTTGCATATTTGTGTAATTAGAAAGCCCATGTGATGGCAGTTGTAATGTAATTTCATTTTCATTTCAGTGATAATAGAAAATATTTGCTTCCTTCTTGCACTTTGTTTGTGCAATTCTCTATTGTTGTTGTGACTTTCAAATTTTAAGGAGAGTACCCTTCATCAAATGGTATTAGAGAAATTCCTAAGTGTGTAGACTGATCACCAAATGTGAGGCAATTTACACCAATATTAGTGGTTGTGTGTCTATGAGAAAAGATTCCTCCACGAAGAACCTGTGGTGGAAGAAATGCTAGGGTAATAGAAGAGGGTTTTAGAGCCCTCCAGAGACAAGTTCAAGCACTAAAAGAGCATGTGCTTAGAGGAGTTTATTTTAGAAGAAGAGATGAAAGTGAAGATGAGGGTGAAAATGAAGAGCCATTCGAAGAAGAAGCATAGGATGTAATAGATCCCAAAGAAGTCGGACTGCTTAGGGACATTTCCAAGATTGGAAAGAGGTTGAAGATAGAAGTTTCAAATTTTTTGGAAACTTGAATGCAGAGGAGTTGATTGATTGGGTCAAATACATGGAAGAGTATTTTGACTATGAGAAAATTTGCAAAGGCCATGCTAGCATATGGTGGAAAGAGGTCCAATTGGAAAGAAACTAAAGAGGTAAAAAGAAGATAACCAAATAGGATTTGATGGTGGATAAACTAAAGAGGTAATTCATTCTTGTAGATTATGAATTGGATTTTTTCAAGATGCAAGGATTTAAGCAAGTAGTGAGATCTATCAAGGACTACACATAATAATTCTACAAGGTCTTGATTAGAACGGACCATTTTGAGGCCAACAAGAGAAGGTTTCCCATTACATTAATGGGTTGAAACCAAGCATCCAAGAGGATTTGAATTTGGTGAGGATGATCACAATTAAATATGCATATCAATTTTCCCTAAAGGTGGAAGAGAAGTTGAACAGAAGGTTCAAGAGAAAGCAAGGGGTGGAAGTTGTGGTGGAAAGAATAATAAAGGATCTAATAGCAGTCATAACTAGAAGGGAGACAATACCTACCATCCTCAAGATAAAAATAATGGAGACCAAAGAGGAAGAGGAATATTTGGACGAGGATTGAGAAGAGGAGGCTTTTGTGGAACCTGTTTTCAATGCAGAGAAGGGCATAGAACCTATGAGTGTCCTCAACATCAAGGGAGGACAAATAGAAGACCTGAAGGTAATGCCTGAGTTTCCCATGTAGATGAAGATGCTGAGATATCATATTCTGAAGATGTGTTGAAAGAGGAGAGGCTCTTGTTGTCAGAAGATCCTTGTTGAATGAGGAAAAGGAACTAGATCAAAGGAAGAACCTATTATGCACTCAATGCAAGTGTGAAGGTAAAGTTTGTAATAGAATCATTGATGGAAGTAGAACTAATAATCTTATTTTAGAGGAAATGGTTACCAAGTTGTAGTTGGAGAAGAGAAGGCATCCAAATCCATACCGGATCACATGGTTGTAGAAGGACCATAGAGCTTTGTTCAATGAGAAATGTTTGGTAAAGTTTAAGATTGTAACTATTAGGATGAGGTTTTGTGTGATATTATACCTATGGATGTTTATCACATGTTGTTAGGAAAACCATGGAATTTTGATCTATGAGTGGTGAATGATGGACATGCCAACACCTATTCCTTGGTAAAGGATGGTGTTCGTCATAAGTTGAAACCCCTAAATGAGGTAGAAGAAAAGATATGCAATAATGCAAGGATTTTTTTGGTTGATGGAAGAAAGTTCCTAGAAGGTATGATACACAAGCATATGTGTTTTGTATAGATCCCTAGAGTCGATAAAGAAGATACTAATGAGGTACTTGAGAGGCCATGGGAGGACATTAGTATGGATTTTTTTCTTGTTTTGTTAAGGAATAGAGAGGGCATGTTTCCATATTTGTGGTGGTGGAGAATTTTCAAAGATGACACACTTTATTTTGTGTCATAAGACTCGTGATGTTATTCATGTTGTAGAGTTATTTTTTAGGTGTGTGGTGAGACTACATGGTCTACCCAAGAGCATAGTTTCAAATCGAGATACCAAGTTTTTTGGCTATTTATGGAGGACATTATGGAAGAATTTGAAGACCAATTTGAATTTTATTTTTGCACACCATCCATATAATGATGGACAAACAAAGATAATGAATAGGAGTTTGGGTAACATATTGAAATTCTTAGTAAGGGACAAACCCAAGAGATGGGATTTGATTTTACCACAAGTAAAATTTGCTTATAATAATTTTGTCAATAAGAGCATTGGTAAATCAACATTCTAGATTATGTATGGGAGTAGTTCAAGAACTACTTCTAAACTAAGAAAGATGGATAAGGGAGAGAAGAGTAGTGTCAAGGCTGAAGATTTTGCTAAGAACTTGAAGAATTTTCATGAAGAGGTGAAGAAACATATCAATAAGATGAACTTGGAGTATAAGGATAAGGAAGATCAGAAAAGGAGGTATAAGGAGTTATAGGTAGGAGATTCAAATTCATGGTTCATTTGTGAAAGGAGAGGTCTCCAATTGGTACATATAACAAGTTAAAGATGAAGAAGTTTGGACCATGCAAGATCCTGAAGAAGAATGACTCAAAAAATGCTTATAATGTAGAGGTGTCAAGTGAGATTCATATTTCTCCTATGTTTAACATTTCTAATTTGATAGAATATCATGAAGGAGATAAGGATAATGAATTGACAGAGGCATAGTGGAACATTCTAGCACCTACTTGAGAGAAGGAAGACATAGAATAAATTTTGGATAGCCATGTGGGTAGAATCACAAGAAACAAGCAATATGCAGAGTACTTGGTGAAATGGAGATGATTCAGGCCAGTTGAAGATTTGTCATGGTTATCTCAGGTTGAGGTTAACCATCTTGGTTTCCCTCTAACTCCTAAGAAGTAACAAGGTCACTTTTCAAATTGCCCCGAGTGTCTGATGTAGGAGCATCTAAGGTGTAAGTGCAATCTTGCATCAACCAAAACAATTGTTGTTTCTTTTCAATAAGGGATAATTTTGGTAGGGTTACTATTTTTAGTAAGTTTTCATTTATACACAGCTGGATAAAAAATATTACACGAACCTCTAGAATGGTGAATTAAAGCCAATGGTGAAGTTCAATCACTTCAATATCATTTGTCATTTGTGAGGTATTAAAATTTCAATTACCAAAAATCTTGTTAAAATCTTTTTGAGATATTCAAAGGAACTTAGAGGATCCCAATGGGCCCAAAAATTGGAAAAAAATCAAAGTATTCTACCTTTAGGTACTACTTTGAGTCCAAGCACCTTCTTGAGATATTTTTGAAAAAGGTATTATGATTGAAAATATAATAGTCGAATTGAAAGTTATGACCCCACGAAGTTGCACTGCCAAATATAATAAAATTTTAAATTTTATTTTTGTGGGGGTTACACTTTCTGAAAGATTCCAAAGAAGTTATGTATTCCAGATAAAGGATGTGAATGGGGGTTACATAAAGGGAGGTTTAGAAAAGTAAATGGTGACTCTGATTTATAGATTTGTAGATTTATGTAATAAGAAAGCCCATGTGATGGCAGTTGTAATGTTGTAATTTCATTTTCATTTCAGTTATAATAGAAAATATTTGCTTCCTTCTTATATGTTGTTTGTGCAATTCTCTATTGTTGTTGTGAGTTTTAGATTTTAAGGAGAGTACCCTTCATTTTTATGTAGACTTTACCCTTAGATACTACCTATGTCAAAGGGAGTAGGAACTTGAGGGATGATAAAAGGAAAGGGGGGGGAATTTTAAAATATTCTTGAAAAGATGTAACTATTCAAAATTTTAAACTACCCATGGGATATATAAGGATTAATGGATATCCAGACCCAAAAACCCATTGAGAAAGGAGATAATAAAAGGAAAGTAGAGACTGATGAAAGAATTAAGTTGGGAATGTTGAACACACCAAAGTGCTGAGAGGGGGGTTGAATCAGCATGTACTAAAAAATTTCCAATAAACATTAAATCACTTTAACTTAAAGAAGAGAAGAAATGAAAACATGCACCACACAAGAAAACTAATATTTTTATGTAGAAAACCCAATGAGGGAAAAACCATGGTGAGAGTTAACTCACAATATATGAAGCTCACTACTTACAAAAATTACAATGTTGTTTAAGGCTCACTGCCTAAAGAATTGTAGACTAAGGCACAAAACCTTGGGGAAAAATACAAGGACATGTTGAGAATCACTATCTCAAAGTAGGTTACATGAAAATTATATTGAAAGACATGAATATGAACTACTATAGAGAAGCATCCAACATATGTTCATGTTGCAGTCCCTTTTTTCACACAATTACTCCATCATACTAACTTCACACACTTCATATTCAACACAACAATATCAATTCACTATCCTCAGATTCCATCACAAATAAATTTTTTCTTCTATAATTACCTTTCATGACAATTCAAAACCTCAATTAGGTTAGCTCCAAAATGACTTTTAGATGAAACATATGATACAACATAGATCAGCTCCAAACATATATATTATGAAGAAAATTGAGTTGTGGATCAAAACACAGCATAACAAGACCAAAGAGCATCACAACACATCTTCCAAAGTAAAAATAATTCATTAGGATCAACTGCAGATGAAAGAAACAAGACTATCCACCCAAACAATGACAACACAACCAAAACTTCCAACTGCTCAACTTTACACCACTGAGGAGAGACCAAAAAAATCATGTGGACCAAGATGTAAAAAATGTAGTCTATGCATAATATCTCTTCAACCTTATCCTAAAGAAATTGATCATCATATGATGGCACAAGAATAGAAACATATTGGATTAATGAAAACATAGTATTCCAGGCATATTGTAACACTTCAAAACATAAGATATTGTATTGGTGTATACCAGAGCATCTAAGACCTTCATGGAAGAGCCCTTATACCTCTTTGAACATATCCCAAAGTTTGCACAATCACATCTATCATATTGGAGGAATGAAGAGTATTACAATAGGCCTTCATCAACTCTTTACTCTACCAAAACATAGACTAGAACACCATTACTTATATCTTTCACTGCATAAGGTGAAATGGCTTGAATTCTTGGATATAACACCTTCACATCTCAACCATTTTATCTTTTGAACCACAAGACAAAATATTTCTCTATGGAAGGATGCAAACCAAAACATCATGACATAGTATTAGAGTATACTGTATGCTTGCCTTAGCAAAAATTTTGTAGCTTATCTCTTAGTGTGGTACACCAAAGGGGTAAGATATCAATATGGGCATACTAGAAACATATTGGAACAAGTGTACCCACCTCTACATCATACTTAGACATCAGATTGATCACCAATCTTCCTCATATTGCACTATTGTCTTGCACTAATTGATCAACTATCTCTGGAGTATTATGCAATCTTTATCACACACTTTTAACATCAATGACAACACAAATTTCCAACAATCTCTCCCCTTTGTCATTGATTAAAACACCCACTTATCTACAATTATTCTCTCCCCCTTTGACATCAAGGGAAAAGGGGATAATATTTTTACTTATAACAACCCAAAAACTATATGAACTCCCCCTTACTGTATGATATCTACAAAAATACTTCCCCTAAGATGGAGATGCCCCAAAACTGATGCTATGTACAAAATATTTTCAATAAAAACCAAAAAAATGATATTGAAACCATCTACAAGGCTATACAAAGCCAAAATTGTCTTATCTACACCATTGCAACTTCCTTAGAAGGTAGAATATTCTTGTAAATTTCCTTAAGTTGTGTCAAAAAGGTAAATCAATTTTCTTTTGTTGAGCTGAGAATATGATTTTGACACTCAAATTACATGCATAAATCCTTAGCCTCATCCGCACTGCTTGGAGCCTTGATTTTTTGCTCAATCTTTTATGCTTTAGCAAGCAACCCAAATAATGAAGCAAATCTCAAATTGACTACTTTCCTTGGCTGACTAAATTTCTTCTTTGTTTTCTCTATTTGATCCTAAAGCAAAGACAATTGTAAATGAAAATTCTCTATTTATTCTCTTATTGATCCATCCTTATCCTTTGACAAATCATATGTCTCAGCCAATTCAATAATTTGTGACTCAATGGAATCAATCTTACCTTTGATGTTTTTGATGGAGCTTGGACAACAAAATTGATAAAGTGTAGTGACATCATCAACACAATCCTTAAACATTTTTATATTTTCTTGCATTTTATTGTGTGCATTAGTGCACCAATCAAATGCTTCAACCATTCTCTTATTAATAATCTTCCTTAGGGCCTCTTGCACTGCCTTCTACTCAATGTGTGAAGAATGATCCTTAAAATAATCCATCAATAATTTCAATTTATGTTTTGAAGCCAAGGAAGCATCTATGGTTACCTCAAGTAAACCTCTTGAATGATATTCAAAGCATCATCAATTAGTCCACTCTTCTTCACATGTTCTTGTAGAATCTCCTTCCTTGCGAAAGCATACAAAATATCACCAAGCTATAATTTATGGAGGGGAGAAATATTTGACAAGTCAACTTATCCCTCATGAGTGGGAATTTGTAGAAGCTAGCATGTTACTATAGGTTGAAATTGCATATGTATCCCTAGTAGGTCCCTGAAAGAATCTAAAGATGAAGAACCTTAACCCATAGAAGAATCTTGCTTCCTAGTTTTCTTCTCTTTTACATCATGAACTATCTCAAGATTATATTCTCTCATCTGCTCATCATTTCTTGAATTTCCTGGAGGAGGAACACCCACTTCACCTTGATTTCTTGTACCAGTATTCTTTGGAGGAGCAGACTTATTTTTCTTATCATTTTTCTCTTTCTCTTTTTATTCTTCTTTCTCTTCTTCAACTTCAATCTCCATACCATATGCTTCTTGCATTTCGTGTACACCGAAGACACCTTCTTCTTCTTGAAGTTTGAAGGATCCTTGTACTTCTTGCTAACCAGATTTATTTTTCTCATTTTTGTTTTCTAGAAGAGGTATATTTTCAGTTTCTTGTTCATCTAGAGGCACTTGTGCATCAACATTAGTGTCATATATTTATGGAAGCACTTGTGAATCAACAACATCATCACTTTGCAATTCATTAATTATTTTCTTTTTGGAATGTTCAGTCTCACTCTAGATCTACCTTTTCACATCTTCATCCATGCTCATCAATAGATCTATTCTTTTTTAAGTGTGGATCTCCTTGGCTTGTCTTCGAACAATCTTTTTATTTTTATTTTTGGGAGATAGAGATCCCAGATTTTTTGATTGTTGGTTGTTTCATTTCTTCATCAACTTTGATAGCTTCTTCTCTTCTCTACCTCAAAGCCTCAACAAGGCTATCCAAAGCTTTTTCAAAAATGTCACTAAAGGGAATGTTTTGCATAAGCATATATTCAATGACAACCTTCTCAATTATTTTCTTATCCTCTAAAGGGACATCTAGATGTAGCTCCATTGTACTATCTAGTAGGTTGTACTCAACAATTCCATTTAGGATCACCCCAAAATCAAGGGTTTCATGTGTAACCAGAGGGGATTTCTCATCTTCCTCTTTTTCAATCTTCTTTCCTTTCTTCTTTTGTAAGGGGACTTCTTCTTCTTCACCTTGTCTTACTCTTTTTACCCTTCTCCTCAAAAAAAAAGCTTTCATTTATTCTTCTTCATCATCTTCATCATCATCCAAATTCATAGGATTGATCTTTTCCCTTTTTGTCTGTTGCTTAGGTCTAGGCTTCTTTCTTTCAATGGTCTTAGTTTGCACCGGTGCTACAATAGTAGTCCTTCTTCTTCTAGGAGGTGTTTGATTTGGTCTGGACGCTGTAGCAGAGGTAGATATACTTGTCCTTCTAGGATCTTGTGATCCTTCTGTAGGACCCTCGAGAGTTCCAAGAGCCTTTTTCAATTCAAACATCATTTTCTCCACATTTGACTTCTTCTACATCTTTTCTTCTACCTTTTTCTTGAATTTCTTGTTGGTTATTTCATCATACGTTCCAAACCTTTCAACAATTGGATCCTTAGGTTTGCTGAGAAATATGTCAATATACTCAATCCAATTAGGTCTAGAGACCTTATTGGGTGACTTTTTTATCCATGAAGTTCTTGGTTCAACTACTTCCATTTAACAGTTATCTTTATCCACCATAAAGGTGATATCATTCTTGTATCTTTCCACAGCTTGTGAGGGTATCATATCCCTCTTCTACATTTCATTTTGAAATGTTTGGAAGAATCCCTAGAACATTGTATCACATTATTTGGTATCTAGAAAGCTACACATGTGATCTATAATTTGATGTACAACAAGAATGTCCCTTCTCCAAACCACATTATTTAAACCAAGAATTTCCTTCATGAAATAGAAAAAGAGACAAATAATCAAAGTGCCATACCAAAAATTGTAGCATGAATCCTTGGTTCTATGAAAATTCTCCAATAACTATTGTCACAAAAGCTCCCAAAGGTCATAATTTTTTCCTTCCTTCACCATTTGATGATCAATGTAGATGGTGGTGGTAGTAGTAGAACCTTCCATGTTTATGTAGTAAACCTTATATCCAATACCCATCGTGGCATACCAGACCCCTAGGTCAGAAATTTCATCCATAGTTAGGTTCCTTTTCTTGAATTTAGCTCTGGTAAGCTTCATAACCTCTTCATTCTATACGGCCTTCAATTCTAGTACAAGTCCAGGGATGCACAATCTAGTCACAACCCTAATAGCTTCCTTTGTGATTAGGTGGGGTTGATCAAGCCTAAAGATATATTCATGAATCCAACTTAAGAAAATCTTGACCCATTCATCTTCAAAGAAAAAGTTGGGAAATCCCTTTCACACATCTAAGCATTTTTCTTCCACATTCACATACTTCGGTTTGAACTAAAAATCATCACCCAAGAGATGATTGTATCTAACTCTTCTAGCTTTAGATGATTGTACTCACTCAATTGAGAGTGAATGTATATGCAGACATCTTCAGGATGAATTATATTGATCAAAACATGAGAAAATTCTCCATATTTTTTGGTCATAGTAGATATGTATGGATATTTCTTGAACTTTGGACTTGGATTCTCAAAAACATCAATGACAATTGGTGATCATGATAGCACTATCTAAATACTAGGGTTTTACAAGAAAACCAAAGAAATGCCTATGAATACTATTGTTAGGGTTTGCACATAACTCACTAAGAACCTTCTTCACTTCCTTAGCTCTTGTACATACTTGATATCAGTTGAATAAGATCAAATGATCCAAAACCACATAAAATGCTTCTCAAAAATCCCTAACATTTTTTCATAAATGCATTCATACTTTATTAGGTAAACCCTCTACTAAAATTCTTTGTGTCAACATAGGGATGAAACGAAGCTCAACACACCTTCAGAAATAATTCACTTGCTCTGGAACCTTTATTAAAATATTCATTCTTTCTCAACAATTTTTCATACCAAAGGAATTGAACCAACTCATCTTCTACACTGAGATCTTCAACAACTTGTCCTTTTCAAGTGGAAAAAATGGTTTCCAAATGAAAACTCCACCTAAGATAATTCTCTATCTCAGTTTGTCTTAGGATCTTGTGCAAAATGTACAAGTAGAGTTTATCCTTCTTCTCATTTTCCTGAACTTGATTTTCCTTCCAAACCTTTTTGTTACCCTTCTTTTATTGAGTTAGGTTTTCATCCTTTTTTTTTGGTTTTGAACTAGTGGCTTCACAAACCCATTTATACAAAAATTTGATATATGCCCAACCTTATTGCATTTATAGCACACTATGTTGTGCTTTGAAACAAAGTTGTTCCTCTTTGCCTTAGTTTTGCACTCTACAGCCTTCTGACCAAAATTTTTGTATGCATAGCAGTATCCATGAAATGAAACAACATTGTCTCTTTAGGGAACAAAGGATCTTCTACTAGTGTTATAATTTCTTCTTTGTCTACAATCAACAACCTTATGCTCAAATTTATTGCAAGAAAAATAATTGCCTTGAAATGATTGAGAGTTCATAGCACTGTACCTTGTAGGTCTAAATGAATTATGACTCAGCTTGATTCTACATTCAATAGTCTTATGACCAATCTTATTACAAGAATAGTAATTACCATTAAAATATTGATAATACCTAGTAGGAGCATATTTTTGAAGTTATTCTTCGTGTTCCAAATATGAGTGAATCCACCTTTCTTGTTGTCTTGTTTTGTCTTTTCATCTTTGGAGGATGTATCCTTAGGTTTTTTTAGTGTAGGATTTCTCCTCCCTTGTTTCATACTTTCCTTTTGCTTTGAAGTTATCATATAGGTTTGCAAATATACTAGTCATAGGACTTTTCCTTTTTTCAAAACCAAGACCAACCTTCTTTTTTGATGGATTTTAAGAGTTAATCAACTCATCAAGAATTTCATAAACTATTTTTAGTTATAGACCCTTTTCAATTTTCTCTTTTGCTTTCTCAAGTTATTTTCTTAGAGAGGCAATCTCTTCCTCAAGCTTTAAGCATTTAGCAGTTTTATCATTGAGATTGATATTCAAACAATTTTGAATCCTCTTGCCTTCTTCAATCTTAACTTCTAGATCAAAGATTGTCACTTTTTCCTCCTTGATTTTAGCCTCACCTTCTTTATCTCCTTGCATTTGAGATTTCAGTTTACCAATTTTTTTCTTTTGATTCTTTATCTTGTGCCTTCATTTTGACAATTATCTCCTTTTATTTTTCAAGCATGACCTCATATTTCATATTTAGTGTTCTTGCTTCATCCAAATATTCAAGAGCAAACCAAATTTCTTCAAAATCTACTTCACAATCTTCTAGATTGATGTCCCAACATTCAAGTTCCATTTCCTCAAGATTTGGTTCTAGAATAAATATATCATTGATTTTTATTACAGGACCATATGTTCAACTGCAGGATCTACCTCAATTGGTAAGCTTCTCAAATGCACTTGGCTCTGATACCAATTGTTGAGCACACCAAAGTGCTGAGAGGGAGGGGGTGAATCAGCATATACTAAAACTTAAACATTTCCATTAAAAAATTAATCACTTTAACTAAAAGAAGAGAAGAAATGAAAATATGCACCACACAAGGATGCCAATATTTTTACGTAGAAAACCCAATGAGGGAAAAACCATGGTGAGAGTTAACTCACAATATATGAAGCTCACTACTTACTAAAATTACAATGTTGTTTAAGGGCCATTGCCTAAAGACTTATAGACTAATGTGTACAACCTTAGGGAAAGATATAAGTACCTATTGAGACTCACTATCTTAGAGTAGGATAAATGAAATTTATAATGAAAGACGTGAATATGAAATGCTATAGATAAGCATCCAACATATGTTGATGTTGCAATCCCTTTTTCGTACAATTACTCCATCATACTAACTCTACACACTTCATCTTCAACATACTGCACATTCTCAATTCACTATCCTTAGTTTCCTTCACAAATGAATTTTTTCTTCTATAAATACCTTCCACAACAATTCAAAACCTCAATTAGGTTAGCTCCAAGATGACCTTTAGATGAAACATATGATACAACACAGGTCAATTCCAAACATATATATTATGAAGAAAAATGAGTTATGGATCAACACACAACATAAAATGAAAAAATATCATCACAACACATCCTCCAAATAAAAAGCAATTAATCAAGGTCAACTGCAAATGAAAGAGACAAGATTGTCTGCCCAAACAATGACAATGTCGCCAAAACTATCGATTGCTCAACTTTACACCATTGGAGAGAGACCAAAAACACCATGCAAACCAAAATGTGAACAATGTAGTATATGCACAATATCTCTTCAACATTCTCTTGAAGAAATTTATCATCATATGTTGTTACAAGAAGAGAAACATATTGCATGGATGAAAACAAAATATTCCAAACAAACTGTAACACTTCAAAACATAGGATATTGCATTGTTGTACACTAGAGCATCTAATACTTTCATTGAAGATATCGTATACCTATTTGAACATATCCCAAATTCCACATAGTTGCATCTATCATATTGAAGGAATGTGGAGTATTCCAACAAGCCTTCATCAACACTTTACTCTACCAAAACACAAACCAAAGCACAGTTACTTATATCTTTCACTGCAGAAGGTGTAATGGCTTGAATTATTGGATATAACACCTTCACATCTCAACCATATTATCTTATGAATCACAAGACAAAATCTTGCTCTGTAGAAGGATGTAGACCAAAACATCATGACATTGTTTTAGAGTATACTCTGTGATTTCCTTAGCAAAACTTTTGCAGCTTATCTCTTAGTCTGGTCTACCAAACTATTAATATGTCAATGTAGGAATAATGGAAACATATTGGAACAATTTTACCCACCTCCACATCATACTTAGACATCATATCACCAATCTTCCTCATACTACACTTTTGTCTTACATTAGTTGATCAACTATCTCCAGAGTATTATACAATCTTTATCACACACTTTTGACATCAATGACAACACATCTTGAGTTGAGATGAATGAAAACACATATTTTCAATAGGGAATTTAAATTAACATGGAAGATAAAAGGTTGAAAAAAATAGGATCGACAAGAAAGATACAGTAGGAGAATGAAAGAATTAGAAAAAAGGAAAAGCAAATAGGAATTGGAGTCAATAGTAGAAAATAAAATATAAAGAGGAGTGTGCCATTGGAGGTGTTATTGAACACATCATTGTGGGTGAAACTAAAGAGGTAAGGAAATATATCACAAATAATTCCTAGCATGGAAATAATAAATCAAATTATACAAAATGTAGAGGGAGGGATTGAACATTATGGAAACACTAGAAAGGATTTAGAACAAGGAGTTGTACGAAATATGACAGCACCTCTAACTAGAACACCAACTGCTTATCTAGATTGGATAAATATTCAAATGAGTATAAATGAGGATTGGTTACCAGTAGGGACCTCCTTACAAAATATTCAAAACATAAAATTTGACACTAATTACTTGGATGAGTTAGTAACTAGAAGTGTTCTGAGAATAAGAAGAGAAGATGCAGTATAAAATAAAGAGGATCCCAGGAGTTTAACAAACCTTTAATGAAGTGATGTCATCAACTAATAAAATGACACTTACTAACAAAAAACATCTCCAAGGATGAATATATAGTTTAGATAGTTACAACCCCTAGACCAAGAGTCACCCTTAATGCCATTAAAATCAAGAAGAATTTTTGTAGAAGAATTAGAACACACTTTAAGTGAAAAAGCTACAAGATAATAGGAAAGTGAAGAGAATAACATAGCAGACCTAGGATACACAAATAGTGAATATGAAGAAGAACCAAACATGAATTATCCTAGGAAATTACCCATATTTGAAAAAATACCAATGAAGCAGCAAAATATATATTTATCCTAGAATCAATATGATAAAGACAAACATAACTAGGGATAATACAAAACTATTTGAGTTTATTGGATCCATATGCGGTGACACCCATAGATGGTACCATAAAAGTTCTCTTGAGAATGACAAAGAGTGGGATATAGTAAAAAATATTTTCTAGAAAACTTTGACACTTTGGAACTACCTATAGGATTTAGAAAAAATTGAGAACTTAAATAGAATGTGGATGAAAAAATAGAAGAATTTGATAAAAGATTTAAATAAATCAATACAAAATTAGAAATATTGACTGAAAAACAAAAAATTGAAAGGTTCATCTACAAAGTAAATTAGGATAGCTTTTTATGGGAGAAGCTTTACTACTTATCTGAAACTTGTTACTTTAGCATGTCAGATTGAAAACCAATCTTGATGGAAATAGGAAATGGAAAAAGAGAGCAAAGAAATAGAGAAACTAAAAAAAGGGATGAAAAATTAAGACTTCGGCAACACCTTATTGCAAAACAACATATTCTTACAACATAACTAAATGTTTGGTGTACCTACTATAGATGAGAGGGACACATAAGAAATGTCTTCCCAAAGGAAATTGGAGAGAAGAAAGATAACACCTTGTGCGTAGATTTACAAGTACTACCCAAAAAGATAAACTGACTATTGTAGAATTTGTTGAGAATGGGATGAGCATGAAATAGAAGATTTTCCCTCACAATTATTTCAATTAAGAGAAGACCCAACCAAAATAACCATAACAACCAAAAAAAATTGGCATACATCAAAGGATTGGAAGAAAGACACTTTATCAATAAGACCATGGATATAAAGTACCATAGTGGTAAAATAAGAGGAATATTAACTCTGTACAAAATCAATAGAATAGAGACCTATATATTGAAAGAAGCCCATTTTGAGGAGATAGAGGTTGAGGCTAAGGAAGTAGAATACAAATATATGTCACATGTTTTAGATGTGGTAAACAAGGACACTTCACAATAGAATGTTGGGGTGATAGGAAGAAACCCTATGGATCTTGCAGAAGCACAAGATATGATATATTCAATTGTGAAAAATCCTAAATTTATTATAGGAATGTGACACTGTAATCAAAGAGTGATGAACTCCAAGATATAAATCCATCTAGGGGAGAAAGGCTATTAAGGAAAACACCAAAAGAGCCTGAGGAAACAAACATAAGATGCCAAAAATAAAATCAAGTTGATATGAAATCTGAGAATACTAGCAACTCCAAAGTAGAAAATCATACCTACAACAAAGCAGCAGTAGTAACAAGACAAGGAACCAATACCACAAATGATATACATGATATTGGGAGCCTTGCAACATGAGCATGAAGTATGGATGGTTTGTGTTGGTTTTTCCTATGTTTCCATTGATTTCAACATGGTGATAACTTTACGGGAAGTCTGATTGGTTTACCGGAAGTTGTTCTCTATCGATAATACCTATTTTTGATGGATCAATGTGTTGGAATTTGAGTTCAAAATTCACCACAAGATCTGATATAAATCCAATCTCTTAACCATGTTTTCTTGACTCATTCAAATAACTATATCCTAGATCTTGAGACATCTTTTGTTGTGAGCAAAAAGTTATCTTTGATAGAGTTTAACTATGTATTCTACCATTGTTATGTGTGTGGCATACTATGTGGGAGACTCTGCATTCTACTAAGGTGGACATTCTTATGTTGTGGCTTTGTTGATAGTTTTTATGTTGGTAGTATGATGGGAAATTAATTTGTTCTCAAATCTGGAAGGTGTTTGCTTTGAGGATTATTTGTTAGTTTATAGAATTGTGTTCTAGTCTTGGAAAACTCAGTGTATGCAATATATTATGAAGACTAATTATATTTTATGTATGATAACCAACTTGGTATAATGCACTACGTGGATAAAATGTTTAAATCATATATGGTGTCGACAAAGAAGATTTTGATTATTTTTGTGTTCATCTAATTGGGTTGACCTAATTGATGATCAAGATATACTTGTATATATAAGACATTTTGAGCAATGAGATGAGAACAAGGAGTAGTGGAAGAAAACACACATGAGTGGTGAATGTGAAATGAGAAGTAAATGTGAGTTCGAAAAGGATTAAGAGGTGTGTGAAGATTTGAGCATAAATGCTTTATTAATTGTGATCATTGCAGTTTTTTTGATTGAATATTGTGTGAGGTAGTACTTCATATTATGAGCTTTAGTGGAACTGAACCCTGTACATTGAAGGTGTATCTTATTAGTTCAATCTTTTGGCAGTGAGGCACTATCATTGTATCTTGGCGGTTAGCCATCTTTTGTACTCAAGAAGTGAGCCTTTTTAAGGATAGTGAGTCATGGCAATGAGCCCTATAATATTTTGTATATGGATATAATATATTGTGAGTTAACCCCCATCATTTTTTTCCCTTTTTAGGTTTTCCACGTAAAAATATTGGTGTTCATGTGTATGGTTGCATTGACTTGTTTCTATGTTATCTCTTACTGATTCAATCATATTTGTGATAATGTTTAGATGGATTTTATCATGGTTTTATGGAATATTGATTCACCCCCCCTCATTATTCTGTATATTCAACACATGAAACTATAGAGGAAGAAGTTACCTTAGATGAGGAATAACTCCACCCAAATAAGAAACAACATGATCAAATAATAGAAGAAACAAAGAAAGCTATTACAAGTGAATAAGAGAAAGAAACATAATAGAATGAATAATTTTATAAACAAGAAGTAGGCATACTTAAGCAATTGATAAGAATTTCTTAAAAATCTAACCTATTGGATAAACTAAAGAAATTTGTCAAGTACTAGAAAAACATAATAAAATACCACAAATTAGAACCATAAACAAGAATTAAAAACAAAGGAAAATATGACCAATTATGATTACAATAAGCATAGACCACAGGAAAATAACTAATGCCATGGTGAAATTAGGAGCTGATATAAACATGCTCCCAAAATGGGTATGGGAACAAATAGTAAAACCATAACTAGAACAAACACCCTATAATATTAGCCTAGAAAATGGTGCAGGAATGAAAACCTAGCGAACATGGGAATAAGTAGAATTCAGTTTCAAATGAGTGACACAAATAGTAGATTTTAATTCATTGATATAAAGAAGACCTTTGATTCATTCAATGCATTAATTGGACTCAAATGGTTTGTGAATGCAAATGGAATTATAGACTCTAGAAAGGAGAAAATACCATTTGCTAATAAAGACATAAAATTTTATATCTTGTTAGGGAGCACTCTAAGTGAATCATATATAGAAGTGGACCCAAAATAATATAATGAATCTAAAAATAAAAACATGTATACAATCACACAATTATAGCCAAATGACACTTTTGGAAGAATTAAACTCAAAAGAAGTTGAAATAGAAAGCACTACATATTTCACAAATATTGAGGATGTGATAGATGTATTGATGTAAGAGGAACCAAAAATCCATTCTCAAAGGATTACCAGATTCCATAGAATATTCATGATTAAAAAAGGATTCTCCACATTCTAACACAATCCCAAAAAGTTTACTACAAAACCCTTGTGATATGTTAGAAGATAGCATAGAGGAAATAACTAAAATATCTCACCAAATAAATCACATATTGTGGGGAATTTCACATATCAAACTACCCAAATACTCAGGAATTGGTGACTTATTATCATTCATTACACAAATAGAAACATTTTTTTAAACTAAAGAAATGAGACTTGACATATTAAATCATACACTCATTTGTAACGTTCCATGTTGGTGAAATACATAAGGAATAATTAACACAATGGGAAATATTTAAAATCTTAACCAAAACAATATTTCTACTAGAGGAAAGAGAATACAAGGAAATATCAAAATATAATAAAAATATTTTACCAGAAGATCATTTAACCAATTCTATTACCACATGGAGAACAATAAATGAATATGATTAATGAATATATATCCAATTATTCTATTGGACACTAACATGTGCAGCATAGATGTGGTACGTAAACCAAGAATGAAGAGGAGAAATAAGAGATTGGATATAACTTATAATGGATTTTAAACATACCTTCTCTTTTTACAATGAAGATACACACATACATATTGTATTTCTCAAAATTAAGGAGATAATAATCAAACCAGATGAAACTCAAGAAGTGGCAATACCAAAAACTTCTACACTACCACCACAATTAGATGGAATATAGAAATACATACAATGGATAGATAAGGAATCTACATTGCCAAATAGAAGATGTTATCTGACAAACAAGGATGCAGATGATACACACAACTTAGACATAGAAGTCCCAAAAAGAGAAATAAAATTAGAATATCCAATAGAAGCCAAATAAAATTATTATAACCAACTAATTAAAATGAGAGAAGAAAATATTGCTAAGGAGATCCTAAACTTGCTAAAATAGGAGACTATTGGGATGAGATATTAGTGGTGCATGTTATAGAGATTTTATCAAAAATTTAAGAACTATTCCTAGAACATTTACAAACCTAAAGGGTATAAAGGAGGAAGTAGGAGTCATGAAGATATAGTTGAAAGGAGTTAAACTAGTACGTAAAATACCATACCGACTAAACCCAAACATGAAAAAGAAGGTTAAAGCAGGAGTAGATAAAATTTAGGAAGTAGGGATAACCAAACCATTCAAATATGTCAAATGGATTAGCCCTATGGTAACATAAAATAAGAAAATAGGGGAAATAAGAATTTTTGTTGACTTTAGAGAATAAAATAAAGCTTACATCCACGACCCCTTTCTTACACCATTTACTAAAGAAATATTGGAACTAGTGGTGAGAAGAGAAATCTACTCTTTCACCAATGGATTTTCCGGTTATCATCAAGTAAAAATGAGTGAGGAGGATCAAAAAGAAACAAAATTTGTGATAGATGGGGCTCTTACATGTACACAATGATGCTATTCAGGCTAAATAATGTACCTTTAGTATTCAAGAGGAGAATGGTAAATGCTTTTAAAGATTTTATACATGAATTTTTGGAGGTATACTTGGATGATTGGATGGTATAAAGATTGATAAAATACCATGTAAAAGTATTGAAAATGATGTTAAATAGGTGCCAAATTATGCAAATTGAATTAAATTGGAATAAGTGCATGTTTTTGGTACCTTATGAGACCTTATTAGAGCACATCATCTACAAAGAAGGATTGATGGTAGACCACATGAAATTTACTTTAATCATGACACTACTACCACCCAAGACACCTTTAGATGTAAAAAATCTTACAATATACTAGATATCACCTAAATTTTATAAAGGGTTATGTCAGAATAGTTGCACCAATGGAGGAACTACTAAATAATAAATCTAGTAGGAGTATTGAGTGGACTAAGGAATTTCAAAAATTATTTGATACACTAAAGAAAATAAATTGTAGAGGCACCTATACTAATCTTCCTAGACTAGAATACAATATACTAGATATCACCTAAATTTTACAAAGAAGGATTGATGGTAGACCACATGAAATTTACTTTAATCATGACACTACTACCACCCAAGACACCTTTAGATGTAAAAAATCTTACAATATACTAGATATCACCTAAATTTTATAAAGGGTTATGTCAGAATAGTTGCACCAATGGAGGAACTACTAAATAATAAATCTAGTAGGAGTATTGAGTGGACTAAGGAATTTCAAAAATTATTTGATACACTAAAGAAAAAAATTATAGAGGAACCTATACTAATCTTCCTAGACTAGAATACACCATTCCACGTACATGTAGATGCATCTATAATTTCCATAGGATTAGTATTGGCCCAACCCAGAGGAAATAAGGACCATCCTATAGCCTTTACAAGAAAAAAATTATCTAAGGCAGATAAAATTACACCACTATAGAACAAGAATCCTTGGATATGGTTTATGCATTACAAAAAATTAGACACTATCAATTGTCAACACCATTTACATTATTTACCAATCATGAAACATAAAATTACTTACTTAATACAACTATCATACAAGGAAGGATATGTTAGTGGTTACTCTTTTTCCAAGAATTTAATTTTAAGATAATGATAAAAATAAGAAAACACAATCAAGGACTTTATTACTTATCAATAATTGAAACAAGGGAAGAACTAGAAGATCTACCTAGTGCACATCTATTTAGACTAAATTTGATACTAGAGGAGATAAATGATATTGATATACTCTTATATAAAAGAAAATTTCCCACATATCTCTCACTGTAAGCTAAAGAATCACTACTATGAAAGTCCCTACCATATACATTAATAGAGTGATCCCACAATACTGGTTTACAATTTGTGGCCAAACTGGACACTAAAATAATTTTTTCTAACTAAATCTTCACTTTCGGGCACCTATAGCGGCTAAACCGTGAGGAATTTGAAGATGATGCAAACTAGTGATTTGTGACATTTTGTCTGTAGATTCTAAATATATATTTTTCAAAAATTTTGGAATCAAATTGCACTTCTTTTTCCATCTCCTTCAAAAACTAGTTTTTTACAGTAAACAACATTTTTAAGGAGTTATGCTCACCGTATAACGCATAACTTTTTTTCCATGAAGGATAATTTTTTTTTTTAATATAGATTTGTAACTATGATATCTAGTCCTTCCAATTGGTTTCATAGTGTTTTATTGAATATTTTTTCCTTAATCAAGTTTCGAAGTCAAACCAATTACAATTTAGACATAGGTAGACCATATAACACATAACATTTTTTGTATGTATCGAAATTCAATTTTATTTTTTTTGGATCAAGGACTTCAATATCTAGTGCACTCATATTTCTCAAAAAAAAATGATAATCTGTTATTTTTCCACATGTGCAAAACAGAGAGCTTGATTTTCAGTGAAAATTTTATGTTTAATAAAAATGAAAAAATAAATACATAATAAAACCAAAACATATTAAAATTATAATCATTGGATAGCCCGTCCTAAGGACTACCATTATCTAGTTGGGTCTATGAATTCTCCTCCATTTTCATCCTCAACCTGAGCTTTGTAGCGCAAAATTCTAGACTTTTTTGGTGCCTGAGGGGGAGAAGGGGGAAAAGGGGGGTTCGAGCAAACCATGGGGGCTCACTCAAACCCCCAAGGATTCGCTCAAACTACGGTTTGCCCGAACCAAGGTTCGAGCAAACCCCCTTTCCACAAGCCTTCACTTTTGGATTTTTGTCGGGAATGGTGGGCCCCATCATTAAATGGGTTCACTCAAATGGGGGGTTTTGGGTTCAATTGAACCAAAAGTTTTTTTGAACCCCTAAAAATCAAAAAAAATTACATGGGGTCATTTTTTGCTACTTTTCCTTCCTCACTAGAATTGTAAACCACTTTTGTGGGTTTACCTATTAATAGAAGGATAATTGCATCATATAGGACAAGATGAAATTATAAGAAGAGTTGTTTATAAGTATGAAATATAATCCATCCTAAAAGAAGCACATGAATTAAGGAATAGAAGGACATAATTGTGGTGAAATAATAGCTAAAAGGGTTAAACTAGCTAGACTTTGGTGGCCAACCCTACACAAAGATGCAAAAGAATATGTGAAGAACTATGACATATGTCAAAGGGTGGGGAAACCTACTACAAGAGATGAGATTCCCTTGAAACTAGTATTATAACAAATCCCATTTGAAATGGGAAATAGATTTTATATGACCCATTGAACCACCAACTAAACATTCAAGAGAAATATTCACAATAACAGGTGTAGAATACTTAACAAAATGGGAAATGGCAGAACCTACTAAGGACTTTACCATAAAAACTTTTGCAAGACTCTTATATCATAATAAATCAGTAGGTATGGTTGCCCATTAACTATATTAAGTGATCAAGGAAAACATTTTGTTAATAAAGTAATTGCAAAGCTTCTACAAAATTTCATGATGATACACAAAAAGAGCTCACTATATCATCCACAAGAAAATGGACCAAATGAATCTTGAAATAAGATAATTGGGATAGCACTCATAAAATGTATGATGGAAACAAATTAGACTAGGATATAAAGATACATAAGGTACTCTAGGCCTACCACACATCCTACAAAAGGACCAATAAGACACCATTTCAATTATTTTATGGAAATTGATGAAAAAGTTCCCATGAAATTTATAGTCCTTAACTTGTGTACTACACTCACATTGTGGTTAGATAAGGATTAGTCCTTAGTACAAAGGATTAAAGAACTATAAAAATCAGATGAGAATAAATTTATAGCCTTATACAATCAAAAATTAGAAAGGAAAAGATAGAAGGTTTGGCGTGATAGAATCCTCCTCACTAAGACTTTAAGGATAGGGGATCTAGTCTTACTATATGATAGTAAATTCACAAAGTAGGTTAAGTTAAAGTTAATGTGGTTAGAACCATACTATATACATGAAATTGTGGAGTCAATAGTGGTGAGATTAATAAAGTTAGATGGAAACTGCATAATAGGATATGTCAATGGCACAAGACTTAAACATTACCGCTAACCTGAAGTATGAAAATCATAAATATTGAAAAGACACGTAGTCTATATTATGTAGAATATGTTTCATAAATCACTAAACAATAAAATCAAACTATTATCATTCCAAAGTTGCAAATGGATAGAAAATCTCATGAAACCTAATGAGAAAATGGCATAACTACATTTGACCAATCTAAATCTATTTAACACCCTCACAACTATACTAAAATCACTTTGCATTTGAATACTATAAGTAAAAAAACAATATATGAGCTCTAATACTCATACACACAACTGCAAACGACGGCAACCCCAACCACGGTGAATGTTATTGAGAATCCATTATTGAAATACAATAAATACCCATTCAAGGAAAGGGAGGTAGATAAATACAACACATTCTTGAGTATCCCCATAGATGTGGTCTACATAGAGGACATGAGAAAATACAAACATGAGTCAATAGAAGAGATCAATCATAAACAATTTGAATAGCTCAAGCTAACTCTCCTCAACCTAGATCAAAGGACATAACAACCTTGATTCCAAGAAATAAAAAAGAAGAATCTTAGCATCTAGAAGGATTTCCCATATTTTTGTGATGATCACAACTAGGTGCAACTAGTTCTAAGCAAAGTCCATGACAAGTTCATATATCTTGAAAAACCCTACCAAATAATAAGAGGAGAAATTCATGTGGTAATAGGGTTGAGCATGGTGTGGGACGTACCAGAAAAGAAAGTAGTTAATAATGATACAGTGACCACAATAATTGGGGCAACACAAAATAGGTGAAGCCTAAGCATTCATGAAATCACAAACCATGCAATGTGGTATGAAATAATGGGGATTGCATATAAAATTTACTATGTAAATAGGGGGGATTTTTCTACTGCCACAACAAGTCACACTGTATATCAAATGGTGGTAGAGGGGAAAGATTTGACCTTTTTGAGGTCATGAGACAGTATCTTATGGAGAACCTTAGTTAAATTAAAACCTCTCAGTATGACTTCTAGTATGGTACACTACTCATCTTCCTAGTATTCTACTTCCTTAATGAGCTCCCAAAATTCAAAGGTAAAGTATGGCAAACAAGCCTTCTGATAGCAGCTCAAATCAAAATGCACGCTTGGAAATTCTTAAATAAACAAGCATATGCCACCACATAGTGGGGATCCTTAAAAATCTTCCAACAACAACTATACATCACAAAGAAGATACCATACAAATCCATCAAGCATTATATCAACACCATCACTTTCTCAAGTGGATAATTATTATACCTACATGGAGGTAGTGGAGCCATAGATAACTTGGGTTCCTAAGCTCCCTTATGAGATATCATAGAAAGAGATGGATGGTTATGCCACAAACATACTTAGTAACCCAAAAGACCCAAATACGAATAAATTTTGTACATATAAACAAAGTATGGATCAAATACATAAGAATAATGCCCAAGAAAAAATTGAGAAAAAAATAGCATATGCACAAGCAATGGGGCATCGCACCAAAGGAAACAACACAACCATGATCTTCTGTACCAACTCCAAAAACCCATACGCCAGCCACAAGAAGGTTTGGGATACTACATGGGACTACAAGCACACAATTTGAAGGTTTTGCATCATCTTCACAAATGGTAACCACACCAAAACATACAAGATATATTAGAAACTCTAATACAAATGAGTGCAGAGAAGAAGACTCACAATGAAAGGGTCAAGCAGGTAGTAAAAATCAATATAATTCAAAATTCTAGGGAAGAGGAGGAGGAAGAAGAGGTGAAGAAGCCTCCATCGAAGAAGAAAAATAAATAACATATAATTCAAATACAACATCCAGAGGTAGTAGAGAAACCACAACCACCAATCGATGTTATGGTGACTATAAACACCATAATCCATCACAGTATGATTTTTCAAGTCCTATCTATAGACACTTACAATTGCCCTGAATGGTATTACACACTTGAATCTGGTCACTAACATCGTTTCATCCTAAAATTCATCTTCTTTTTTCTTGTTTAATTAAATAATCCTAGTTATTTAATTAAATGCATCATTTTTCTCATCTATTAATCTAATTGATTTTATTAGGTTAATTCTCCCCCTTTCACATTAACATTTCATCTTGTTTAATTGTATAATGCAAATTACTTAAGTTAAACCCCCTTATCTCATCTCATTTAATTAAATAATCTAAATCATTTAATTAAATGTCACTTAACCCCTTTCATTAAATAAATTAATTATTTAATGATAATCCTAAATTCCTCAACTTGCACAATTAAAAATTTGTTTTAATTAACTAATTACTAATTTTCCCTCACCCATCCACTTGCATGGGAATATTCTCCCATTTTAGCTCCAAAAAGGGAATATTCTTTCCTGACAAACTTCCTAAGTTTTAGGAAGTATGATTGTTTGAATCATTGTGAGCCATTGATTGATTATGTGATCCATGTGATCTTGCATTCTCATCCATTGATGAGAACCCTTGATCCATGTCTTCACCTTTGATTACATCTTGACCATTGTTTGATCCATTTGATCTTAACCCTTGATTCACCATTTTCTCCTATAAATACCTCACATTTTGGAGAGAAATAGATCCACTTCCATCAAAGAAAAGTTATGTTGCACGTTTGAATACTATCTTTATTCATCCTTGCATCCATTATTAAGTTTTTTCATCCATCCTTAGCATAGTTTCTTTAGTATTTTCTTAAGCTTTCATCAATAGAGTTTGATTAGATGCTCATTTTATCCAAAGGATTGGGAAAGGGTCATCATTCCATATCAATATGACACCAATCCCCCAATGGGATGAGCTTTGTAGTTTTAGATTAGGTTTCTTTTATGCTTTTATGGTTTATTCCATGCTTAGTTTAATGGTTGCTTGGTTTGAAGCTTTCAAACATTTCATTGGGATCATAGCTTAGTTAGTTAAATATATCTTAAATTCATATGGATATGGCGTATTTAACTCATATTATAACTATGATCACATTTTGGCGCTAGGAGTGCTTTACGAACCAAATCTAATGAATTTCTCTTGAGATTCCCATGTTTTGCAGTTTATAGCTATAGTGACACATTTGATAGCTACAGTGACACATTTGAATATAGTGATGCCTTTGATTCAGCTACAGTGATGCTTTTAAACTATGGTGACGCCATTTAAATATTGTGAGTTGTTATGTTTTTTACTGATATTGTGATTTTGAATATTGTGATGCTATTGATATAGTGATGCTATTGATTTCACTATTTTTTGTAGAGCAGCACTATCACATTTCACCAGAGTGATGCATTTGACTTTCAGCAATGCATTTGACAAGTTTACAATGACGCTATTACAAAACAATGATGCTTTTGCAGGTAAAATAGAGAGTCAACTTTTCATGTATGCTTTAAATTTTTAGTTTCATATACTCTCTAATATTTTACTAAATCTAGTTTTGTTTTTGTGAGGTTAACTGATTTTGCAAATTTGGAAAAAATTGAAGTGGAGCATACTACCATTTGACCATATATTGTAAAAGTGTTTTCAACACTTATGGGGTAATTATAACCCATCATATGTTGCTTTGTTTCATGTTTTAGGACCACTAAATTTCTATTGGGTTTTTAAAATTTACAACCTTAGGATAACTAGCTTTTAGTTGGGCTTAAAAATCACAAATGCTTTAAGTCTTTTCAAAGTTGATTAAAATTGAACCCATACAATCTCATTTTGCAATATTTGTTAAAATTGAACACAAATGAACACTTCAATTTGGTGCTTAAAATGAGGTCATCATTTCCTTTGTGGGTTAAAAAGAATGAATGTATTACATGAGTGCTTTGCTTGTGTAGACTTTTAATGTGTATCCACTCCCCTTGTGCATCATGTAATCTTGGGTGAAGAGAAACATTCCAAGTATACAAATCTTTCTTTTTTTGGTCACCCTAAGAACTTTCTATGTATCCTCTCCCCTTGCACTTCATGTGATCTTGGGTGAAGAGAAATAGAATTTTTCTTATTAAGAAAGGGCCTACTAATGAGATACATCCTGTAGTAGAGAACTCATATATGTGACTCTCAATAAGCAAGTTCACTGACGGGCTACATAAAAGTTGCGAACTTGAAAAATAGTATCTTCAATCTACGATGGGAATAACATATTGTGCCTAATCCAGCCTAGACATATGGGCCAAAATTGAATGGCTTAATAACTTTATTGGCTTGTTGATGATTTATATGTCTCGATGTTATCAGTTTGTGTCATTAAAAACCTTTTTGTAGTATCCAACCAAGTTTTCTGAAACATTCTTTGAAAGTGGTGCATTGGAATTTACTTCCAAAAAGTTACTTACCAAGTTTGATTTATGGTTGAGGCGTAGAGCTTAAAATTTCATTCTTAACATACCTTTGTTTGATTCCTCCATAAGTTGCAAGTAAAATCATCCCTTCGGGGCATGAGGTAAGCCTACCAAGAAGAACTTACCTACTTGAGCTATGATTGTTATTGCTTGTTGGGTTAGTTTGAAACATTACTTGGTTCCAAAACAATTTAAACAAACATCAACATGTTCTTCAAATTTCAAACCATTAGGACTTAGTGTGAACTCCTTTGAAAATTTCTATATTGCTACTTGTCCCTAAGGATTTTATCTTTAAAGGCTTCTAAATATTTTGACTTATATCTTAATTCATACTTTCAAAAGTCAACATAGGAAACTATGGCCTTAGTCTCTTGATTTTCACATAATGGACTTTGTGGAATGAAAGTTTCTTAAGTCATAGATATTTTAGTTTGAACTTAATTAAGACATCTTGATGTGGTAATAAAGAAATCTCACTAAAACAAAGTTTAAAACCAAATGAACACACCACACATTGGGCTTATTCTTGAAACACATTGACTCCCAAAGCAACAAAGTAAAGCAAGGAAACTATTTCCAACACTGAGGATCATAATTATATTATCAAAACATTGAGTTCTTATGTTTAATGACTTTAGAGGTAAAGCATGTTTCTCACCATCTTGATCTTGTAAAACAAAGGTCCCTTTTAGGTTAACACATTTTGGGTCAAACATCTCATTCATCTTCACACATTTCACATTACACTTCACAAACAAATTTAGAAACTTTTGGATACATCAACATTCTCGACTTAGGCTATCATCAAGTTCCAGTCCCCTAACTTAGCTCTATGTGTGTAAATTAATCCTTTTTCATACACTTAGTTTAAGTTAGTCATCATCCTTTTTGAACTAGTCTATCTTAAAGGCCACATGTCTACCTTTAGATTTAGAAGTTCATTATCACCTTTCATCCAAGACATAAAAAAATCAAACCTTTAAGTCTAAAGTGTTGTCCAAAAGTTTAGAAAGTTCATCCTCCATTTCACTCACCCTTTTCATCATCCACTCACACCATTGGTCCAAAACAACTTAGAGGGTCTTTTTAATCAAAATTTGAGTCAACTAGAGAGTTTCAACACTATAAATCTCAACACACCTCTACCATAGTTGACCCACAATTTATGGTTACAAAAAGATCACAACACAAGAGAAACATGGAGCAAAGCAAAATCATGCATCTACCACAAGTGATACTATCCCATAAGAATTTGATCCTAGAATCCATTCTACCCCCTCACAACAACAACAACAACAAAATCCATTAGACAAACGGTATGAGGTATAATATGTCACAAACAACCCCCATGAGCTCACCAAGGAAGAACTCCTTGAATATCAACAAGATCCTAAGACAAACCACATCATTAACACTTTGATGAAAAGGAACCCTACCCAATACATGCTATATTTAGTAAAAGAAGGAGCTAAACTCCCTTCTACATTTTACTTTGACACAATTAGGGAACAAACCTTAGAAAATGTGGCTTCAATTCCCCCAACTTTTGTCGCACAACCCTCGGCACAAGGATTGACTCAATCTATATATCAACCTACTCCATCCCTTGTACTAAATCAAACATCAGCTCCTAGTCTCACAACTAGAGTTGTAACAAACCTTGGTCTCATACCCAATGTAGAAGGAAACACACTTTTGGGTAAACAAAACACCAACCTTCCCCAAAGCATAAATTGGACACCAACATTTGGTGCCCCATCACATTCTTCCACCACCTTTCCTGAACATCCTCTACATCCATACATACCTCTCACATTCCATAACACAATAGCCTCGACATTTTGAGTGCAACCATCTTCTTCCATCACCAACACAAGTACCCAAAGTATGCCCAATGTTACACAATGTAATGTGAACCAAGTGCCTCAATAAGAACAACAAGGGCAAGTTAACACCCTTACACAAAGTCAACCCTTAACACAACAAGGTAAATCTTCATCCAACCACCCAATTAGCCCATCAAACCCATTAGTTCCATAAAACACATCAACCCCATCTATCATGAATCCAACTCAAAGAAACACATTGATTACAAATTTCATCAACCAAGGTAATACCTTGGCCCCTAATCAAACACAAGGGAACCCTCTACACATCTACACATCATTCAAGGGAACCCTTCTAATCAATTCACCCAAGGTCAAAATGTGTCATTGATATCACAACACCAAATGGCACCATCATATTTCCCATTGATCCCCCAAGCCATGCAAAAATCAAACAGGGTCCCAAACTTACATTCCTCCATCCCAATCGATGATTTTACAAGGAATGATAGTGCAAAGAAACCCCCAACCACTCACCACACAACAACCATCTCAAATAAACCCACAATCCACTCAAACCATGATCACTCAAAATCCATCTCATGTATCCCAACATCAAAACACTTCCACGTTGCAAGAACAACAAGATCATGCTCTAGCTTTGCAAAAAGAACAATAAGCTTATCAAAAAGTGTTACAAGCTTAAGCTCAAGCTTTGAAAAAACAACAAGCCCAACAAAAATCTTTGCAACAAAAACAAGCTTATCAATAAGTGTTGCAAAAACAACAATCCCAAGCCTTACAACAACAAGCTCAACAACAAGCATTGATCGTGTAACAACAATAACAACAACAAGCATTGCTCACACACCAACAACAACAATCCCAACAACAAGCATTGCCAGCACAACAATATGCCCAACAACAAAATGTGCTTACGAAACAACAACAGTAACAACAAGGTTTGTACTATACTCCCCAACAAAACATCATAAATCCAATTGCACAAGGAGCATATACACCACCACCTCTATCACCTTCATCTTCACAATATCAGAATCCATCCTACACACTATACAACACTCCATATCAAAATCCCACTTACAACTCATCCACCATCCCACAGTATACCACATATGCTCCTCCACCAAATCTGCAAAACGATGTGTCATCATAGCTCAAGGCGCTCAACAAAAGATATAGGACACACAAATGGGGAAAACCAAGAAACCACATGCAAAACAAAACTTGTGTTCATACCCCTTCAATAGGAACATTGCAATGGTACCTTTCCCACCTAGTTTTGAGGTCCCAAAATTTGATAAATACAAAGGAAAGGGAAATATAGTGGATCAAATCAAATAATTCCACGTAATGTGTATGGAGGTGGCTTACAATGATTCCTACTTGATGTGCCTTTTACCTCACAGTTTGGTGGGCCCAACAATCAATTGGTTCTCATGGTTTCCTTCAAGAATTAAAAATTTCCAAGAAATAATCGATAGGTTCATCAACCATTTCTTCTTCAACCTAGACATGGATGTAAGCTTAGAAGAGTTATACACTCTAAAGCAAAACAAAGGCGAATCCTTCACAAATTTCCTACAAAGGGGGAGGCAAAGAACTAGTAAGAGCAAGTGGCCTATTCCTAAAGAACAACAAGTAGGGATCATCATAGCAAATGTTGACACAGACTTATCCTTCCAATTAAAAATGCAATGTGTCACCACTTATGACAATCTTATCCCTAGGGCCGTCAACACCGAGAGAGACCTAATCTCACAAGGAAGAACACAAGTGTATAAATACAATCACCCATCTACTAGTTCTAACAGTAAGCCCCGCATGTGGGATAAGAACAAGAATGTAACAAATGATGGTGTCATTGATCCTAAATTAGGCATAAGTGCTCCTAGACAAAACACCAATCAACCAACCAACACACAGTAAAACATACAACAAACCACCACATCACCAAAGAACAATCAAATCAATAACACCAACGAGCAACAAAGAGGACCACCCCCTAGGAATAACTACCAAAAGTTCAAATACACACCATTTGGGGAACTCATAGAATCCATCATGCAGAAGTTGGTATATTCAAACCTGATTATGCTCCCCAATTACCAAAACTATCAGGAAACTCTAAACCACCTTGGTATAATGAAAAGGATCTTTTCGATTTTCACAAGATCAAAGGACATAAAATGTCTACTTGTATGAAGCTAAAGAACATTATCCAAGATCTCATCAAAAATTGGGATGTGACTATTGATCTACTAGCATGTAATCAAGACCTAAAGATATACAAGAACCTAATGCCAGATCATAACAAATGGAATGACAATGGAAAAGGAAAAAATTACACTAACGTAGTGCATGTATATTTCAACATGGTAGCCTCTTGTGACAATTTCATCATAGTCCTCATCATCTGAGGACCTAATATGGAGTGTGGAGTCACCACACGATGGGGAAAGGTCACAATCCAAGGAGCTTCATCACAATCTAGGGAACAACCTACACTATTGACATTAAACTCTAGCAACTATAGTCTCCTAGACCAACTAAAGAGAACCCCTACATAGATCTCCATCCTAGAATTACTGAAGCTATCCCCGCACATAGGGATATACTAGAAAATGCTTTATCAACTTCCTCTGTACCTGAGACTATGGATATTGAGAAATTTCAAGCTATGATAGGGCATATCATCACCCCCCATCTTCTCACCTTCTCATAACAAGACCTACCAATGCAATCATCACATAATTGTGCTTTGCATCTTGAGTTCATTGTTCATAAGAATAAACTTAAAATATTCCTAGTAGATGGAGGTGTTGGTCTAAATATTTGCACCCTTTAGTTAGTAAAAAACTTGGTTACTCAAAGGATGCTATTAAAAAGATAAAAGGTGTAACCATAAGGGCATACGATGATTAAGAGTGGCTGTCTCAAGGCATCATCAAGCTACCTATCTAAGTGGGACCTGTCATTTCTGAAACCACATATCAAGTGCTAGATCTTTACCTTCCCTACAGCATTCTTCTCATTCAACCATGGATTCATGCCATGCACATTGTAGCTTCCACGTACCACCAATGTGTCA